>VMDR010000257.1:0-266631 GCA_007922815.1 Macrotus californicus
GGACATCTGCTCGTTTAATTCTCACAACTACCCCATGAGGTTGTGCTCTTATACCCATTTCACAGGTAAAGAGACTGAGGTCATGGAGGTTCACTCTAAGCTCTGAGAAAATGGCAAAAATATGATTCAGTGACTCCAGGCTTGGTTGTAGCCACTGTGTTTTATTGCCTGCCCTTCTAAAACATGGGGTTTGGAAAACGTCAAGGAGTTTGAAATGGCGGTAGGCCAGGTGCGGGGAAATAACACATGAGGCTGGCAATGTATTTAAGAACCTTTCCATGGCGAGCCTTGCAGGCAAGACTAAAGATTTTGGACTTCCATGTATAAGCCAGAGTTTCCCAGACCGGAATTCAGAGGAAGCCTATTGTACAAGTGAGACGTGGATAAAGGGGAGAGTGGAAGGGGAATACACGTGCAAAGAATGTGAGAAGCATGGTTTAAACCAAGCTGGGCACATTTTCTTATTGCAGCAGAACTTGCCAGAACCTTTACCATGAAGGTGGGCCTGGCAATTGTCAAAGAGAAGAAGGAAGCATCTCCAAACTTCCTTCAGGGGCGCACCTCTCAATAGCTCCCAGGACAGTGCATCTGGGACAGCTGGCCTAGACCATGGAGAATCATGGGGCGGGGGGGGGGGGCGGTTAAGGCAGAGGATGGGTCAGAAGGAGATCACTAGGGCTGAAGGGAAGGGGACTGAAGAGAATAGAGACAGGAGTTAGATCTGGAGGATCTGCTGAATTCAAGACCCTCCCAGGAAGAGTGCATGGGAAGGCGATGGAGGGGTGGGGGGAAGGCCTCTACATCTGGCCCACGGGCATCAAAGAGAGGCTTCTACTCACAGTGGGCTCAGTGGGGGAAGAAACTGAATTCACACACACAGTATTAGCCAAACAAAGCCATGTTGCTTCTGTATAGAACAATGGACTGGCTTTTCAGGGTAATTTAATGGCGGTGGCATATTGCCCAGGCCATCAATTAAATTCCAATCCAATTTCCTTGCAAAGCATTATCTGCCTTGGGAGTTCCTTTTTAACGTGGAGCAGATCTGGCTGATGAGGCAGGAAGATGGATCAGCCAAACTGCACAATGACTCTGCCTTTCACAAGGGCCAGCCTCTCAGCTCCCATCTCCCCTTCCAAAGGAGGTCACCAGCATCAACAGAAAATCAGACAGAATTAGATCATAGAACAGTATGAAAGCAGCAGGCGGAGTCTCATGTAGCACGATCACTCCACCCCTTTCCTACCTGAGAGGAAACTGAGGCCCAAAGAGGAGGGATGGCATGATCAAGGTCATACAACAATGAAGTCAGCTTCCTGAACTGGCCTCCCAGCATTGACTGTTGCTCATTACAGTCCACTCTCTCTGCAGCAAATAGAGGGGGTTAGAGCCTCACTCTGATCATATAAACCCTGTGCTAAAAACTCTCCAGAAGTCTCCCAGTGAACTGAGAAGAAGATCTGAGGATCGTGGACCCGTGTGCATCGGCCAGGGTTTCTTTGTGCTGGGGGCTGTTCTGTGCAGGGTAGGATATTGAAGTCCTGGCCTGGTCGCTCAGTTGGTTAGAGCGCTGTCCCAATATACAAGGGCATATATAAGAAGCAACCGATGAATGCATAAATAAGTGGAACAACAAATCTCTCTCTCTCTCTCAAATCAATCGATCAATAACAATTTAAAAGGCACACTCTCCCTCCCAAGAGCACACCCATGCCTCCCCCTGCTCTTCTTCTTTAGCCACAGGCATGCATCTCCTAAGCTCTCAGGGGCTCCATGAGACTTGGAACCAGGGGAGCAGCAGGCAGTAGCAGCTCGTCCCGGGCTAACCCCCTGCACCTGTCTCCAACACCCCCTTTCCTCTGACTCTCCAGGCAGCTGACAGCAGCCCCACCTTGGCTCACTCCTTTCCCATAGCATTTCTAGAGAGCCAAAGCAGCCCCACCTAGGATCTCTCCTGTTTCTTCTTCCAGCCTTAGCCCTTCCTTGTTTCCCTGTCTCCAGCTTTAATAAATATACTCTCAAAATAATTTTTACAAAAGGATATTGAGGGACATCCCTGGCCTCTACCCACTCTACCCATTAGATAAGAGTAGCATTTCCCCACTCCAGTGATGCCAACCAAAAAATGTCTCTAGACATTGCTAAATGTCCTCTGGGGGCATAAGCACCCCCAGCTGAGAACAACTGGCCTAGAGGAAAATCCTGGAGGGCAAGATATGAAGGTTAGGCAACCCATACTGGCTGCTTTGCTTACTGGCTGTGAGGCCTTTGGCATGATCCTTTACCTCTCCAAGCCTTAATGTACTTATCTGTAAAATGGGAAGTATAATTTCTCTTCCACAAGATTGTTTGTTCTAGATTCAAATTAGGCAATGGAGGTGATGGTGCAGTGTCCATGAAAAAGTGTAAAAGTATCATGTGATTAAGCATTGCGGAGGTCAGTGCAACTTGACGTGGTTCTAGGGATATGACAGAATCTAATTTTCCCGTGCCCAGAAGTTTCAAAGACAAGCTTCTCAAACATCAAGGAGCATATGATTCATCTGGGTGCTTGGTAAAAGTGCAGATTCCTTGATCACATGCTCCAAAATTCTAATTGACCAGGTCTAGGATGAAGCCTACATTTGGAAAATAAGCCTAGAAGATTCTGTTGCAATTGGTCTTTTGAAAAACACTGATCTGAGTTCTGCTACTATGGCATCTCCACCTTCACAGACTGGTTTGAGGTCTGCAAGGCCATGCACGTGCCCAAGTTCAGTGACAGCTGCAGGCTGCACACCCCTGACACCTGGTGGAAGGTGCCTTGTTAGGCGACAGTAAAGATGTGGCTCCAGGAGAGCCTGCTGGCTGTAGACATCTTTGGTCTGTGCATAGCACTGGTGCGGATCTCGGGGCTGACCTTTGCTATGACCATGTACTGCCAGGTGGAGAAGGCAGACACCTGCTTCGGGTAGGCAGCCCGCTTCCTGCCACCGAGCTTCACTGCCAAAGGATGTCGCCCACCCAGGAGGTGACCTTGTGTCACTGCAGGCCTCTGTGCCAGCCTGGGCATGTGCAATGGAGGAGCAGGCAACAAAGACCCCAGGACCCCTGGCCAGGCCTCCCAGCACCATGCTGGAGGGGACAGCTGAGCACTGGCCACATGGGGGGCTGGGGCCCAGAGGGGCTTCTGGTACCTTTAATTTTCACATCTGTGTATTCCCCAGAGAGCAGTGTTTTCCCCTGAGACCCTGTACAGGGCAGGGGGTTGGGACCATACACAGGATAGGGTAAGGGTGAGTGTGAGTGTAAGCTGACCAGGGTGCTTGGGCTGGGTGGAATCCCATCATCCACATTCCACATGGGACCAGGGCAGGTTCCTGATGCATCTTAAAGTGCGTGGGCAGGGGGAAAAGGAAAAAAAAACATGCTGGTCTGGAAGATGGCAATACCCAAGGCTTTTCGGCAGGGGATCGGGAACCTCAGTGGATGATTACATCTGGAGTGCGGGGCGGAGTCACTGGCACTGTCTCAGGTCAGCATTGGAGCCCTGGCCTCATCGTTCAGCAAATTTGCAGAATAGACGCTATGCTTGTCTCCAGTACCCTGCAGAGCAAAGATGTGGATTCAGATCTCGTGGGGATTTAAATTCTGGACCATGGCAGAATCGCCCCATTGTATCTTTATACCCCTCCTTTCATCTCTTCTTCATGCAAGAGGACGTCAAGATGGCGCATAGGGGACACCCTGCCTCCGGCCTGAAGGTCCAAGCGTGCATTGCTTCTTCCGTGTCCTTTGGAAAACTGAGGTTAACCACAATCTCCGACACTCTAGCCCCCACTATTGACTTTATTTTTTTTCATTTGCTCTTTAAGCAGTGTGACTGCTTCCCAAACACATTTTGATACTAACATCACCCAGTCTCTGATAAAAAATTATGGCACAACATTGTCTTGTCACGAGGCTAATAAAGCATGTTATCCTGCCTGTCACAGAAGCTGCCTTAGCAATACTATTTGCTCTCCACCAGGGCCCCACATTAATCTCTCTTCCACTTGGCTACAGGCACAGAAATACCTGGGAAGATCAATATTGCATTACCTCGCCCACCAGTGTCAGTCTGGCTGTGGCCAATGAGTTGTCATTCCTAGGTTGCAAGCCTAGTACACAAAGGGAGAGGACCGGAAAAAAAGAGAGGAAAGAAGCCATCCAATAAGGAGAAGGTCAGAGTGTCGAGAACACAAGAAGCAGTTAAAGACACTTGCCCTGGAGCTGGACAGACCCAGAGACAGTGCTAAGCCTGCCTTCAGATGCTTCAGGATAGCCGTGCTGTTTTTCTGAGCCTCAGTTTCTTTCTATAAAATGGACACAAACGTAGGACGTGACGCAGAAAGGTTAAATAAGATGATGCGTGGCGAGGTGCTGAGCCCAGTTCTTGGCACGTAGCAAGGGCTAATTATTATTATTGAGATATTGTTATTATTGTCATTGTTGTTGTCATCTTCATTACTTCCTGGGTAGCAATGAACAAGTCACTCTTCCTTCCTGGGGCTCAATGCCCCTAATTATAAAATAAGAATCCCTTTGCATCTCTAAAACAAACAACAACAGCAAAAGCAGGAGGCTTTTAAGTTGTAATAGCAGAATTAGCAAAGGTTTTGGACACTGAGACGTTAATGCTGATGGTTGTGAGTTGCGTGCTGTGTGTGCGTGCACACTGGCACATGCCTGTGCTTTTGTGTGCCAAGGAATTAGGCACACCTGGGGCAGGAAACAGCACTGGAGAAGATATGGCGGCAAAGAAAGTGAGAGGCAAATGTGCAGAGTAGAAGGTATGCGCATCTCCAGTGCCCTGCAGAGCAAAGGTGTGGATTCAGGCCTCTTGGGGATTTAAATTCTAGACCATAGCCAAATCGCCTCATTGTATCTGCCCCCCTCCTTTTGTCTCTTCTGCATCCAAGAGGGGGCCAAGATGGCACTGCCTCCAGCTTAATGGAAAGCGCTCCCTGGTATCCCCTGGACACTTGCAGCTCTACCCCCTCTACCCTCCTCACTCTCCGCCCCACGCCCCACTTTCTGCCCCTCTAAGTGGGCAGCCATCTCGAAACCTCTTTGCCGGTGAGCCTCGCCCCCTGGATTTATTTAATACTTAGTTAAAGAGGGAGCTACAAGAAGCGATCCCCATTCAAGGGTGTAGTGAGGTGTCTACTAACAATCCGGGCACCAAAATGAGGAGGAAGCGTGGTCCACCAACCCTGGGGAAGGGGAAATTTGTATTGGAATTATGTCTGATTGGCCTCTGTGGATATTCACGTGGTTCAGGATTTTATCCAAACCATTCATGGGGTGCTTAGCGTGTGCCTTTATTCTTAAGTCCTTGAAAGATAGGGACAACAGGATGGCAATTAAAATAGTAATTATTATTAGGTTGCTGGCGGTCTGGTGGTTACTGCATGGTAGGAAAGCAGCTGGATAGATTTTTTTAATCAAAATTAGAAGATCTATACTAAGTTTTTGGCAGCATCTACTAAAGATGAACATGCCATACTGTGCAACCAGTTTTCTGTTGGAAATATACCCAGTGGTCACGATATGCACGCGCATCAAAGGCATGTAATACAACATTCACAGTTATATGCTGTGAATATCCCAAACCTGGAAGCAGCTCAAATGCCCATCAGCAGTAGAATGGATAATTTGTGGTATAGTCACAAAAAGGGATACCACGCGACAATAAAACAGAGATGAATTACCACTACACGCAACAACGTGGAAACATCTCACAAATATAATGAGTGAAAGAAGCCAGATACAAAGAAAACGCTGTGTAATTATCCAATGAATTCATAAGCAGCCAAAACTAATCCTCAACCGTAGAATGCAAAATAGGGGATGTTGAGGGGAGCGCGACAAGAAAATACAGTACGTGCTGGCAATTTTCGCTTCCCGCTCTGGTGGCTAGTTATAGAAATGTGTCCCGCTTAAGAAAGCTCATTGAGTGGGCTTTTCTATGCATATATTACACTTCAATCAAAGTTTTCGAAGAACATTAAAAAGGATGTTTGGGAACGAGAAACTCTTAACTATGGTCTGTGTGACCATCCTCACGTGGGGTTTTGGACACAAGAGATCTGAGTTCTCCACCTGTCACTCAGGCAGGCTCTCTCTGGGTATCTTAATGCCAAGTGGAAAACTCAGACAATCTGGGCAGAGGTAAAGGACAAAGCTCAGGACACCCATTGCTCCTGGCTGCACAGCCTCCAATAGGTGAGGGCACCTGGGGGAGGACCAGCAGGGGCTCTGGAGTTAGCTCACCTCCCTTTCATTCCCACCCCCGCCCCCAGGAAGAGAGACTGTTTCCAACATATTTCATACCTCCTTCCACATTGCTGAGGCGAGTGCCGGGCACCCAGTGGGTTTTCAGGGGGGGGTTGCTGAATGATTGGATAAAGGTACTGATGAATGAATGAATTCCTGTTGCAAATTTAGAATGCTTTGAAGAGTACCTGAAATGGATCAGGGCTAGAAATTAAGGGGCTCAGTGTCAAACAGACATGGATGTGAACCCCAGCTCCACCACCTCTCCCGGTGTATTCCTGGGTGAGTGGCTCTCCCTCCCTGAGTGTCACTTTTCTTGTCTGTGAAATGGGAAAACGAATGGATCTCAGATCACAGAGTAGTTCTCAGGGTTCCATGAGATGGTGCCTGTGAAACACGTAGCGTGTTGCAGGGTTCAGGAAGCAGTAGTCATTACTATCATTCGGTGCAACTTATTAGCAGCACTGTGACTGACGTCACAGCCAGGGTCCAAAGGGAGACTGTCATCTTTCCTCCTTCACTGCTCTGCGTTGATCTCTTTCTCTGTGTCACAAGCCCCATGTGAGCCGAGCCACCCTTGGCAGAGTTGGCCGCTGCATGAATAAAAGGACATCCTTCCTCCACCCCAGGGAGGTGGCCCAGTGCCAGTGTGTGCGGGCACAGTGCCCGTGAAGGGGGCCAGGTGGGCGCCAGGACACTGGGGCTCTCTGTGTAGTCTGCGGGTCAGGGGGCTGACAATGGCCACTCTGAGGACCCTTAAATGTGCCCCCTCCGGTACTTCCCCCAAGTCCCACACCCACCACCTGCCCACCGCGCAGGCCTGGGAGTGAAGGGAGGCTCTGTGGGCCGCCTTGGCCCCAGGCGCATGCACACCCGAGGCGTTGTTCTTGTTGGCTGTGCGAGCTCGTTAGGCTCCCGGCAGAGGCTGGCTGGGCTCCCAGAGGAAGACACTGAGGCCCAGGACTGAGGGAAAGGGGGGGCCTGGGGCTAGGCATTCGGTGGTGCCTGCTCCCCAGCACACCCTGAGCTCATCTGCTCGGTGAGTACCTGGACCTGGGTAGAGACGAGGTGCTGTGCCTCCTGCATCTCCCCAACATGGAGCACATGCTCCATGCATGGTTATAAGAGGGGGTGGGATGGGATGGGATGGGATGGCAGGCAATAGGCGGGGATAGGAGGGGTGGTATGGGATGAGATTGGAGGAAAGGGATGGGCTGGGATGGGGTACAACAGGATGAAATAGCTTCTCCTCTTTCTAGCCCAAGTCCCCCTTGAAGTTGACCTAGAAGGTAGCTGGTGTGGGCCTCACACAGACACAGTCAGCTGAGAGGGCAGGGGAGAAGAGAGGAGAAGCAGCACTGTCCCTTCCTCCGAGCCCTAGAATGCTCAGCGGTGGGCCCCAAAGAACAACTGTCCTTTACAATCACCTGTCTGGTGACATAGGTCAGGAAGGGGTATGAGAGACCACCCTGCCCAGGGCTTTGCGAATTATGGTCCCATCCCAATCCCTGCAGCTCGTTGTGTTGCTTTGCGCAAGTGGCCAGACTTCTTTGCATCTCAGTCTCCTCATCTGTAAAATGGGACAATAATATTATCATCTACCTCCCAGGGGTGTGGAGAGGAGATAATGAAGTGACCCATATAGAAATAGGTACAACAGGACCTGGCATATAACCGGCACTTGTCACCATTAGCCATCATCATCATCATCATCATCATCATCATCATCAAAGGTGGCTTAGGTTTTCGGCTCTCTGACTCCCCCTCCAACTCCTGATTTGATCCTGTGGTCCCACTTTTGGCTGATTATGGGGGCTCGGTGGTTCCCATGATGACTCTCAGGCCCAACGGTCTGCTGGGAGGAATGACCGAACTCAGAAAGGCCATCACGCCCAGAGCTGTGCTTTGCCGCAGCGAGAGGATAGAGACTCAGGTCAGCAAAGGGAAGAGGCGCACAGAGCAGAGTCTGGAAGAGACCACGTGTGAGCTCCTAGCTGTCCTCTCCCAGTGGAGCTGTGCGGACAGCGTGTATTTCCAACACGCGGTGCTCCGCGACACCCTCAGAGTACGGTCAGCCAGCAAGCTCACGGGAGACTTGGTGTCCAAGGGCTTTATGAGGGTTGGTCACATAGGCCCAAGGGACCACCCATGTGGTTGATCTTAGTCTCCGGCACATCTAGAGATCAAATACCAAGCCCAAGTTGCCCATCATAAATGACATTGTTAACCCTCACTGTTCCCAGGGAAACAAAGGTACTTTTGTCAGACAGGATAGGATATTTCAAGGTTTTAGAGCTGCCTTCCCAGGAACCAGGGACCTTTCTTTGGAAAATGTAGGTGTGGATTTTCCTGAGTTAATCCTTTATTGTACAATTATGAGGGGAACCCCCCAAAAGCAGAATTATCTTCTGGAGGGTGGGCCCCTTGTAGTACAGGCTTCCCCCACTAGGGGAGTGTTTTAGGAACCCATCTGTATCAGTGTACCAGCTGGCATTGTTGTGAGAAGCTGTGTTCAGCGTTAGTGAACTTTTTTCGAAGACTCAGCACATTTGCCAGTTTCATGATGGGTGATTTACAAGCGCACCTGCCCACACTGCACTAAGTGTTCAGCAGTTTTTGACCCAAAAATGGCATGACTCCGGTGCCCCACCCTCCCTATTCACCTGATCTTGCCCTGAGCAACTTTTTTTTGTTTTTCTGGATGAAAAAAGTCCTCAAAGGGAAACGTTTTGCCAAAGTGGACAAGGTGAAACAAAAAACAGCAGAAGCACTGAAAGGCATCAAAAACTGTTCTGAGCAGTGGAATAATTGTCTCGATAGGGGTTTTGCATCAGACGGAGAGCACTTGGAAGGTGACTGAAGTTTAAACATGTAAGAATAAACACATAGTTTCTTATAAATACATTGCAGTTTGGGGGACTCCATTCTCTTGTATACTGTCATTCTCCTTAAGGAATTATCCCATTATACAGATGATAAAATTGAGCCCCAGAGATGAGAACGGACCTCCCAAAGGCCGCAGAGTGAGGTGATGAGGCATCCTGACTGCCAATCCACAGCTCGCTCCTTCGAACCACAGACCTCCGTTTGCCCATCTATAAAATGGTGGCGCTAGGCCAGTTTTCCCGCCTCCGAGGTGCCTGTCATCCTGCCTTTGGAGAAGTTGAAATTTCACTTTTCTCTGCAGTCCAATCCCCAGGAGGAGCACCTGGTTTTCTGCCACCCGTGGGGCACAGTTAGTGTCCCCCTTTGTCTCTAGGGGCCTCTTGGCTGGAGTGGATCCTGGGCTAATTTGTTTGTAGTAGGAAGCACTTGGCATTCACCGGGAAGGCAGCCTGGCCGGGCCCCAGGGACCAGCTGCAGGAGAGATACAAAACAAACAGAGGCGGGGGTCTGGGGGCCAGACAGCCCTGGTTCAAATCCTACTGACACTTGCTCAGCATTAAAATGAAGAGAGCAATGGCTACTTGTCAGGAAAAGAAAAAAGTAAAAACAGCATTTCAACGCCGCAGACAAAGCCATGAGGAGGTCTTATTTGTCCCCAACCAATAAAGCCACGGTTGTCTCATGTCTGAAGAGAGGCCTGCCCTCCTATCCGAAATGAAATCAATTAAGCCTCGAAGTTGTAAAACGGCCGTGAACGTCTTAAAACTCAATCATACACACAACTCCCCCCGTCGCCCCAGTTTTTGTTTCCTTCAGATTGATCAGACCAAGATCACGCTCCTAACTTTACGAAGCCAGAAGCCGAGGCTTCGAGCGATGGCATTTGCTCAAGGTCACAGAGCAGCTGGGGGGTTAGGCTCCTGACTTCCTGGGGATTCTCCACCTCTGAGCACGGCTTAGGGGCCTCCTGAGAGGCTGATGTGCTCTTTGTTTTTGTCTGGAAAGCTGAGCAAACAGGTGAGGAGAAATAAACTTAGGATGTGTTTTAAACTCACTGGCGAACGGTCTGGATCCATTGCCAAGCATTATTTTTGTCTGCGTGAGCACAGAGGTAATTGAATCGACAACAGACTTCCCGCCGAGGGTTTTCTCTCTGAGCTGTCTTGTGTGCCTGTCTCCCAGCCTTCCCTCAATGACTCACTGATTCCCGTGAACACAAATAAATCACGCCGTGTTCCTCTCCCCCTCGCTACCGGCAAGAAATCATCAAGTCAGCCCTGAGACATGAATGGAGTAGGGGTGGGCCGGGGGGGAGGTGGGGATGGAGGTGGGAAGGGGGGGAGCGTTTAAATGTTAATCAGTTGGCGGTGATGTCAACCACAGTTAATCAGATTGTTAAAGAGACAAAGGCAGGATCACACCCCTGTGCCAGCAGCTTTCAGGGCTCATTCATGGGGAAGACGGATGCCCTCCCCCAGCCTCTGCTCTGATGAGATGTAACTGGACATGAAAGAATGTTCAAGGCTTTCTGAACCCCACATGAATTGCAAAGGAGGCCCATTAGTGGGGAGAAGCCAGCTCACAGAGGACAATTATCGGATAATTACTCTTGTAGCTGAAACACTGAAAGAACCCTTTCTTGCCTGCACAAGCTTGTCCTTTGAACACCTGCTGCAAGCCCCCTGGGACTCCCTGGGTTTCCGAAGCAGACTCTGGAGGGGCTGGGCTGGCAGCTCACACGTGCAGTTTGGTGTGCTTGTCTAGGGGGATACGTACCTCACACCCAAATCTCCCCTCCATCCGTATGACCACGGCCCATGGGGTGGTGCCAGAAAAATGGAGACACCACGACAAAGTCACCAGCTGGTCTTCCCTTTGCCCTCC
This sequence comes from Macrotus californicus, assembly GCA_007922815.1. Taxonomy (NCBI): domain Eukaryota; kingdom Metazoa; phylum Chordata; class Mammalia; order Chiroptera; family Phyllostomidae; genus Macrotus; species Macrotus californicus. The sequence continues at coordinate 11,068 of VMDR010000257.1, forward strand.
CGAAGCTAAAGCAAACCATGTGATTAGTGGGGACAGGAGGCCTTTGTACCGTGATGAAATCATGTTTGTGATTAGAACAAGTCAGGGTGTACATTCACCTAGAACATCTCTCCACCCATGACATCCTAAAGCAACAAATCTTTGTCTAGCATCAAGTTCACTGAGATTCGTTCGCCTTTATGATCCCTGGTGGTGTAGACCACCTACAGTCTACAACCCCCCCACTTGAAAAGGTGGACTGTATCTAACACACCTAATCGTGCTCTCCACCAGCGCTGCAGGCATTTCGTGATTCATCACATAGATACTGCTGAGGGCCTACTATGTGTCAGGCCCATGGCCATGGCATAGGACAGGGGGACTGTGATAAATGAAGCAATGCAATCGCTGCACTGGGGAAATCACTTCTGGGGGGAAGGCAAGAAAAAATGCAGCCAAGCTTGATAGTGCAGTTGATGCTGTGATGTGTCTCTTTGGTGGTATTCAGAGTTCAGGGAAGATGAGTTAATGCCGGGAGAGGTGAGCAACATCACAAGCAAAGTGGTGGAGCTATGAGAGGGGAGGGAAAGAGAGAGACATTGGTAGAACTCGGGAGAACTGATTGGTGGAACTCAGGAGAACTGAAATGATTTCATTGGCTGTGGAAGGCAGTGAGAAATAGGACGGGGAAGCCTGCTGGGACAGATCACCAGGAAGTTTCCAGGAAAAGGCGAGGAGTTCCACGTTCGCCAGAGAGGACTGCAGGCCCAGGCAGGGGTGGTTTATAAAGATCCCTCCAACTACTGAGGATGGAAAGGGTAGAGTTATGCAGTAAAGTCCTTGAGAGAAGCAGGGTTTTCGCTGTGGTGGCTATGGGGACGATAGGGCATCTAAAAACGTCTTTTGAAGATACAACTTGCCCTCTTTGCTTCTCTCATGCTGGGCCTCAGGTTCTTTGGTGCATCATCAAAATGAAAAGGTGAGCCCATCCACTATCCCATTCAACTGTGTTGGATGCAGCCCTGGTGCCTCAACTGCCCACGGGGTCTGGCCTGCCTGGGGCGCTTCCCACACTGTCTGTGACTATATGATGTCACCAAAGATAATCGCCGTGGATGATTTTTTTCAGAGTGATGGGTTCTGCATGTGGTAGAGACCACCGCTGGATGATCCCCTGGTTTGGGCCGATGCCTCTTCTCCCGTGGAGGGTCACACTGCCCGGGAGAATGCATGGGGCTTTGCTTTGGGGTCTTGACCCCTTTCTCATCACCAGCCCCTGAGCCCCCACAATGGAGGTGGCGAATCACAGATGGTCAATCAGGGGTCCCAGCCTCCTCCCTCTTTCCTGGCACTTATTTCCCTGCCAATTAACTCATCTCCAGGTGGAAGGAGGAGATGGAATGGAAATCTGTTCCTTTTAGTCCTGAAGATAAATTGGGTGAAAAGAAAGGAAGGTAGAACGACTGGCCCTTGAGGACCAGGCCACAGCTGCTCCCACTGGACAAGGCCTGGGCGCTTGGTCTGTGTCAGTAATGCCTGCACCCCGCTCCCACCACCCCTGCCCGGCCCATGCAGAACTCTACAATTTCTGGATCTAAGCGTCACCAGCTCCTAACTAAGGTGCTAAACACCCCCAAAGCACCCTTTTTATAACTTTAATTTAAAAAATTTTTAAAACCACAGTGAAGCAGAATTTCCCACCCCTGTGGAATTGTGGGAGCAGTTAGAAACCCTGGGAAAGGCCAGGGTTTGTTCTCTGTCTTCCTTTGGAAGTGGGGTGGTGAATCCCAGGGGGTCCACCGTCACTATTGACCATGATTACTAATTATTATTGCTCTGAAAATAACATGCACATGGCAAATTAATTGAACTGTATAAAATCGTGCACAATAAAAACTGATTCCCTCTCCCTCCCCAGGCTGTAGCTTTTTGGTCATTCTCCTGAGAATTCCCTGGACAGTTGACCAAAGATGTATGTTTATTGAAGAGCTCTTTGAGAGGAGGGGCCAGAGAATGGCAATGACGTCAATACTGATAAAACCCTGGTTCAATCACGTATATGTTTATACTCTAGGGTAGCCATTAAAAAGGGGTGAAGTGACCATCATATGCTGACATGAAAAGATATTTGTGATGGATCTGAAGTGGAAAAATTGGTTGTGGAATACTAATGTGTGGAATACTATACAGCGGTGAAAAGTAAATCAGTCAGAACTACACATATCAACATGGATGAATCTCACAAAGTGTTGAACCATAGAAAAGAAAAGAAAAGAAGAGAAAAGAAAATAAAAAAGCAGATTTCAGAATGATTCATGTAGAATGACTGAGTTTATATGGTTTTAAAACATACCACACAATCCCATATATTGTTCAGAGACATTGACATGTATAAAAAAGTAAATGCAGACAATAAATAATAATAACAGTGAAATAATAATGCACACAATAAATGAGAAGGCTGAAGGTCAAGTTCAGGACAGTAATTACCCCAGGGTGGTGAAGAAGATGATGGACATGGTAGGGAAGAGCAAAGTAGCACTTCAGCTATGCTGGCTCTGTTTTCTTTCTTAAGCTGAAGGTGTATACACATGGGGATTGGCTGCCTTAGTCTTTAAGTCTGTTTGAATGACTGAAATATTTCAAAATGCATTTCTTAGTAAGTGACAGAGCAATATATACAATGTAAGAACTCTGTGACTGTTCGGATAGATAGTGACAACAGTGTTCATGAGAGCTGACAGGCTGCCGTGTGAGCACGATGCTTTCCACTCGAGATTTCATTTTTCTCCCTAACAACCCTGAGAGATAAGGCTGGTACAAGTTCACCTTGCAGATGAGAACAGTGAGGGCCAGAGAAGGGATGTGATTGTTCAGGGTCTCACGGGCAGTTAGCCGCATGCCGAACCTGGAACATGAGCAGTCTGACTCCAACCCCACACTCCTGGGTACCACCACACCTTTTCAGGTCAAAAGCACTCTATTATTTTTATATGAGTATTTTTTATTTGGAGGTTCAACAAGATCCTACTTACACTGATTCCCTTTAGAAGGCAGGATTGAGTCCTGGCTGATGTGGCTCAGTGGATTGAGTGCAGGCCTGTGAACCAAAGGGTCACTGGTTCGATTCCCAGTCAGGGCAGATGTCTGGGTTGTGGGCCAGGTCCCCAGTAGGGGGCACTCGAGAGGCAACCACACATTGATGTTTCTCTCCCTCTCTTTCTCCTTCCCTTTCCCTCTTCTCTAAAAATAAATAAATAAAATCTTAAAAAGAAAAAGGCAGGATTGATGGACAGGGAGGGAGCAGGGCCGTGCTTACATTTCTTATTTTATATGTTTCAGGTGTTCTTGCATTTCTCAAATAAACTATTTTGTAGGAAAAAATAATTTGAGGATGTGGGAAAGAGGAAAGATTATAGGAAACAATGTCAGAAAGTGTTTAACTCTACACCAATCGGCTCTATGATCTTGGACAAGTCACTTCCTTTCTTCAAGCCTGGCTTTTTTGTCATCTATAAAAAAGTCGCTGAGCTTTTGGAACTCAAATGCCATCTCAGGTGGGGTTGCGCTTTGTGGGGGGTAAGTCATCATCTCTACGTCAGTGTCGTTAACGTGGGCACACAGTTCGGGGCAGTAACTGAGGCAGGAGGCAGAGCCCCACTGCCCCCCGAGCCCTCCTCCCACCTCTCCGCTGTGTCCCAGTAAGTCTTCCCAAAGTCTGGGTGGATCGATCGGCAGCCTTAAACTAGCTGAGGGTCCTCCTGCCCACAGGACTGAGAAAGCCGGGTCTGTGGGTCCTCTCAAGCTGAATGAAAGGATTGGGTTGTGCTCATCAGCTCCAGCTCTTCACCCAAGGGGGACCTCTGAATGCCAGCACCTGTTGCCTGGCCCAGTGGCTGGCACATAAAAGGTGCTTATTGGATGGATGGATGGATGGATGGATGGATGGATACGAATGAATAAATTGATGGCCAAATGTGAGTAGGAGAAGAAAACACAGTCTTCATTCAATCCAAGTTTTTATTTATGAAATGGAGATGACTCAACCTTAAAATGCATGGATGTGAGCAAACAAAGCTGATCAGCTCTGAGAATGGGAGGGAAGGTCTACCGTGTTCTGAGGTCAATGCCAAGTTGCTTGTTTTCTTCACTCTGCGTAATCCAGTGGTCATCAACCAGGGGCAATTTTGCCTCCCCCCCGCTACCCCACCCTAGTTTGGCAATGTCTGGAATCATTGTGTTGTTACAACCAGGAGTAGGAGGGAAGTTGCTACTGACATCTAGTGGATGGAGGCCAGCGATGCTGCCCAACATCCTCCAGGACTGTCCCTTGCTCCCCAGCCAAGGATTATCCAGCCCAGGTGTAGAAGTCGTAGAACTAACCAGCCTTCTTCAGGGTGGTCCAGATGTTCCTGGTTTTGGTTTTGGTTTTGTTTGGTGTGCTTGTTTTGCTACTAAAGTGCTGTGTGATCCTGGGCAGCCCATTTTCCCTCTCTGGACCTCAAGTCTCTCCTGTGCACAGTTTGAAACCGTGAGCTCTAGGAGCTATTGGATCTATACAATGTGATATTTAATTTTTGGTTTTGTCTGTGTTGGGGCCCAGCAAACCAACCAGAGCAGGCTGGGCAGGCCTTTAATGTGGAGTGTGAAGGTACAAGAAACCACCACTGAATCGGATGTTAATTGTGATCATTAGAATGCAGTTAATATTTTGTAGAACCCTTTACCAAAAATATATCAACTGATGTATCCACCAGTCCTGCCTCCTGCAGGTACTCACAATGAGAGGGGCAGTCTAATGAGACAGGGATCCTCCTCGCTGCCAGGAAACTGAATTCCAAAGGGGCCGGATAACTCAGAGACTGAATGAAATATTTCTGTGATTACAAATGTGTCTGTCTGCTTCCCCTTGGCCTTTCTATCATGCGGGGCTAAAGATGGACTTTAACCCCTGCTCTTTTCTTACATTTTTTTTCACTTCAGAAAGAATTAAATATTTATCATACAGGTTTTGGAAAAATACCAAAAAGGAGAAGGAATCACATACACCCCCAAGAGTCCTACCACCCAGAGGCAGCCGGGACCATCCCATTGGTGCAATTCCTTCAAGTCAAGACAACTCTCTGAGTGGCAGTTTGTTTTAGTTAGTTGGTTGTGGTCATTTTCATACACGCCATAGGGTTTTACATCTCGCTCAGTTCACTAAACATCACAGCAGAAGCATCCCCCAGCTTTTGTTCCCTCCACGTTGTGTTCCATCACTTTGCACCTGCTGGATGCTAGGCTATCACTTGGAATCCACGATGGTCCTAGCCATTCATTCCGGAATTTAAGACAGCGACCTTCAGCCCTGGCCAGTGTGGCTCATTGGGTTGAAGCATTGTCCTGTGAACCAAAAGATCAAGGGTTTGCTTCCCAGTCAGGGCACATGCCTAGTTTGTGGGTCTGGTTCCCCCGTAGGGGTATGTATAAGAAGCAGCTGGTTGATGTTTCTCTCTCACATCAATGTTTCTCTGCCTCTCTCTCTCTATCTCCCCCCTTTCCTCTCTCTCTAAAACCAATATACATGTCTTCAAGTGAGGATTGAAAAAAAAGACACCAAACTTCAGTTTCAGAACTGTTGCATTTGTTACTATAATGGGATGCTTCCCAGTCTAGTTTCCCATCTCCCCATCCAAGTTAGAAAAAGGAGATGTGCTTCCCCCTCTACCTGAATGGCAGAACAAATGCTCAGTCGCCTTCAGTGTCGCTCCACTCTGTTTCGAGAGAGGAGAGGAGCAGCAACGTGGATTCAATGAAAGTTCCATCTCTTCTCTTTGATACCCATATTCAGTTACCATTGGGAGGTGTCTGTCTTCTTAACCCCCTGAGTGCAGGGGCCCTATCCTACTGTGCTGACGCTCTCCTGCAGGGTGCCCTCCAGCAGAGAGCGTGGGTACCTGCCGCTTTCACTCATTGGCTGGTGGGCAGCGTTTGAGCAGGGCACCGAATGCACATGTTCAAAGGTCAGCCAAATGTGACTGCAGTGATTGAACATTTTAAGGGCTCTGAGAAAGAGAAGTGAATTGAACTCAGTGATCATTGGGGCGCCCGGTATAACTGGCCTATTCAAGCAAGTTCTGGAGTTGCTGGATCTCTTGAGGCCCTGGAATCCAATTTTGACTAGTTCCCAGTAGGATGTGGTTTTGCGTGGCGCTCCTCTGGCCAGCATCCCGGCAGAGAACAAGGCCTTTGGGCCTTGCAGGCCACAGATACACACCCATCTGGCTTGAGCATGGCCCTAAGTTTGGAGCTGGCCAGGGAGACCCCAGCATGTCTCAGCCCCGAGCTGGAAATACTAGGGGCAGGAAGGTAAGTGTACCTGGTAGATATGCAACCCCACCTTAGCAGTCAGGTTTTCAGAGGAAGAGGTCTGAGTAGTCCACTGGACCTACTTCCTAACAGGCTTCCAGGGTTTCATCCTGGGCACCCGCAGTGGTACGAGGTGGCCATGGGAGGAAGCTGATTATGGAATCTCTCTCTTGCATTTCCTTCTGCTCTTATTGGCTGAGTTGGATCTCAAAGGGCTGGGGTGGCCAGGGGAGGTCACAGGCCTTGGAAAGAGTCACCACCTGCTGTGCATGCTTGCCACCTGCCACCCCACACATGTAGAAAGCAAAATTAATGAGGAATGTATGGGAGATTAGGTGAGATATCAAGTTCCAGAAATGGACTTCCGTGATAATAGGAGTCCCTAGAGAAGTTTCTGAATCTTCAGCTTTCAAGACCCACCCCTGGAGAGTCAGACATGATGCGTCCAGCAGAGGAGACTAATAATTTGTATTGTAGCATGGTGGGGGGGGATGGGGAGTACCACCTGGGAGGTTTCATAGCTAGCTCACCCAGCAGGGATGCAAACAGAGTGAGCGTTTAGAGAGAGGAGTCGGGGGGCGGGGGGGGGAAGAGGCTGCTTCAAGATGTCAGTGATCACAATAGCCCATAAATGTGTTTTTTTTAATTTTTACGTATTGATTTTAGAGAGAGGAAGAGAAAGAGAAAGATTGAGAGAGAGAGACATCCATTTGTTGTTCCACTTATTGATGCATTCATTGGTTGACTCTTGTGTGTGCCTTAACTGGGAATCAAACCTGCAACCTTGGCGTATTGGGACGATGCTCTAACCAACTGAGCCACCCAGCCAGGGCAATACCCCACAATTCTTAAGAGAGCTGGTAGCATGGTCTTTGACATCAGGAAAATGAGGTTGGGAATCCAGCTTTGCTCTGTGACCTTGGAACATTACTTAATGTCCCAAAGCCTCAATTTGCTCATCTGTAAAATAGGAATAATAATTTCTACCTAATAAGGCTGAGAAAGGATTAAATGAAGTAAAAACGGAGGAATGAAGAATTAAATGAGGAAACAAAGCCTTTAGCGCATGCCTAGTACATATTCACCACTCAATAAAATGTTATAAATACTACTATTTCTATGGCTAAGGCCCACCGGCATGCTTTTGGTCCTTGATAATCCTTTTATTACCTTCTTTGACACACATTGTTTTCCTAATCTCTCCCTCCCTCCTCCTCTTCCTCTTCCTCTCTCTCACCTCCCCCACTTGTGATCAAGGGGACACTTTATGAAGGGACTATTTGAAATTAATGTAGCCATAGGACCCAGCAAAACTCACAAGCCAATGTCAGGATCAAAAGCTGTCACTGTGCCTTTTTGTAAACAAGACTAACCGAATGCCCTACGAATAGTTGCCAGTTTCGTGATCTGTCCAGAAACTGAGAGTGTCAGAGCTGGAAGGGCCCCCAGCCCTTACCTGGCCCCGGCAGCCCGTTGGACACAGAGAGAGGAGATGGAGAGAAGAAGAAGCCCGTACAAAGTTACACTAGAGGGTAGAGGCCAGAATAGGACCACCACCGGACCCCTCAGCCCCTGTTTGTATCCGAGCCCTGTGCACTGAAGCACAGCTGGGTCCCAGGACCTAGGTTTCCTGACCCTCATACTCCACTCTTTTCGTCTCATCACCTTCTGCTCACTCCAGTCTACAAAGAGAGCTGACATCAATCTTTTGATAAAAGTGACCCTGAGCATAAAAGCCACAGCCTTGGGGCAGACCCACACCTGACCCATTTCTATGAGGTAGATAGAGTATCTCTATAACACAAAAGAGGCTTCAGGGACTTGCCCGGGCTCTTGCAGCTCATCACTGTCAAAGGCAGGATTTGAACCCAGGTTCAACTCTGCAACCTCAACGCTTCCCACCTTTGACCAGGAAGCCTGCTTGGCCCCTGAATGCCCTTGATCTGCCCTCAGGTTATCCACATGCCCACACCTGCCCAGCACCACCGGCAGCCTGCCAGGAGCACTTGCTGGTGATCAGTGTTACCCAACAGGAACATCTGCAGGTGCCCTTTGCAAACTGCTGTGGCCCATAGAGATTAAGCCACTGCCAAGTAAAGAGCCGTTCCAAGGGCTGCGGAAAATAATGCAAATGGAGTGCCGGAGGGCCTGAAACTGTGGCTGAGTGATTGTCTCCCCGCAGAAAAGCGACAAGGACAGCGATCAGTCCTGTCTAACTCGAGATTGTGATCCGGTATGTTCTGACCCCTCCAGCTTCCCGTGGAGGGTCGTGTTCCACGTTGACAGTAAAAATGTACTAGGCGCTCACTCTGGGTCACGCCCCCCTCTGTGCATGTATGTTTAGGTTTTACATGCCTTAACCTACTGCAGGAGGGCAGCCCTAGGAAGTGGGGAATTAAAGCCCCATTTCACAGCTGAAGAAACTGAGGCTCAGGAAAAGCCATTTGTCACCATGCAACCGGCAGAACAGGTCTCAAATAAGTTCGTGAAACTGCTTTTGCAGGCAGGCATGACTCTTCCGAAGGGCTGCCGGGGCCAGCCCTTATTTAAGATTACTGAGTAGTTCCACTTTCGAGATGAAAATAAATCAGAAGGCGTCAGCAGGGTATTACCAGGCCACGAGGGCCTGGCCCCAGCTGACCTCCCCACCTCGCCAGCTTTCTTTGGAATGAGCTTCCACCTCTGCTCCCTGCCCCCTTGCTTTCCTGCTGACCTCAGCCAGGCCTCATGATCCTGAATCCTCAAGTCTTTCTGTGTCTTCCACAAGGTCACTTATATATTATTCAGTAAAAAAAAAACCAAAAAACCTCTCTCAGTCCCAGGAGGGCGATCCAGCCCTGAGCCGGGGCATAGAGCCCGAAGGAGAGAGTGGGTGGGTCACAGCCCACTCACCCTCTTAGCGGGTGTCCTTGTGCCGCGAACCACCTGCCCAGCTGTGCATGGTGGTCCTGCTCTGCAGAGTGGGTGAGGGGCCTGTCCCCTCTGTCCTGGTAGCGTGCAAAGCTTCCCTCCTTCTAAAAATTTATTCCATCAAATATGATTATTTCTACTTTCCTACTCCCTCTCCCAGTTCACATACGACTAGACAACTATGTCCTCGGTTTCTATAGCCCTAATGCTTAGCCCAGGCCTGGCACACTCAACCCTCCATGTCCAGGGCCAGCAAAAGGAGAAAGGGAGAGAAAAAATGAAGATGGAAAGGGGATAAAGAAGGAAAGAAGGGAGGAAGGGAAAGAGGCAGCCCCCATATCTGCTAATCGGCTGTGCCAGCTCCCAGACAAGTCTTGGGAGCCACCTTAGGAGGGCCCTGTCTGAAACTAAGAGAAGGGGGAGGACCCAAAACCCCCAGCCCCAAGCTAACTGGTGTCTTTTCTCCTCTCTCCAAGGTGTGCCCCTGGAGGGAGATGCTGGTCCTTCTGGTACTTACCTCCTACCCTCGGGAGCACTAGGGAGCACTCACCTGAGCAAAACCAGCCTGGAAGAGAAAGTGACAACCACCCCTCTGAGTCCAGCACAGTTGGGGGAAGAGCTCCAGGACCCGGAACTAGAAGGGGCAGCCCCCTCGGTGCACCCAGACCCCGTGGCCCTGTCCACACGGCTTCCAGAGGAGCCCAGCACCAAGCTCACCTTACCCCCCAGGAAGAGGCTGCCTTCACTCAAGCAGGTGAATTCATCCAGGAAACAGCTGAGACCAAAGGCCACCTCTGCAGCTGTCCTTCCGAGGGTGGGGTCCCAGCCTGCATCCCCAGGCCTGGGTCTCCTCTCTTCTGCCACGAGGAAGCCTGGCCCACTGGGGGACCCCGATCCGGTGGCCTCCATGGGTGGGGAGACCCTTCGGCTGCCATCCCAGGAGCCCCTCTGGCTGGACCGGAAGGAAGGTGTGGCCCCCACAACGCCTGCACCCCTGCAGATTTCTCCCTTCACCTCGCAGCCCTATGTGGCCCACACGCTCCCCCAGAGGCCGGACCCTGGGGAGCCTGTGGTTCCCGACGAAGCCCAGGAGGCTCCTGCTGAGGACGCCAGTCCGATGACCTTGATGGACAAAGGTGAGAATGAACTGACCGGCTCGGCCTCGGAGGAGAGCCAGGAGACCACGACATCCACCATCATTACCACCACGGTCATCACGACAGAGCAGGCCCCAGGTATGCAGCCACCAATCCTGCCTCCTGCGGCATCCTCCGGCGCCCAGGTGGGCGGGGCCTGGGGCGGGGCCTGGGGATGGGGAGGTCGGTCCCCACCATCACTTTACCATCTATGAGACACTGGTCAGAAACAGTGCCTAGCAGCAGGTAGTAAGTGATCATCACTTGTCAGCCGAGCTCCTCCCCAGGTCTTGACTGAAGTGCTTTCCTCCAGCTCTCTGCAGCGTGAGCCTCTCAGACCCTGAAGGGTACATCGACTCCAGCGACTACCCACCGCTGCCTCTCAACAACTTCCTCGAGTGCACGTACAACGTGACTGTGTACACCGGCTATGGGGTGGAGCTCCAGGTAACCACGGAAAAGCGTCCTGAGTGGCTGCCCCTTCCAGCCGGAAGTCTCTGAAGGATTGTCTGAGCCAGACTTCCCGTTAGCATCCTAACTGGTCTGGTCCTCTCCTTGCCCTAGCCGGGCACACATGAAAGGAAGGGGCGTGTTGATACATTGTGAGGCATCATGCCCAGAAGGAAAGTCTTAGGATGCCCTGCGATTCAAACACGCACACACACTCAGGGAAGCCCCACCTAGTTCATTTGATCCATAAACTTTTGCCTGCAAACTCAGACGGAAAATCAAGGGGATGCCAGGGTCCAGACACCTGGATTTTGGGTCTCAGCTCTACCAGTTAAAGCTGCATGGTGTTGGACAAGGGGACTCCGCCTCTCTGAGCCTCAGTTTCCCCATCAGTGAAATAAAGATGATCAAGTTGCTACTTTACAGAGTTGTAGGGAGGAATAGGTAAGACCATGCACAGAGAGCATTCAGCCCAAGAGAACACTCAGTGCGTATTACCAAGTTTGCTCACCCTGGTTCTAGACCTTCCCCAACTGACCACCCCATAGAGTCCTCTTCAAAAATGGACTGAAAACACATGCCTGGGCGTGGTGAACTGTCCAGTTCACTGCCCCACAGAGGACAAAAGTGGGCTGAAGTGGGAAGAAGAGGCTGGTACCACGTAATGAAAAACTCTTCTAGGCCAAGGTTAGAAGTCTGGATATGTGCCTTTTGCATGGCTCAAACGTGACTCAGTTTCTCTCTGTCCACCCCCAACTGCCCCCAGGTGAAGAGTGTCAACCTATCTGAGGGGGAGCTGCTCTCCATCCGAGGGGTGGACGGCCCCACCCTGACCACCCTGGCCAACCAGACGCTCCTGGTGGAGGGACAGGTCATCCGAAGCCCCACCAACACCATCTCTGTCTACTTCCGGACCTTCCAGGATGATGGCCTCGGGACCTTCCAGCTGCACTACCAGGGTAGGCTCTGGCCAAGGCTGACGAGACGTAGCTGTTTGCCTCAGTTTCCCTCTGGAAACAGGATTCTCAAACTTTTTGTCCCAGGGGTCCCCCTGAGAGTTTGGTAAAACCTATAGACCTCTTCTCAAAATAATGTGTTTAAGAGCATAAAAAATTGTGTCATCAACAAAAAAGGAAAACAGTCATAGTGAATTACAGTTGTCAAAATATTATTTTACTGTCTGATACCATAATCTATGTACCTCTTTAACACATTAAATACTAACATCTCCTGGCAGTTCTGATAATCACTGTAATTTCAAAGTACTGAGGAGCATAGGAAATATGTCAAGCTATCCATTATGACAGGAAAATATCTGTGATTTCTCTCGGTGACAAAGTCACAGGTTCTATGGCTAGGTGGCAGTTTGTTCATACAGTCATGGCTGAAGGAAACACCATGGTGCAGTTCACCGTTTGCAAGGCTAAGAAAGTCACGCCTCCCCATCCACACGCACAGCTCCTGTGTTTAATACAGGGGAGTTCGTGGACTTCCGGGACAGGGCCCCGGCCACCAGGGTCCCTGTCTCTTTGTTCTTCTACAACGTTGCTTTCTTTCCATTTCATCTGCTTCTGAATCCACTTTCCTTTGCTTTCTGTTCATTCTCTCTTCTCTTCCTTCCTTTCACCTTCTTCCTCTCTACTTCTGTATTTCCTTGCTTCCTTCACTTCTTCCTTTCCTCTTCCCCCTCCCTTCATGCCCACCCTCCATTCTGTCTTCCTTCTCTCTCTCTTTCCCTTGTTTTCCCATGTTCCCATTTCCTGAGCAATTCCCATGGCCTGGGCTTACTTCCCTTCACCAGGAATTCCTCCTGCTTAACTCGCCAAATATCTGAGTGGGAAGTGGAGTCAGTAGCCAGCCATCTAGAAACTGGGGACCATCCACGTTCACATCAGATGGCCCAAACATCTGGGGAAAAATTCATTTTTAACTCCTCTGAAACAAGTGGATGGCTGTATATGGGAGTGTTCATTTCACCATAGCTTTTCAATATTGTTGTCTTTGTTAATTAAAAAAAATGGGGAAAATCCCTTGTGGAGCCATGAACTTGGGTACTGAGAGTACAGATATCCTGTGCTGCGGGAGAGATCAGACCATAATATGGGGTGGAGCTAAGATGGATTTAACATCTTCTTAGGAAAATTGAGGAGCTCAACAGAGCCACATCCCCCCTGCTGCCACCCCCGTGCAGTGAGCGCCACCCATGTGCCAGACATGTCCCATGTCATCCTTACCACCACTGGGAAGGTGAGGACAATTGTTCACTCCACTGGAAAGATAATGGAAAGTGATGTTTAGGGCACTGTATCACTTTCTCAAAGTCACACATTGTCTAAGTGATGGGGTAAGAATGTAAATTCAACTTGGTCTCCTTCCAAAGCCCAGCCACTTACCTCCGAGGACAATTGTGTTCAAGTTTTTCTACCCTCTGACATTTCCCAAAGAGCTGGCTATTCTCATTCAGGTCCAAGAGTCTGCATTTTTAACAAATTTCTGAAGCATTCGTGCAGCTGGGACTACCCCTACAAGGGCAATACTGCCCCTTCTATGCCCGAGGAAAAGGCCATTCCAGGTCCATGTGGAGAAATGAGGCTTGGGAGCTCATTTTCCACCCCAAACCTGCTGTCTCTGGTCAGCCAGGGCAGGGAACGCTGGACCATGTGATCCCCGTACAATTAACGAGAGACAGACATACTCTCCTCCAGCTCTCCCGAGTCACCAGGGGCCTCAGCTTTCCTTCTCAGCACACACTGGCTCCCAGGATGTGGGTCACGTTCTCCGTCTCCACCCTCAGAAGGGTGACCATCTGCCTCTGCATTTCTTCCCAGCCTTCATGCTGAGCTGCAACTTCCCCCGCCGGCCAGACTATGGGGATGTCACAGTGATGGACCTGCACTCGGGCGGGGTGGCCCACTTCCACTGCCACCCGGGCTATGAGCTCCAGGGTGCCAAGACGCTGACGTGCATCAATGCCTCCAAGCCCCACTGGAGCAGCCACGAGCCCATCTGCTCAGGTACACTCCAGCCTCAGCTGGACCACACGTGGACGGGTCAGTGAGAGGGGAGAGACCAACCCCCAGGGCATGAAGACCGACCTTAGGCTTAGGCTCTTGCCCCAGGGGAGAGACTGCCCCCAATATAGATAACTGTTATGAAACACATCACGTAAAACGGACCATTAGTGATATTTCATTACATTCCCTATATTGTGCAACCATCCAGAGCACATTTTTCACCCCCATGTGGAAACTCTGTCCCCGTTAGCAGCCGTGCCCCATTCTCTCCTCCCCCTCTGTCCTGGCATCCACCCATATGGTTTGTGTCTCTGTGGATTTGCCTGTTCTGGACATTTCCTACAACGGAATCATATAATATGTAACCTTTTGTGACTTGCTTCTCTCACTTAGCATATTGTTTCCAAGGTTCATCCATGTCGTAGCATGTATCAGAACCTCATTTCTTCTTTATGGCTGAATAATATTCCATTGTTAGCTAGGCTGCATTTTATCTGTTCATTCATGGCTAGACATTTCTATTGTTTCCACTTTGGGCTCTTATGAATAATGTGACTATGACTATCTGTGTGGAAGTTTCTGTGTGGACATGTATTTTCATTTCTCTTGGGTATGAGGAGTAGAAGTATGACCCAGAACTAGAATTGTTGGGTCATATGGTAATTCTATGTTTAACTTTTTAAGGAACCATCAGACTGTGTTCCACAGTGGCTGCACCATTCTACACTCCCACCAGCCATGTTCAAGAGGACTAATTTTTCACATCCTCACTAACACTTATTTTCCATGTTTTCTTTTTATTATTACAGCCATCCTAGTGGGTATGAAGTGGTAGCTAATTGTGGCTTTGATTTGCATTTCCCTGATGGCTAATGATATTGATCATCTGTACACATGCTTATTGGCCATTTGTGTATCTCCTCAGAGAAATGTCTATTCAAGCCTTTGCCCATTTTTTTTATTTGGTTGTTTGACTTGTTATTGTTGAATTGAAGGAGTTCTTTATTTATCCTGGCCACTAGACCTTCATTAGATATATGATTTGAAACTATTTTCTCCCACTTTATGGGTTGTCCTTTCACTTAAAAAAAAAAGATTTTTAGAGAGGGGAAGAGAGGGAGAAAGAATGAGAGAGAAACATCAATGTGTGGTTGCCTCTCATGCATCCCTCACTGGGGACCTGCCCTGCATCCCAGGTGTGTTGCCCTAGACAGGGGATCGAACCAGTGACCCTTGGGTTCACAGGCGAGCACTCAATCCACTGGGGCACACCAGCCAGGGCTGTCCTTTCACTTCTTGATAGTGTCCTTTGATACCAAAAGAAAAAAGTGTTTGATTTTGACAAAGTCCAGTTTATCTATTTTTTCTGTCGTTGCTTGTACTGTGGCTGTGACTGCTGCATACACTGAGCCCAGTTCATATGCACTGAGCACAGTGTTGGGGCTGTAATAACTCCTCACAGCAATTCTACATGGTGGAGCCATTATCCCCAGCACACAGATCAGGAAGCTGAGGCTCGTGGAGGTGAAGGCACTTGCCCAAAGTCAGGAGACAGAAATTGACCAAATCCAGAACCCTGCTCTCCTGAGCTCTTCTCTTTACTGCACCTTCACTACGCAAAATGTGGTCTAAAGACCCGTGAGATTATTAGAAATGCACAATCCTGGGCCTCGTGCAAGACCGACGGAATCAAAATCTACATCTTAACCGGCCCCTTGTGTAATTCTCATGCATATTATCGATTGTGAGGCACTGGGTTATTCCACCCCATTCCCACACCAGTGGGCAAAGCCTTGACCATTCTCATCTACCAAGACAGCGAAGTCTTATTAGATTCTCAAAAGTTCTGATGGTGACCGGGAGAGTATAGGCTGCCATATTAATTAAGTGCCTACTATGTGCCAGGCCATGAGCCACACACAAGGAGAACCCTTGGAACAATAAACGTAATTCCAGCCCTCCATAATCAGCAGAATCCAAAGAGCAAATGAGAGCTGATAATAAATTCTGAGACTTAATGGTTGCAGTATTGTTCCCCCAAGGCCTTTCAGAATTTTTCTTCTTTTCTTTTTAACAAAGAAAAAAAAAAAACCCAAACCATAGGGCAGTTGATCTCTGCACCTCTCTCACGTTAATTTTTATCTATGTATGAAATCAAGGAGAAATTAAGCCTCAATTTGTGCTAAGAAAGATGGATGGAGAGCCACGGCTAGCAAATTGAAACCAAACAGAGCTATCAGTCGGCTTAATAAAGCAAGAAAAGAGTGGAAAGGCAGCAAATGAGGAGCAGCTCAGGGAGGACAGATGGCCGGTGCCCCCCTCATAGACAGTGTCCTCCACCTCCTTAGCTCCTGAGCCATAGGACAGTAATGCCGGCTCTGCTTCAGCACCTACTCTGTGCCAGGGACTGCGCCAAGCCCTCTGCATGCAACATGTCGCTGGTTTCTCACCACAGTTGTCTAAGGGAGGTGGGATTATTATCACCATTTTACAGTGAATTCAAGGTCCAGAGAGCTTCAGTAACCTGTCCTAGATACACAGCAGACACGTGGCTCAGGCCAGGTTTGAACCTCTAATTTAGGACAGGTAGGCAACCTGGGGAGAGACAGGGTGCTCTGTCCGTGGTGCTGAAAGAAGAATAAGGCTCCTTGGCGATGTCTTTGCTCTAAGTCACAGCCAAGTCCAGAGCAAAGAGAGCTGTCTACCTTTCTCTCCTACCACAAGTCCTTGTCTGTTGTACAATCCTCCAAAAAACATTTAATGAGAACCAAATATCTCCTAAAAATACAAATAGGACTACCTCTTTACACTTGAATAACTCTTCCAAGTTCATGAATCACTCTTTAATATTTAATATATTTTTATGATAAAAGTATTATATGGTTCTGGTTGAAAAAAGTTTTCAAGAAATACAAATGTATAGAATACAGGAGCAAATCACTTTTATATTCATGGTCTCAACTGACCCTTGCACATAGCTCATTGAAATAGATATGGCAGACCACTTTCTAGCTTTTCTTTTTTACTTAAAATGTAGTAAGCATTTTTCCTATATTCTCAAGTATTCTTTGGGAACATGGTTCTTTAAAAACTGTGTGAATGGAATGTATTTATTTCATCAATCCCCTGTGAGTAAGACATTCATGTTGTTTCTCATTTTTGTCTCTAGACAAAAAATCTAGCAGTAAACATCCTCATTCATCAACTTCTGTGAAAACCTATACATCTTTTCTTAGAATAAATTCCCAGAACCTTAAGTATTAGGTCACAGTGCTTGAAAATACTATCTAAGCTTTTTCACTAAAATTCTGTCCTGAAAGTTCATACAATTTGCATTTGAGCCAATCCTGAATGAGAGTGACTGTTTCCCATCACCCCTTCATCGCCAGGTCATCATTACTTTTCCCCTTGACCATCTGGTGGGTGAGAATAGAATATAGTTCACATTTGCATTTCTTTTATTATTAGTGGGGCTGAGTTTTTTAGTGCTTGCTATATACTAAAAGTATATTTTATCTTTTGTAAACTGCCTATTTTGTCTTTCTTGATGACCATTTTATCATTAAGAAGCAAGGCACAGCCAGCACCATTGAAGCATCCTTAAATCACAGTCATTTCGTGCCATGGAACACACGCAGTGATGGCTCCAATCATGGAGTAAGATTTTCTGTCATACAGGATGAACCCACCTGAAGGACAGGGCTTTTCCTTGGTCTCTGTTCTACCATCCTGTTTCTCCCATGAATGGGTAGGAATGGGTATCAGGGGAGGATGTAACTCTCTCTCTCTCTCTCTCTCTTTCTCTCTCTCTCTCTCTCTCTCTCCCTCTCTCCCTCTCTCTCCCCCCACCCACCCCCCATCACCCACTCATCCTTACTTTCTGCCCCCAGCCCCTTGTGGGGGCGCTGTGCACAATGCCACCATCGGCCATGTCCTCTCCCCAAGTTACCCTGGAAATGCCAACGGGAGTCAGTTCTGTGTGTGGATGATCAAAGCTCCAGAGGGCCAGAAGCTACATCTTCACTTTGAGCGGCTATCCCTGCATGAGAAGGACAGGTAAACCTCTGAGGGCCCTGGCCAGCCTCACTCCCTCCCAGAGTATTAGAATGTGGCTAGGGATTTGGAGTCTTGAAATGGCTGAAGTTCTGGCTCATGGAAGTCAAGAATGAAAGAGCTAGGAGGGTAGCAAAAATCTTAGACATCATTAGCTTTGATCTCTTCTTTTTACAGGTAAGGCAACCAGGCCACACAGAGGGAAGGGGACTTGCCCTAGGTCACACAGCAAGATGAGGAAAGAGTCAAAAAGGGACTCCATCCCCCAATGCATTGCCCTGCCTCCTCATTCTTTCTCCTGGAAATCCCTTTTTGTAGTTGAACAAGGAGAGAGTGTTCATTCAGCATCTGCTCTGTGTCCAATCATGTACTGGGCTTCACGCAGAACAGGAGAAAAGTAGAGCACATTGGTTTCAGTCACATGGAAAAACAAGACTTATGCACATCAAAGAGCTAAGGAGAAGTCACCATGCAATATCTAAGTGAGAGCAGGTCTGCAGACTCTAAGTAATATACCCAGAATCCAGAATCTTAAAATTGTGACATCCTATGACCTTATGCCAGAGTACTCTCAAATGTTCTTGAAAACTAGGACCTTAGCTGCTTAGACATGACATCTTGGGTTTGGTTCCCTTGGAAACAGAGATGTGACAAGGCTGTGAGGAACAGTATTTTATTTGAGAGCTGATCCTAGAAAATAGAGAGAAAGTGAGAAGGAAGAAAAGAGAGTCAGGATAGTATGCATTAATAAGCAAGTGACTGTGGGCCACCGGGGCTGTCTGGGAAACAGTGCTGAGCACACCTCAGAGTGGTCCTTCTGGAAGGGCAAGGGAGCTGGGCTACTTATCTGCTACCTCCCATCCATCATTGCAGAAAGGATGCTCTTGGGCGCATAAGCTCCCCAATATCTTCGCCCACCCTTTGAGCTGGAGGAGCTGGCTCACGCTCAGAGACTTTGGGCAAAAAGCCAGCAGAAAACAAGTGAGCAATGGGTGCTGAAGGGACATGGGTTTGGTGCTGACGGCATTTACTGCACCTCCAGAATGCTAGCACCTAAGAATTTGGGAATTGATTAGATTCTTTTTGCTTTTTTTAAAAATTCTTATTTATTCTATTACAGTTGGCCTAATTTTTCCCCTTTGACCTCCTCTACCTCCCCCACTCAAAGTCATCCCCCACGGTATTGTGAATGCTTACAGTTAGTGTCCAGGCTTCTTTGGAGTTTCAACCCTAGGCCATTAACCTCATTGGGTAGGAAGGGATTCGTATGGAAAACACCAGGCCACTGAATAACTTACCCAGCTGTTTAGTCCACTTCCCTCCAAGTAGTGCAGCTTTATCCTGAGCGACTCCATACGAACAAATCACAGCTTTAGAGTGTAAGGCTAGAGGCTCTAAGGGTAGAGACCAAGGCTTTCAAGACACGGCTTCCTGGTGGCATCAGGATGACTTAGGGAACCCTTTAAAAAACTGATTCCCAATCTTTCCTTCTAGAGACTGATTGAGACACCAATCCTGGAACCCTTGGTGAAGGAGACAGTCTAGAACTTAGACCTTAGGGCATGGCCCCCAAGATACAACAGAGTCGGCAGGAACCAGACAACTGTGGAGAGGTACCCCCTCACTCTTGGAATGGCTCCTGGCCTCTACCTCAGCCCCCTCCTCATCAAAGTCACAGTGGAAACATGGCAAAATGAATAGACTGGAGCTCCAACATTTATTCATTTTGGCGACATTGGAAATATATCTAGGCAACATGATAGAGAGCCTTTTATAGGTCACAGTAAAAAAAAAAAGACTCAAAGGACTTTAAATGCCCATTTATGACTCCATAAACATAACTTATCGAATTTATATACTGTTCTCTACTTTTGCATAGTTTCTTTAAAAATACTAAGACTGACAAAGAGTCGAGTATCCAGTGGTTTTAATAACAGTAAAAAGTGAATAGCAACATTTTGTCTAACATGTTTTATTTTTCAGGGCACTCCATCCGTCACACTTTCAATCCCACCTGTAAGATAGGTAGGAAAGATGTTATAGTCCCTGCTTTTGCAGTCGTGGAAACTGAGGCCCAAGATGTGTTGAGATGTATGTAAACTTCCGTGGGCTTTGGCAACTAGAAATCAGGACTCCTGACTCACCACACATTGCTCTTGGGAAACAATGATCAAAAAGTCTGTGAGGGGTCAACAGCTTAATAAATTTGACTTACATACCTATTCCATCATGGACACTTTACACCCGTGGTCTATAATCCCCATACTCTGATGTAAGTGGGATTCTACTCATTTTACAGGTGAAGAAACAGAGGTTCAGTGAGGTAAAGTGTCCTTGTCCAAAGCCACAGAGCTCAGAAGTTACAGAGTGGGGATTCTGATTGTCTGACTCTATAAACCACTATTTCAGCAATGATATAGCTCATTAATCCCAACTTTCCAATTAGTAATAATAATTATTATCAATTAATTAGCCTGATTCATTCCATGTACACATCACTTCTCCCACAACCTCAGAATCCATCCATGAGTCTAGGACAAACATTCTGCAGACAAAGAAATGGCTTCTGCCAGGTAAAGCAGCTTGTCCAGGCACATACAGGGCAAAGTCAGGATTTAAACCTGGGAACGAGAGGTGCTCACTGCACCCCTCCCACTGCTCTGTGTCTGTGACATGAGAGGACCCTCAGCGGCCCTCTTCTCCTTTCCCACTGCCAGGATGAAGGTCTACAGTGGGCTGACCAACAAGTCCGCTCTTCTCTATGACTCCTTTCAAACTGAGAGTGTCCCCTTCGAGGGCCTGCTGAGCGAGGGCAATAGTATCCGAATCGAGTTCACATCCGACCAGGCGCGGGCAGCTTCCTCCTTCAACATCCGGTTCGAGGGTGAGGATCCATGGGGCCTCCCCCTGTCCTGGGGTATTGGGGCGGGATCAAGGGGAGCATGGTGGGGCTGGGACTGGGTCCTGGGAGGTAGCAATCTGGCCATCTAAGGATAAGGGAGACCCAGCGGCCAGATGGATTCTCAGACTTACAAAAGCAGACTTAGCTTTACTAACAACAATTTCTACCCTTTACTGAGCACTTACTATGTGCCCAGTGTCTTATGTGCATTTAATGCTTACCACACTGCAATGTGGGAGCTGTTATTATCTTTTAACTGGGGAAACTGGGGTTGGGAACCTGGGTGACTTGCTCAAGGTCACTGGTTAGAAATTAAACATGGAGCTAAGACTTCTGTCCAGCTTGAGTCTGGACCCTTAAGTTGTGCTCCACTCAGAGAGACCCTTTAGAGTCCAGCCACCTCTTCCTCCAAGAATCATTAGCAAGGGCCTGCCCTACGCAGTCTGGACCCTTTAAGAAAGGATGCCCTTCGGTATTGCATGTGCCTTGGGGAAATTTCTGTTCTGTCTTCCCTAAGAAAAGGTGGTCTTTTTCTTAGACAAACTTATGGTTTCAAGGGGCAGAGATCAAGACTCAGTTATGGGACATGGAAGGAATCCATACGAGATATTAAAAAGAATTTAAACGTAAAAACTCTGCAGGGTTGGGAGGGCAGAGATTCTTAGTTCCATTTTTAAAAAGAAAACAAAATGAGACCCCAAGAAGCCATGTGAATGGCCCAAGGGCCCTCAGCAGGTCAGCTGGAACCAGGTCACAGAGTCTGGTACCCATGTCCCTGGGAGCATCCTTGACCATCAAGAAGGGACCCGTCTTCTGAGACACAGCACTGAGAGTGGCCCCTGGCTCGTCTGAGCTGCCACCCCTCTGTTGTGTCCCCTCCCCAGCCTTTGAGAAAGGCCACTGCTACGAGCCCTACATTCAGAATGGCAACTTCACCACGTCTGACCTGACTTACAACATCGGGACCGTCGTGGAGTTCACCTGCGACCCCGGCCACTCCCTAGAGCAAGGCCCGGCCGTCATTGAGTGCATCAACATGCGGGACCCGTACTGGAATGACACGGAGCCCCTGTGCAGAGGTGAGTGGCCCCACCGCCCTCCTCCTGGGGCCCCCCAGGGACCTCTAACCCCCTCAGATGACAAAGCCAAGGTCTCTGTTTAGAGGCCTATCACCACTTTATATGCTAATCTGAGAATGAGAACCCTTTCCAGGACCCACTGTCCTTGGGGTCAGGTCTGCTGCTTGTCCTTGAGAAAGTTACAGAATACCTAACTGTGGAAAGGTGCCTCTTTCTCCAGGTCCAAGCCACTAGTGCGCAGCTCAGTGGCAACATCTCTGTGTAGACCTCGGCTGCTATGGACCCCTCTGTAATGCATCCTTGTGCCGTGCTAACCCACCCAATGGCACAGGGCGGTCCTGGGCCCAATTTGTAATAATAATGACAATGACAGATGTTAATGAGAATGCCAACACTGTGTTTCAGACACTCTGCCAAGGACTATATGGGTGTTACCAGATTTAATCCTCACTACAACCCTTCCTATCGACCCCATTTACAGATGAGTAAACTGAGGCTGTGAAAGACAGGCCTAAGAACACAATGAGGGTAATTGGCAGAAGCAGAAATACAACTCAGGTCTCTCTGTTCTCAGAGACTTGTGCTCTGAGCCCCTAGGATAGTGCTGGCTATGTAGAACCCTCATCTACTGGGTCCCCAGTGTCCTGCCCTCCCCATTTCCCTATTCCGGGCCCAGGTAGGCCCCCTGTGCCCAATGCCTACGGAGCATGGAAGTAATGAAGAGAAGTCTCGCTCCTGGCAGCCGCCACCTGGATGGTGGTTGGCGTGAAATAACAGCCCCGCCGTGGTGAGGGATTGATCTCTGTATTAAATGTGCTGGTTTAACAGAGCGGAATTTATTGGTGCTTTGGCCTCTGCCACGTTGAGAACTTTCCAAAGCGGTAAACACAGAGTGGAATTTAAAGGGCCAGGTGCCAAATATGGTCCTATCTCTGCTTCCAGTCCAGAGCCAGGGTCCTTCACGATTCTGTTAACTACAAATTGCTGAGCACTTACCTCGTGCCAGGCACTGTGCTGTGATTGACACCCATGAGTTCCAATAGGCTTCAGAATAACCCAATGACATCAGCAGTGGTATTACTCCAGCTCTACAGACAAGGGAAACAGAGGCTCCAAGGAGCTACCTGCCTTGTCACAGAGTGTGTGGGTGGCCAAGGCAAGACTTGGATCCAGGTCCACCTGGCCTGAAGGTACCATTTCTTAGCCACTACTCACCCTGCATAAGAGCAGGGCCGCTGAAGCTTCACTCAGAACTTTGGGTTCTGTCCTTGGTCCTGAAAGAACCACCGCCCCTTCTTCACCAATCCTCAGCTAAAGCAGGCAGGAGGCCAGCCCCAATTTAGTCATCCCACAGACATGTATGGGCTTCCTGGGGTGAAGAAGGCACCTGTCCACCAAACACAGCGAGCCGTAGCTGCGTGACTTCATAGCCCTCATTCTTCACCGCGGTGCCATGTTGGCTTCCTCATAAAGTGTGTCTGTCTGTCTGTGTCTTTTACAGCCATGTGTGGTGGGGAGCTCTCTGCTGTAGCTGGGGTGGTGCTGTCCCCAAACTGGCCAGAGCCGTACGTGGAAGGTGAAGACTGTATCTGGAAGATCCACGTAGGGGAGGAGAAACGGATCTTCTTAGATATCCAATTGTGAGTGTTTACTGGTGAACCCCTGCCCCCCATCCAGACTGGGGAAGAAATTGGGCCTGCTTTATTCTCTCAACCAATATTAAGTAAGCATCTACTGTGTGTCAGGGCTGTGCAAAGAACTGGGGTTCCAGTGGAGAAGGAAACAGCATCATACAGATAGAGAGAAAGCCCCTGTGCTCGGGAAATCGTGTCCACTAAGGAAGCGGGTGTTAAATGAGGAAATGCACCGATAATTGCATTCTGTCACTCTGACAATTGATGTAAGGACAGGTGCATGGTGCTATGAGATCATATAATGGGGATTTGATGTAAAGGGGAAGATCAGAAAAGCCTTCCTAGGGGACCTGATACTAAAGCTCACAACTCAAGGATGAGTTGGAACGAATGCACCCAATAGGAACAGAATATGCAAACGCCCTGTGGTGAGAATATTCACAGCATTTTCAAAGGACTGAATGCCTAATATTACCAGTATTGCAGTGGCTTATGTCCTATCTGTCTCTCTCAACTATACCAGAAGGTCCTTGCAGTCGGGGCCTGGACTGATTTAACTCTCTTCCAGGGTCTAACACACAGTCTGACACATAGTAGGTGTTCAGGAAGTGATTTCTAATGAAGAAATGCTGTAGTGAATGGACTAACTGTCTGTGTGGCTGTTTCCTGTACTCCGTGGTGGCACTTACTACACGTTCCAATTAGAACTCCCTCCATCAACTCCCCAGGGACTGGGGCACTCACAGGGAACAGGGCCAGATGCACCAACAATAGCTCTAAATGTGTATATCTCAGGTAGTTCTCACAAAGAAAAAGACCCTGCCTGGTATCCTATCTTCTGGATTAGGATCACCTAGCTGGCAAGTAGCAGAGCTGAAATTTGAATCCAGGCTTTTGTGGCTGCTCATTCATGCTCTTTCCCCTGCCCCCACGTGAGACAGAGCGGAGAAGGGGCCAGAGACAGATGGCGGTGTCTGGAGAAGCAGAAGAAAGGGCTTCCAGGCAGACCCAGACACTGTGGCTGGGGACAGAGGGAATGCCAAGTTCTAAAGTGCCTCTCTGGATGCAGCCGTGACCTCTGAGGTCAGCTGTCCTCTCGAGGCTGAAGTGCAAACCCAGCTGTCTGGGAAGCAGGACTCAGGCTGCCCGGCTCTGCAGAGGAGTTTTGCAAGTGAAGAGGGAAATTATTTGCAAAATTATTAGTGACTGTCTTTTGAAGCTGTCCC
Source organism: Macrotus californicus (assembly GCA_007922815.1). Lineage (NCBI taxonomy): Eukaryota > Metazoa > Chordata > Mammalia > Chiroptera > Phyllostomidae > Macrotus > Macrotus californicus. Next base: position 35,802 of record VMDR010000257.1, read on the forward strand.
TTAGAGAGAGTGGAAGTGTCTTCTGAGGTTGTCCCAAGACCTCCTGCTCCAACTGAGTCAGAGATTCACAGGCCCCGCCTCTTGTGGACCTGGGGCCAGGCCAAACTGGGTCAGAATTCCATCTTCTCCATCCCCCAGCCGCGTGACTTTGGGCTTTTCTCTGGGCCCAGTGTTTCCGAACTGTAAAGAGGGTCCTTTAACATCTGTGTTTCTGTGACATATACCCATGAAATTTCTAAGCCAGAAGTGAACTCAAATTCACGTCCAGCTGCCTGTGATGCACAAGGAGGGAAATATATAAACAATGAGTGAGGAGTCTCCCAGGATAGGGCCTCCATTTATCGATAAACCATGTTTGTTACATCATAAGTAATCTGGTTAAGAAATAACATTGTGGCTAAAAATTATCAAGCAAAGTAACAATAATGGGAAGACCCCCAAGAAAAGGTTTTAAAGAGTAATGGTATTAAAGGGTTTGCCGCCACAGACTTAGATCCAGAGTGAAAGGATGTCACAGGTCCTCCAAACCAGTGACACTCCAACCCACTGGTGGAGTTTGGGGGCCAGGTGGGGTGGGGCTTGGGGAGGCCATATGTTCTTCTGGGTAATCGGCACCAGATGCTGAGCCAAAGTGAAGGTGAGGTGGGACCGCAGACAGGCTCCGAGATGGGGCCAGCCAGGAGAGAACTGTCCCTCCCGGGGAAGCTTCCATGTCCTCCGTGGGGCATGCAACGTACATCATCCAGGGCCAATTCAGTCCAATTTCCGTGACCAGGGACACGTTCTGAAGACTGTGGTTCTTCCCACTGAGCAGCTTTCATTCCCTTCCCGTGCGTGTACTAAGCACCCACTGTGAAGGAGGCCCCAGCAGGGGACCAGACGGGTGCAGCCTGCACAAGCGAGATGCAGGGCGGGGGCCCTCGGGACTGGGAACAGGGCAGGCAAGCTGGTAGATGGCATGGAGAGAAGGCATCCCCAAGGAAGCAGCATCTAAGTCACCAGGGGTGACTGTGCCCACAGGGGACATTGGTAATGTGAGGAGGCATTTCTGGATGTGACAATTGGTGGTGGCAGCCGGTGCCACTGGGATCAAGTGGGTGGAGCTCAGGGATGCTGCTCAATACCCGGCAATGCCCAGGACAGCCCCACCACAGAGAATCAGCTCACCCAAAATGTCCACAGTGCCGAACTCGAGACCCCTCACCCATGCTGAGACCTGAAAGGCAGACCAGAGATGGGCAAAGATGGAGGGAACAGTGTTGCTGCCCAGAGGAAGAGCCTGTGTGAAGGTCTGGAAGCGGGAAGGCACCGTTCCTTCTCTTCTCTTGTCCACAACATCGAATCCATGTGGAGCACGTGGTGCATCCCAGACATTCACATCTCAGACACCGTCCCAATGAACACGTGCAGTGGGTTCCACAATGATCTCCATTGTACAGATGAGTAAACTGAGGCTTAGAGAGATGGAAGAGTGTGACTAGGATCACACAGCTGGGAACGGGAAGAGGTAGGATTCAAACCCTGCTTGCTGGGATCCTCACCAGCCCTTGAAAGGAGGGAACCCCGTGTCTCTGGAGCTCAGTGACATGGGAATGGCATCAATGAGGAAGTGCCTCCAGGTGGCAGTGGAAGCAGACAGGGCTTTGAGGAATGCACTGGGGGGTCCAGATTCGCCCAGACTGGGCAGCAGAGGCAGGGGGGTGAGCAGTGGTGGGGGACGAGCCCAGCCCTCCAATCACCAGACTGAGGCTTTCTCTGAAAAAGTCCAGCACACGCTTGGCAGGGTGGCATCTGGACTTGGCACCTCTTTCCTCCCACGGAGGGAGTGAAAATAGCATCTCACCAGCGAGGGTTACGCGAGGCCCGAGAGCTGCTGGGTTTAATTTATCTCTCTTGGTTTCTGCTGACAGTTTTAGTAAACCAATTTGGGTTTGATAGTAAAAATAATTTTGTCCTCAGGGCCCCTCAGCCCTGCCTAAGTGTTAGCAGTTGTTATTTATCACAGCGGCGAGGAAGAGAGCGTCTGTACTGCGGACCGAGGTGGGTAGGTGGCCCGTAGTAGGCACTGGGCGGTGTTTGCTGGGTCGGGAGGAGCCCAGCCACATGTGCCCGGCCACTGGGGGCTCTTTTTCTCCCTCGTGTACTGGATGAGTCTGTTGATGCTGTGTGCATTTAAGATAACATCTGTGAGGGACCTACTGTGTGCTGGGCCCTGAGCTGTGCAGTTTACATCCATGAGCGGTAATGAATGGGAATGTTATGTAGAGATGATAATTGTGTAATTTAGAGCTAATGTGAATAGAGATCATTGCAGAGGGGTGATTACCCAAATAAGAGGTAAGACATGCAAAGCGCCGTTGCGTGGGGTCTGACACGTAGATGGTGCTTCATACATGGAGATCAAAATGACCAAGAATCCTTATCAGGGAGGCGTCATTTTGCTGTGGATTTGGAAATGACAGCCCAGAGATGTTAGGTGACTTCCTTAGGTCACACAGCCGGTAAAGGACAGCGTTTGCACACACATGAAAGCAAATCAAGTCCTTTGTGGACTTGAACAGCCTATGGGGGGGACCAGCTACGCGTCCGTGATGAAGCAGGGGGGCTCCTAGGCCTCCAGGGGCTCAAAGTTCAGGAAGGGAAGAAGGGCTACACAGAGACCTGGCGAGAATCAGGCAAAGTGCTGTGGATGGCGGGGTGGGGTTGAAGACGTCGTGGGACCCTGGATTTGTCTTTGCAGGTTGTGCAAATGTCACAGAGAGAGTGACATCCAAGCAGTATCTTGAAGAGTGTCAGTTAGTCAAGCTGTCGTGGGGGCAGGGCTTTCTAGGGGGGCCCATGTGAGTAAAGGATTCCAGCAAGTGACAATAGTGACTGATAGGCACCCAGTGGATGCCTGGAATTGCAGCATTAATTAGGACCACCCGCCTTGCATTGTTGGTGTTGGAGGGGGGAGTGCCTAATCTTAGGATGAGTCAGGAGCCCCCAGGGTAAACCTCCTTCACATCCCAAATGCCTAGTCCCCAACCCATCATGAACCTCCCGGCTCCATCAGGAGTCTGCCACTTACTCTAAAACACAACCGAGCAGGAACCTTTTAAATTCTTCGGGATGTGTTAAATCTCTATCTATCTGTCTGTCCATCCACCTATCTCTATCTCTCTCTCAGAATAAAGCATAGAGAGGCGAATACAACAAGAAGGAATTATTAGTGAAGGCATCAAAGAATGGGAGAGCTGAGAGGGGCCCAGAGAGGGGAAGTAACTTACCTAGCATCACACAGCAAGTCAGACTTAGGACCAGAAAGACAGCCTCAGCGGGGCTGCAAGAGCTGAGCAGAGAGGCCGCATGACAGAGGAGACAGAAGAGCTTCTAGAGTCAGAAAGAACTGCAGTTAAATCCTGACTCTGCCGCTCACTAGCTGTGGGGCCTCAGGTGGCGACACTGGCCTCCCAGGGGGATCATTTGTTCCCTTCATTCCCGGAGCCTGGCACCCAGTAAGTGCTCAATAAATGTCTGCTCCATAAAAGAGAGAGACGGTAAGTGTGGAAGTTAATCCAATAACACGTAAAGGTTTCAGTAAGGTGCCTGACATGAAGTAGACAAGTAGGCACCTGCTAACTCTTATTTTCACCCCTTGCACGCGCCAGATTTTATGTTAGACGCAGCAGGCACATGTTCATCGCTGATGTTGGCCGTGGCTGCTGCTGTCATCAAAAATCAATGTCTAATGTTCACTGAGCACTTCCTATCTGCCAGTTACTAAGGGTAGCTTCATTCATATGAAGTCATTTAACTCTTCAAAGTAACCTATGTGATCTCGCTGTGACTATCCCCTTTTGACAAATAAGGAAACTGAGTCCTTAGGGAGATGAAGTCGTTTGCCAAGGCCACACAGCTGGGAAGAGGCCAAGGCAAGACTCGAACTCAGGTCTCTGGGACCAAAGCCGGTGTTCTATCCACACAGTATATGGTGGTGAGGTGCTGCATGAGGGAGAAAGCCCTCACTCCACCTTACAGAAGAAACTGAGGCTCAGGGAGATTCCCCCTGCCCCATTTCCTGGGTACCTGTTGCAAATATATGTACATCTCTAAAAGAAAAAAAAAAATCCAGCCAGGCTCCAGCTTGCTTTCTGGGCTCCACTGCAAAGCCAGCCCTAAATCTCCCTCGGTTTATGGGTCCCCGCACAGTTCTTCAACCAGGAAATAACAGGCCCTAATAACAAACCTCGATAACCGTATGATTGATTGCCGTGGAATGTTTCTCTTCAGCTGCTGCCAATCTGCTCTGTGCTAAGTTAATTCCAACCCCTAAAAATTAAGTGCCTTGTCCAGAGGCACTTCAGTCCTTCAGTGACAGAGCTGGTTCGGGCTGCAGGAATTCAGCTGGAGAGCCCAGCAAGAAGGAAGGTCCGGGGTCAATGGCAGCATTGAATCCAGAAGTACAGATCTGCAGACACAAGCAGAAATTGTGGGAGAGACAACCACCATAGAAATAAAAAAAACCTTCCAATGTATTAGCAGAGGGAGATGGGATTTCCCCAGAACCAAAGATCTAAGGAATCCAAGGAGGAACAGCAAAGTTCCCACTCCAAAAGAGCCCAAACTCCGCCAGGTTGTAGGTGAAGAAACTGAGGCCCAGAGACAGGAGGAGCTGCTCTCAGACCACTCTATCAGTCAGCTATTGCTGCGTAACAAATTCCTCCAAACCCAGTGGCCTAAAACAGCAAGCCTGTAGCATTGCTCACAAGTCTACGGGTCAGCAAGTTGATTTTTCTGGTCTCAGCTGGTTCACTCATGTCTGTGGGCAGCTACAGGTTGGGTGGTGCCTCGGTAGGTTGTAGCTGACCTTTCTCATGTATTTGGAGGGGGACGGCTGTCAGATGGTCTAGGCAGGCCCTGGCGGAGATGGTTCATCTCTGCTGCATGTATGTCTCACCCTCCAACCACTAGCGCAAGCTTCTCCCATGGTGACTGGCCAGGGTTCCAAGACAATGAACAGAATCACTGGAGGCCACCTCCTATGGCGAGTCGGAAAGCAAGGGCCAGCCCAGATTCAAGGGGTGGAGAAACAGACTCTATTTCTTGATGGCAGATGCTTCAAAGGCTCGCTGCTGAGGGTGCGGATACAGAGAGGGTCAGAGCTTTGAAACCCTTTTCGCACTCAAGCTACCATAGTCAAAGAAGACTGGAGATCAGAACTCAGGTCTTCTGGCTCTAGCCTAAAGCTCCAGATGACATTAATGTGTCCGATGAACCTGTGGGTGGTCCTCATTATCCCCATTTTACAGATGAGGAAACCAAGGCTCCGAGAGGTGAAGTAACTTGCCTACCATCCCCAACTAGGAAATGAGGGGGTCAAAACTTGCACCTAAGGCTTAGTCCCTGCCATTTAGAAAGCTCAGAAAATGTTCCTTTCTCTACACGGTGCTTCCATCAAGTAGGAGGACACTCTGGAAAGATCCTGGACTTTCTCAGAAAGAGGAAAAGGCCTTGGCTTGTGGGAGAAAGCCTTGGGTTCAGATCCCAACTCTTCCACTTATTGGCTCTGTGACCTTGGATAAGTCACTTTACTTCTCTGAGCCTCAGTTTCCTGTCTCTAAAGTGAGGATGGTAATGGTAGCCACCTCTTAAGAGTTCGTAAGAGGATGGACACTTGGCAAGTGCCTGGCACATGACACGCTCTCAATAATTTGATTGGCAGCTGTGGCGGTGATGACGAGGAATTCCTTCCATGGAGTGTGCTGCATGACGTGGCCACACACACACACACACACACACACACACCATGCACGTGCAAAGGCTAAGCTTGGGGTTTGGGGGTGACAGGAATGAAGAGGGTTCATCCAAAGCTGCTACCCAGGGACCCCCCAACTACTTACGCCCCCTCCCTCAACGTGCAGGGGACTGCCTGCTCAGCGGTAACTGGGACATGCAGACCCTAGAATAGGCTGTTTCCCAACACAGGCCTGTTTTCTGCCCCTCAGCCATGCCGGGCTCTTCCCAGCCCTGGTGATTCCAAGAGTGTCGCAGGGAGGGCACCCACTCCCTGTCTTGAGCTGGGACGCTGCCTGGCTGGTGCACACCTGGGAGCTCAATACGCTCCAGTGCAATTGGATCTGACATCCCAGGGAGCCACAACTACTTGCTTTGTGAATCCCTGACATACAGTGGCCTCAGGCACTTACTGTTCGGCAAGTGTTTGTTGGTGGTGAGAGGTGTGGCTGGTGTTGCGTTAGATTTTCTGAGGCCCTGAGTTAACAAGAACTCCGAGGATTGAGCCCTGACTGTGTGCCAAACTCAATTCTGAGCAAGTTACCTCTGTTACCTTAATTCATTCTCAAAACAACCGATGGGTTCACACAGGTATGTTCCGCATGTCACAGATGAGGACAGGGATGCCCAGAGGGCTTCAGTGGCTCACCAGCTGGACACAGGGGTGCCAGGGTCTGGACCCGGCTGTCTGACACTGAGCCACGCCCCACATCACCTCTCAGCCCGGCCTCAGGGAATGGAACCCGACAGCGGCCAGCCTCCCTGGAGAGTTCTGAGCAGGCCTGTGCTTTAGACAGTGCACCCGGATGAGAGGCGCAGGGTGGAGGGAGAAGTGGGGAAGGGAAGCCAGGCAGAAGCCCTGATCCACCAAGTCCTGTGACAGCCACGGCCCTGGGAAGCCGCTGCACACCTGTCTGGTGCCTCCGAGGAGAGCTCGGGATGAGTCCTCCAGGTCCCAGACAGTTCTTTTTTGCCTGGAGGACAGTACCCACGTAGAGCCCACGATCCCAACCGAGGCTTACAGGGAGGCATTTGACAGCTCAGATGAGCCACATGGAGGCTTTCCGAGGTGACGCCTTCCAGAGGACGTGTCACTGCAGGGATTCAGAGTGACAGGAAACATGTGCGGCAGCTGTCAGCTCCTGCTGGGGAGGGCTCCGTAACCCCCCAGCAACGCAGAGCCCTGGGCCCAGCTTCCTCTGCACAGGTGCGTGTGTGCACACACCACGTACCACGTCCACGCCACACACAGATGCACACCACACCAACAATGCACACAACACACAAACCACACACAGCATACCTCATGCACAAACAATGAGGCACACACCAGGCACCACTCACTGAAGAGAAGGAAAGCAGGAAGTGCTTTTGGCCCATGGCCATTGTTAAGGAATTTTTTCATAGTTCATGGATTCTGAGATTTTCATCTGGGGTCACTGAAACCCAGGCTGGGCAAGCCACCTGTCCTTCATCACAGCGTGGGGACGTGACAGACGGGTGCCTCTCACTGAGGTCTCCAACACCAGGTTTTGTTGCCACACCCCTTGCCTCTTAGCAGACCATCTCATTCATTATAAATGTTTTCAAGATGAAAGATGCCCCTTCCATTGAATTTCTGGCACAAATTATGTTATTTACAGCTCTCAGCAATATTGTGCCCGTTTTACAGGTGGGGCTACTGAGGCTCAGAGAGGTGAAGCCACTCTCTCCAGGTCACCCAGCCAGAAAGCAGCACATCTAGGATTCGAATCTAGAGCCCATTCTTTTGGCACTGTTTCTCCCAACCGAGCAAAAACACCAGGGTGGCTAAGGACTGATTTCTTAGTAGACAAAGCAGCCCAGACCTGTGGGGTTTCCCAGGCCGCGGTGCTGGGTGTGAAATGCCATGTCGCTGACCTTGACAACTCAGTCTGGGGAGTGGAAATGAGAAGCAGTGCAGCCTGTGGGGGACCCCAGAGGAAAGGCACATCCTGCGTGGGATGCCTTTGTTCTTCTCCTTCCTTTGGGGGATAAGAGAATTGATTGAGAAGGGGAGAAAAGTGCAGGGAAAGGAGAAACAAGAAAGAAAAACAGCTATGGAAAAGGGAGCCTGGGCCTCTTCCACACGAAACCCCCTGGGTCTTTAACGAAATCCATGCCAGGGCCCCGTCCCCCGAGATGCTGAGGGTCTGATTCGTCTGGGACACAGCCTGGGCATCATCTGAGTTTTGAAGTCTCCCCCGCGAGGCTCATGTGCAGCCAGGACCGAGAACCCCTGGGCGAGGGCTGGGTTCTGAGTCCGACATAGAGAAGCCCTTGGTGATGTTGGGGGAGGGAGGAAGGGAGGGAGTAAGACGAGGAAAATGAGAGGAACACAGACGGGAATAAGGGAACTGCTCATTTGTTTTGCTTTCAAGTGTCTTCTCAGGGAGCCGGAGCGATTGGTTTTCTGTGTCCTCCCTGGAGTCGACATGCTTTCTTGTGCCGTCTGCCATTTTATCAAATTAAATTGAAATCAAATTAGCACCGGGCCGGAGGGCCCCTCGGCCATCCACGGTGCTGAGAAGAAGCGGAAGCGTCTGCTGTGGGGCATGGTGAAGGAGCCCGGGCCTTGGGATCTGGGCCCTTCTGGGCTCAGTTTACTCCTCTGTCAAATGGGATTACTAACCTTTTCTCTGACCACCCTGCTCGGTGGTTTAGGGAATCTGATCAGAGGTGGACACAGAGGAACTCTGAACAGGTCTGTTGTGTTTTTTTAATAGCCTTCCAGAAAAAAACGTCTTTTATAAAAGTTTTACTGCATCTGTAACTGCATTTATAGATTGTGGTTCTCTCTTTGCCCTTCTTTAAACCCTATGGTATATTTAGTCACCATCTCCACTGTCCTGTGGAGATCTTGCCTTAACTGCAAGATGGTATTTTCTTAGGAAAGTCATTTAATAATCCCTCTGAGCCTCAGTTTGCTCATCTGGAAAATGGAGAAAAATTCACCATAATTTGTTCATGGAAACGACATTAATTTTTACCTGTGCCAGGCCCTGGGCTGGGCTTCAGGGTCGTGTGAGCGAAGAGCAAGTGACCGCAGGGAGCTCGCAGCCCCGTGGGAAAGCCGGCACAGGCAGTGGGGCCCTGTGGGTTGGTGGTGACATCCTGCCGTCCGACTTCATAGATTTGGTTTCTGCCTGTCCTGGATGACCAGCTCTCTGAGCTGTACAGTGTTCCCTTACCTCTGGGTGGCTCGGCTTGCTTATCCATGAGCTGGGTGGCAATAGTGGTCCTTACAGTATTTGGTGATAAAATGCCACTGTGCGTGTGAAGTGCTTGGGACAGCTCCTGGGGACCTTGGCTAGTTGTCACGTAGCCATAACTGCCGGCTGGTGTGAGGGGCACAGAGGGGCCTCGAGGAATTAGCGAAGTGCCCAGCAGAGAGGCGAGGAGAGGCTTTCCAGGTAGAGGGACCAGCAGGAGACCAAGCAGGTCTAGGGTCTCCAAAGGCTCTAGGGTACAGAGAGGTTGGACATGGCAAAAATGGGTGGGGGCTCGCCAGGCAGTCCCAAAACCCTGAGAAACAAACCACGCTTTATTCTGTGAGCGAATTTTTGCTCTTTCCACAGTCCAGTTTCTATTATCAGCTACTTCCCTTCCCCACCTTCTCCCCCTGCTTATAAATCGGCTTGCCTTTTTCACTCTGCTTACTCTAAGCAAAATAATGTCCATGAAATGAGAAGTTTGATGTGCAAACCATATATTTATATATTTTTCTAATTCACATTTAAATAAATACATAACCATTAGACATTTTCAAATATGTTTTGTCTACCTAAAATCATCTTGTGAATACCACTGGGGAAAGCTTTTTAAAGGCGAGATTTCTAGGCAAAGGTCAGACGTTGGTTGAGAAAGAAAGAAAGAAAAAGCACGGTGGTTTGCGTATTATTTCCTTCTGCTCTTTCTGTGGAATATTAACCCCCGCTTCACAGTTGCAAAGCCTACCTACCACCTTCCCCCGCACATCCAGGCTCCTGATTGGTTGGGGTAAGTCTGGGGGCGCCCGCAGCCTGGGGAAAATAGCAATTTTTACCATGCTTTGGCATACACTGCCCTCTACTGGCCAAGAGGAGAATTGCTTTGCCAAAAAGAGTTTGTTCATCATCTGTCAGATTGGAATTTGCATTCCATCCTCACCTCTTTGGCTGTCTAGACCCTAGTGGAAAGCAATAATGAGTGTTCCTCAGGCTGTTTTTATCTGTTTTTGAAGAAGGAATATATTCACATGATTCAAAATCGAAAGGGACAAAGGAGTCTACTGTGAAAATTGTTTCCCACCTTCCCCCACAAACAGCCCCGTTTCCTGTTCTGCTCCCTGGGGCAACCACTTGAACTAGCTCCCCATGTATCTTCCCCAGTCTCTTTAAACATTTCAGAAACCATCAGAGAAATCTCATATCTACCCAAATAGAGCCACCCAGACAAAGTAACCAGTTTAACAACAATTTTATTACACACTCTGTTATATACAATCGACAATAGCAACAAAACAAAACAAATTTAATTGTTACCAAGAGATGTATAATATTTAGGAGAGAAGATCTTCTTAACACAGGGAGTCTGTCGAGAGAAATATCATCATGGTACAAAAACAATGTTGGAGCCCTGGCTGACACGGCTCAGTGGGTTGAGTGCAGGCCTGCAAACTAGAGGGTTGCCGGTTCGATTCCCAGTCAGGGCACATGCCTGAGTTGTGGGCCAGGTTCCCAGTCAGGGGAGCATGACAGGCAACCACAAATGGATATTTCTCTCCCTCCTTTCTCCTCTCTTTAAAAATAAGTAAATACATTTTTTTTAAATGTTGGAAATCATGAGTCAAATAACTTTTAACGATGATGTCATAAGAGCAAAAGACATGTCAGGATGAGACAGGGCAGTCAGATGGAGCTTTCTCATCTGGCACATTTTATTTGTAATTTTTTTTCACATTTTCCGACACAAGACTGACCCCAGGGACACTTTTTGGAGATGTATCACTAGCTTTCATGAAACATCCTATAAAAAAATAGTGGTTCATATCTCAGGTTTTAGCATCCAACAGACCTAGGTTCGAATCCTAAGCTTTATTTGTAGGTGACCTTGGGCAGCTGGCTTCTCCCAGTTGAACCTCAGTTTTCTTTTGTACAAAACAGGACGATCATAAATCTTAGTTGGTGGCTCTGCGGCTGTTTGAGTGCTTAATACTCAGGAGGCAGCATTGTTGTTACTCAAAAGCTAAAAGAGACTCTCGCGAGACCTTTTCTCAGGTAGTCGATGGGGTCAGTGTTTTCCCTGCCCTGAGAAGGGGAGGGGTTAGAAGAGGGTGTCCGAAGTGGAGGCGCTGGACAGCAGCCCACAAATAGCTGCTCGTGCTCCAGAAGGGGCCACGGGATGTGCCTAGAGCAGGGTCAAGGTGAGGATAGAGCTAGAACCCTGCCGGCCAAGGCCGAGGGTTGGCACTGGAATGGCTCGTCAGGCACGTAGACGTATCACGGTATCAGGCTTGATTCTGATGACTTTCACATCTACGAAGAATGGAGACTGTAGGTGGTGGGGGCCCAGGAGGTGGGTGGGACAGAAAGCATTTGGGGCAGCTCCAAACATTTAGGGCTTTTGAATTAAGCCCTGGGAGCAAGTGCTGAAAGCAGCCAGGATGAGAGGAGTCCCCCCACTATCCCCACCCCATGACTGATACAGGTCAGGATCTGTTTGGGGACGGGCCCCGGCAGAGGTGGGGTCAGAGCCATGGTCCGCCCTGCTCGAGAGCTGCTGTGATTCATCCAATACACTCAGCACCACGCTGAGAACCGAGGACACAGTGATGAGTGGGGCGGACCTGCTCCCTGGTGCCAGGGAGCTTCTGTATAAAGCAGTCCTGGGCCAGGCCATCGGAGCACCGAGTGCTCTGCTCCATGTGAGGGTGAGCACAGAGGGACACCCAGCGCAGACTCAGAGGGGGCTCTGGGGACCTTTGCATGAACAAGCCGCAGAAGACTGGAACTAAAGAGTGGCGGTGCTTACCCAGGTCTAGAGGGGGAAGGAAGCGATTCAGGGCAGAGGGAACGGCATGCGGAAATCCCCAGAAGTACTTCTACATCCCTTGTAGAGATTGACAAGTAATTCAGTCTGGCTGGAGCCTAAAAGGGGTAGTGAGACACGAGGCTATAGAGAGGCGATGGTGAAGGGTAAAGAACTAGATCCACAAAGCTTTGACACTCTGATTGGTCGGCACCAGGGCAGGGAGTCAGTCAGTCATGGCAGCTGGTCCTGATGTTGGCCACGATGTCACCTGGTCTGGTTTTGCTGCTTTTCTGGACCTGGAACTGACACACAACTGAGGCCTAGATGTTATCTCTATTTTGACCAAAACTCTCTGTCTGTGGACAACAGACCCAAAACTTCATTCCTACGATGACTTGAAGTGGGTCAGAACCTCATTAGCTATTCTTACTGCTTAAGGCAACGGTCATGCCAGGGCTTGTGTGGGGTCGAAGGAGACTTTTCTGCAGCCCCTTTGTTCCCCTCCAAGGGAGTGTTGTCTAACTAGCCACATGCCAGTGGAGAAAGGCCAGGGCAAGGGCCAAACCACATGACCAGCAATACAAAAGGTCCGGGGGGGGGGTTTAAACCACATGACCATGTGATATGCTAGAGGAGGGAAGGTCACCCTGGTGGCAAAGTCCCACCCTGCCATTGTCCGTGGCTAGGCACCCAAGGCTTTCCCCCCGGGTGACCTTCTGCAGCTGGCCCACCATTCCTACCCTGCTCCTGTCTGTCTACCTGCCTTTTGTGTCCCTGCTTCTGCATTCCAATCATTGCACTGAATGACAGAATAAAGCCAAGTCGCCCCGTGTCTGGAGCCCACTGTTACCAGAAGGTTGGCTGTGAGGTTGGCGTAAGGAATAGACACCTGCCACCGCCACCGGCACACTGGCCTGACCAGGCACTTCCATGAGCGACTGATGTCTCCGTGGTTCTCCGTGCCCAGAGGCTCCTCCCTCCTGTAGGTCAAGTGCTGACATCAGCCCCACTCTTTCTGCTTTCAGACGGGCTCCCTGGCATGCTCTTTTATGCCATAGCATTTATTGAACACCTACTGTGTGCAAGAGAAGGTGGCAACTCCGGATTCCAATCCAACAGGAGTTTAGAGGCTGTGGCCTGACCAGAAATTGGCAGCGGGTAGGAGGAGTCGAGGGGCCTTGTCTGGAAGCCCACCGAGTGTGCAAAGCCAGCGGACAGCTTTTATGAGGAGAGGATGTTTTTCCCGTAGTGCAGGGGAAGCTGCTGGAGATCACAGGGGCAATTAGAGCCTCCCTAAGCCAGCCTTTGGGACAGCTTCCCCTGAGGAATTGCGGGAGGGGCTGTGGAAGATATTGGGGTGAATCAAATGCACCCTCTGCCCTCTGGAAGTAAGACTTCAGACCGGTGTTTCTATTTTGTTCTTACTCACTGAAGCACCAGCATGGGCGGTTTCCACCCCTTCTCCCCACTCCCAGGCCAGCAGCAATCAGCACCCAGGTTGTATGAAGCTGTCGGTGGGGGAAGGCTATTGTCAGTCTGCATCAGTTCCAGAAATTTCACTCGGGGCTATTTCCTGGCCTGCCTCTCTCCTCTGGCAGTGAATTGCTCAGTCAGGAGACTCCTCATGAAAACCCTTCACTGCCTGCCATTCCCAGCACGATGACATGCAGATGCCTACACTTCTCTCTCTAAGCCCTTCATGGTGGGCCTCCCGCAGGTCTCTCCTGGTTCCCACACATGCTGGCCACCAGGCAAGTTCCCTCAGGAGCCAGGACCTCACTCCCTTCTTCCCTCTGCCTGGGGCTTTGCTTTTTCCCCACCCTCTGCCAATCTGCCTCATGGTCCTCTTTCTTAAGGATCAGACACAAGTGTCACCTCCTCCAGGGAGGCCTCCGTGATGCCCCCATTCTGAGTTAACACCCTCCACTGCACTTACTTTGCTTATAACTCCTACCACCATCCCCAGCTTACTAGTCTAAATATATCACTGCTCTGTGACTCCTCAGTCTTCTGAGCACAGCCCAGTGCCTGGCACACAGGAGATGCTCAGAAATATTAGGGAGAAGGGTGCAAGAAAAGAAGAAAGACATAAAAGAGAAAGGGAAGAAAGAGAGAGGGGAATAAGGAGAAGGGAAGGAGTGAGACGTGTGTTCCTGTCTGTCCATGACTGATGCAAGCCAGCGTTCCGTCTCTCCGAGGTCAATGTTATCCAGGACGCCTAACAGGGCGCACAGGTCTGTGGCCCGCTGGAGCGCTTTCTGGGTTACCGCCTGTCCCGTGCAGCCCAAATATCTAGCGTCAGCGTCCCTTCCTGAGCTTTGGAATGTGTCTTCCCAGAATGCTGTGAAGAGCGAGGGCAGGCTTGAGCGGCCCATTGCCTGCCCCACCCCCAAAACAGAACAGATAACCAGGACGGTGGTGAGGGACTACCCACATGATAAATGGAAGCATCATTTCACCTCACACAAAAACGCAAATGATAACTAGCAAGCAGCCAGCTGTTTCAGCATCAGAGGGAAATGAAAGACTCAGGCCACCCCCCCAGCACATAGCACAGCGCCCCACACTCAGTCTCACCCCTGAAACGGTGGTTGAGGACGGGGGCATTGAAGGCGATTCCACTTGCAATGCAGCATCTCACCCTGCACGGGAAGGCCGTTTCATCAATAAGGAGCCTCCAAAAGCCTGATCCACCCACCAATCTGTGTGCCAGGCTGGTAGGGAGGATCGGCAGGTCCTGACCGCACCTGGAGTCCGTGCCTACCTCAGCCCCAGGCCCTAGCCTGGGACCTGACACGTAGTGTGTCTCAAAAGAAAAAAAAAAGGTGTGTGTTGTCTGAAAAAAATAAATCAAAAGCTGGTCGAACGTCCCTAACATTGCTTCCCAATGCCCCCCTCTCTCTGCCCTTCAGCCTGAACCTGAGCAACAGCGACATCCTGACCATCTACGATGGAGACGAGGTCATGCCCCACATCCTGGGGCAGTACCTCGGAAACAGTGGCCCCCAGAAGCTGTACTCTTCATCACCGGACCTAACCATCCAGTTCCACTCGGACCCCGCCGGCCTCATCTTCGGGAAGGGCCAGGGATTTATCATGAACTACATAGGTAGGTGTCGTGTCCGGTCAGTTTTTTCTTTGTATTTAGATACAGGTGGAGATGATTTCCTCCAAATATATCTTTTTCAGGGGGCAGTTTGTGCTACATGGGTCTTTTAATAGATTGGCCCAGTAAATATATGTAGGTTTTAGGACCTTAGGCAGAGGGACCAGGGTTTGAGTCTTAGTGCCGCCGCCCATGGCTTGCTGACCTTGGGCAAGTCACACAGCCTCCCCGAGCCTCCTTTCTGTTGTCTATGACATAGAAATAGGGATGCGCACATCACAGGGTTGGTATCAGGACTTCGTACACAAAGCCTCGTCACTCCAGGGCTCATCACGTTTCATCTGTTGTCATTTATTTCGTCAACACTGTCCCGTCTTTGTGGCTTCTCAGTGCAGTACTGCACCATCTTGCCTGAGCTGGAGCTTGGTTCTCCCCGAAGGACTCTTCTTCCCTTGAGTCCCATCGAATGGAGACAGCCCTCTCTCTCCCACCCCCCCAGACTTGAGGACCAATAGATGCAGGTGATGCTTCCTTGATTCTCAGTGTGGTTTCCAAACCATTTACCTCCCCCCAACTTAAAAGAGGCCTGCTGAGTTCAAGCCAAGCTCACACTGGACCATCCCATCCCCCCTCATTGTTTTGTCCACACACGCCCTTCCCTCCACACTCCCCACCCTGCAATGCCTCCTTATTCATTGTTGACTCCATCACCCTCCTCGGCTCAGCACCTAAACACTGGGGGGTCCCAAGCTCCATCCCAGACCCTGTCCTCTTCTCTATCTAACTCACCCCCTGTGTGATCTTATTCGGCCCCACGGTTTTGAACAATATTTACTTATAGTGCATTGACCCCTGATTTGTACCTCCAACCTTGGACTCTCCCATCAACTCCAGATTTATCTAACTCCTTACGGAGCATCCTCTCGTGTGTCTATTTGGCACCTCAGATTTAACACGGCCAAAACAGAGCTCATCCTTCCTCTACCCCACCACCAACGCCACCACCTGGCTGCTCCTCCTGCTCTCTGCCCACACCAGGAGAGGGAACCGCATCTCTCCTGGTGTCTCAGGCTGCATCCTCTTTCCCTGCCCATATCCCACTCACCCTCTCAACACAACCTCCACATTATGTCTCAGATTCAAGCACTTCTCTCCATCTCTGCATGGCCACCACCCTAGTCCGAGCTGCCATCAACCCCAGCAGTGAGGGGACCAAAACAACATGAGGCCCCACTGATCTCAGCTCTGCAAGGGACCTTAACTGACAGAGTGTCTGCTTCAGCCCTGTTATGTCACAGCAGAAGAAGCCCTGGGCCATCAAGAATACTTCATGGGACTTGCTTGTCAGGGTCATACTCAAGGGTCACAGTCAGGCACCCAGCTCTTAGGGTTTCTTCACCTACAACATTCTTGGTGACAGCAGAGAACCTGGGAGGCACAAGAGGGTAGCTAGAGCCTCACTCTTTTTGGCACCCAGGATGCTGGGTGGTACACTTTGAGAATTTCAACGGGCAACCTTCAGCCAGAAAGTAGGGGACATGCTGACACCTCCCAGAAACAAGGTTGACATCTTGATTTCCAGGATGGAGAGGGAAAGGAAGGTCCCCCTGTGCAGACCCCCACTTCTGCCCCCAGTGCGAAAGACCCTCTGGCTGGAGCAAGATTCCAGGCCTTCAGTTCTTTGTCCCCCTTGGCTTGAACACTTGCTCATCTCAACCTCAATAGAATGTCCCCCCCCCCGTGCCACCTCCCACCTCTAAAATCCAGCCACTGCCCTGACCACTGGCTGTGTCAGGAGCCTCCCGCATGTGACAATGAGTTCATTTCCAGCCAATGGGCATTTCTCATCCCTGCCTGCTCTACAGACCACCAACACAGAGGCAAACACAAGTGTTGATCTTCTTCCTCATGTTTCTCAGGGGCCTTTTGACCCTGGATTGTGCTGCTAAATATTTCCAGAGTGTTATTGCTGCCACTTTGCACGCATTTCCCACTCACGACTGGGCAGTGCCCTGGGCACGGGGGGAGGGCTCATGCCGACTGTCTAGGCGACGTGCCCTCCAGAGTCAGCTGCCTTTGGAAGGAGAGTGTCTGGTGGCATGGCTTCAATTATCTGCTTGGACTTTTCCCCTTTTCCTGCCAGAAGATGAGGTCATAGTTTTGCTCTTCAGTTTCCTCTGGTGCCTGAGTCAGTCTTCCAAAGCTGCATTCAGCTCGACAGCAGAAATCTGACTCTGTCCAAGGCTACCCAAGGGAAACCGGAAAGTCTGGCCAGTGTTCCTTGTGGCCACATCGCAGAGGAGGTGCTCTTGTTCATTGAAGCTGAAACTTGGACTTGTGTGACAACTTGAAGTTGGCAAGCCCTCTTACATATATTACTTTATGTTATTTTATTCTCTAAATGCATTATCTTCATTTTCCAGGCAGTTTGGTTCACAGGAATCTCTTGACACCTCCTGGGTGCCAGGCTCTGCACTAGGCACCAGGGTCTGGGAATGAACAGAATGCCGTCGCTGCCCTTGAGCTGGCTGGTGGAAATAGGAGCAGGAGTCTGGCCCCAGCCAATGTCAGGACTGTGTGCTGATGCTGGGGGAGAAGCAAGCACGGGGTTTCAGAGGCTGCTTCCCAGGGGTGCACAGGCCGGCTCATGGGGGAAGCACACAGAAGAGAGGATAGTTCCCTTTGTTCTTATTTCTGTTAAAGAAGTACACAGTTGTCTTTACAAGGAAGGCAAGCGGGCCTCTGTATTTCTTTTGGATGCTAGCCAATTGCTTGTGGCCACCAGTGTTGAAGACCATGTTGAAAGAATTCAGAGGCAGTGATGCCTGAAGTCAGGAGCAAAGAATGGCATGATTGATTAGTGATGTCTGCCATGGCATGGGAGAGGTGTTTGCTGTGGTAGGTCTAGAGCTGACCAGACACAGGTGCAATTTCCCTTCAACAGAGGCATCAGATGGAAGGGTCAGTGTTTTCTGTGGTCATCTAGAGAATTCTGAAACTCTTGACTGATCTCAAGGCCTGAGCCCCAGCTCTGGATGCTGGTCAAGGCTTGCCTGCTATGGCTGTTGTGGATTTACATGGTTCTGACCTCCCATAATTCTTTGCACAGACAGAAGCAAAGACCCATTCTCATCACTGCTTCTTGTGCCTTGCGAGTGTCTTGGGCCAAGGGCATGGGAGGGGATGGGAACAAAAAAGCAGAGATGAGTAAGTAGTGTTTTTCAAAGAGATGTTGCTCGCTTGTGTATTTATTCCTCTAACCCTGGGATATTAAATAAGCTCTATACAACAGGTCAACTCCCATCAAATGACAGCAGCTCCCTGGAGTGCTGCGTTGAGAAGCACTAGAGGGTTTCAGCTTGATCCAGGGAAAGGGGTTGCTATGATTGATTAGCGATGTCTGCCATGAGCACAGGACTGGTGCACTGTGGCGTGTATTCAGTGCATTTGGGTGTTTCTGTTGCCCACAAGTTGGACCACAGTGCTGATCCTGACCATAAAACTAGAACCATGACTTCAGACCCCAGTTTTCCTGGTATATGGTAGGTCCTCACAAAACCTTAGTCAAACAAATCAATTAAGCCATATAACTGCACATTCATGAGCATCCATGCTGCCCTTAGGGACAGACAGGGTTGTGACATGTGTCTGCACTCTATGGTTGGGGACAGGGAGGCTCAGAGATGTTTACTGACATGATTGGAGTCACGCGGCTTCTACAATAAAAAGGATTACGAGGGAAGCCCTCCAACTCCTAGGCCAGTTTTCTCATTCCTAACAAACGTTAAGGGTCCCCAGAGCCTCCACCTGGGGTGTTTGATGATTGTGCAGATTCCTGAATCAGGGTCCCTGGGCCTGCAGTCCAGGCACTGAAGAACAGGAAGGCTACATGACTGAGCCAAGGCCACTGAATGTGTGAACTGTGAGGCCAAGATTTAAGTCAAGTCTCTGCTGCAGGGTGGCAGCAACTGAGTGGTCACAGATGTGCTGAAAGCCATGAAGGAGACAGGGGGTCTCAGGAATGCGTGGCCTTGCGGGCTCACCCTGAGAAGTCAGACAAACAAACCTTTCCCAGCAAAGCACTTTGGCACT
This sequence comes from Macrotus californicus, assembly GCA_007922815.1. Lineage (NCBI taxonomy): Eukaryota > Metazoa > Chordata > Mammalia > Chiroptera > Phyllostomidae > Macrotus > Macrotus californicus. The sequence continues at coordinate 54,805 of VMDR010000257.1, forward strand.
AGGCGGATCACCTACCCAGTATTTGCCCCCATTTCTCCCATTTCATCCAAAATTTGCGTTTTTGCAGCTGTGTCCTAAATTCAGGGCTTGGCTGATTCTTCAAAGACCTAAAAATAGAGGCCCCTGTTCCCCACCAAGCGATTCCAGAAGGCCTTCCCCTCCCCTGCTTGGTACAGACGGCCATGAGATCTCCTCTCCTCAGATAAAGCCGTGATGAAATCCCAGGAAGAACCAGGGCTTCTTCCTCAGAATGACTCTCCTACAGACAGAGGAGGTGCTTTGCTTTCCCCAGAAGCACATAAGAACTGCAAATTAATTACACATGATAATTAGCTCTTTCTCAATATCTGTGCAGTGGGCACTTGGAAGCAAGAAGAGTAATAGTGGGCTTTGGATTGCTATCTTAGTAATGAGGGCTTGCTAAAGAAAACCAAAATTATTCCAGAGGAAGACTCTAAGATAACAGGCTGCAAGTAGCATCTTCTGGAGTGTGGTTGGTGTTCAATGATAATGCAATGTGACTCGAAGAATGTACCCATCATTATTTTTATTTTAATAGTCAAGTATTGATCTTCATCTGCATTACAAAAATATGTATTACTAATCCACCAAACCTGTGGATTTACAGACATTCCTAGGATGAGGCTGAGTATATTAGCTAGCTATTGCTGTGTAACAAATTACACGTCCCCCCACACACAAAATAAGCAATAAACATGTATTGTGTCACAGTTTCTGCGGGTCTGGGATTGAGAAGTTGATGTTGGGTGCTTCTGGCTCAGGGTCTGTCATGAGGTGATACTCAAGATGTCAACTGTGGCTGGTGGCTCCCCTTCCATCATGGCTCACTCCTATGGCTGGCAAGCTGATGCCAGCTGTCAGTAGAAGGTCTTGGACTCTCCACACGCATCTCTCGAGAGGCTGCTCAAGCACCCTCGCAACATGGCGGCTGCTTCCTCCAGAGAAAGTGATACAATAGAAACAGCAAGGAGAAGAGCCTCAGTGCTTTTTATGAGGTCACCTTGGAAGTCACACATCATCACGGCTGCAACAGCCTTTTGGTTGTGCATGTCGGCCTGATTTGGCGTGGGCCAGGACTATACAAAGATGTGAATTCCCAGCTAGAACAACTGGGGGAGGCCCTGGAAGCTGGCGATGGCAGAGAGGCAGGCATGATTGTGATATGCTCTCCTGAACTGCAGGGACCTTGAGACACAGAGAGAAGTGACTGTGCCCAGTCACACTGCTAGTAAGTGGCAGAGTGAGGATTCTGTCCAACTCTAAATCCTAAAGTAACTGTATCAAACCGGGAGAATGTTTGGTAAGTTCAGTGGCCCCCGGGGAAGAGGTTGTTGTACAAGCTCCCCATAGAAGAGTTCTTACTGTTTTGAGGGGTTTGGGGAGTGGGCTTTTTCCTCCGACATTTGTAAAACAGGCCACCTCCCCATTCAAAGACAGTGTCTTTGTCTTGAAGAGGTGTCAAGGAATGACTCCTGCTCGGACCTGCCCGAGATCCAGAATGGCTGGAAAACCACTTCGCACACGGAGCTAGTGAGGGGAGCCAGAATCACCTACCAGTGTGACCCCGGCTATGACATCGTGGGGAGCGACACCCTCACCTGCCAGTGGGACCTCAGCTGGAGCAGCGACCCCCCATTTTGTGAGAAAAGTAAGTACCATCTTACTTTACTTCCTCTAGGTCAGTGGGTGGCGAATCCCTCCCGTGGACTTCTTTTTTCATGGATGCATTGGAATTATTTAATGTAGAATCTGGCCTCCCTTCTACCCTGCCAGCTCACTGGTGCTGCTCACAAATGTCCTTTGTGGTCCTAGTGCAGGAACCTCAGACTCAGGTGCCTTCGGAAGCCTGGCAGCTAATGCAAATGAGTGAAATAGACTCCTGTCAGACACTAGGGAGGGGTGTGGACTGTGGTGCAGGAGGCTGCACGTAGCCTGTGTGAAAACATCACTCAAGTTCCAGTCTTTACAATTCCTGCAGGAGCCAAGCAAAACAAACTCTGTTGGACCCTCGAGTCACAGTTCAAAGTCCCTGTGGTAGGTGGCTGACCCCTCCAGGCAGCATGCAGCCCAGGCTCCTGGCTCCTTCGGCCTGCTCCCCTCCAGGGTGTGGGCCGGGCATGTCCGGGGACGGCTGAGTCTGCCGGCTGGAAAAAGGGCAGAAAAAGGAAGTGCTTCTGGTTTGTACACTGGTGCCTCCATAGCAGGGGAGGAGCTGAGTTCGGAGGCAGCCTCTTCCTCCAGCCATTTGTCTCCGCCTCCTACGGAAAGCTCTAGACTGTGACCCTCTGGCTAGGAAGCATTGGGGGCGCCCTGGTAGATCCCTTCAGTGTGACCTGAATCTCCAATTGCACAATGAGCAATGCAGTCATCCCTCGGTCCCCATGGGGATTGGTTCCAGGAACCCCTAGCAGATACAAAAATCCTCGGGTGCTCAAGTCCGTTACACAAAATGGCATAGAAAATGGCCTACAGTCGGAAAATGTTGTCTTCAGTCACTTCACAGTTGGTGGCATCTGCCGACTCGAAACCCGCAGACACAGAGGGCCGACCTATCAAGTGTGATCAGAGAAAAGGGAGGTCGGGGAAGGGGTGCGGGGCTCATATAGGATTCCTGCCATGAGCATTCTGACGTCAAAGAAAATTATGCTTGTGGGAAGCATGAGAGAACTTGCTAAAAACCCACAAAACCAGCTACCCCAACAGACCTCTCTGCTCCACAGCAGTGTGTGGTGTGGGTGCTTGTGTGTGTGTGTGTGTGTGTGTGTGTGTGTGTGGCCCACAACAGAAAACTAAAAGTGAACAGTGAGAAACGCCACGGGTGGTGACATGAGAGGCCCATCAGAAGCTCACTAACGTGATCTCCATCATCACATGATCAACATCACATTGTTTCATGTGTCACGCACAATAATATGTAGAGTAGCATGACATGTGTTATACAATAAATGTCGTAAATAATTACTTTTAATGATTTAAATGAGAATGACTTAAAATCACTCAAGGAACAAAGGCTTCCTCAAATAACAAACACTCAAGCTGGAGGAAAATTAGGGAGTAGAAAGAAAAGTAAAACTCCCTTACCATCTTACTCTCCAGAAACGATGCCACTCTTAAAAGTGCATTGTATATGGTTCCAAGTACACATGTGTGTCTGCGTGTGCTACACACAGACACACACACATGCATGAAAGTATTCTGTATACACACATGCATAGGTACACATGCGGAAATAGCCACGGATACAGACATGCTACCGTAACAGGGATCAATTTACACAAACTTCCTCGCAGCTGCAACTCAGAAATACGGATAACCTTTCAGGCTGCACGTGTTGTCTGCTTCATGCTTTTTCATTGGCTTATTGTTTTCCTTTTTCTGTGTTGATTTTTCAATTGAGAAGTAATGGACGCTCGCTGTACTATATTCAAGCCCTACACAGGAAGCCGTGAGCCCCCTTGCTTAGTTCTCCTTTGTGATTCCTCAGGATTTTATGAATGGCTGTTCCATATTTAATTCTTCCCCTGTTAAAGAATTTGCAGTGGTGTTTTTGTTTTTGTTTTTTTTGTTGTTTTTGCCATTACAAATAATGGTGCAATGTGCAACCTTGTACATAGGTCTTCGGGCTCTGATGCAAACATTTCCTTGGGCAAATTCCTGCAAGTGGCATGAAATCCAAATCTCTTGCGCCCCGACCTATTCTCCAGCCACCTTTGACGAGCCCATTAGATGCATCATCTTCCAAACCCGAAAAGAGCCAAGTTAGGAACCTGCCTAGCTCATCCTGTAATTCTCAGGAAGCCTGTGACCATCAAGAGCCCTAACACGCACTTGGTCTGGTCTCGTCTTGCGCAGTTATGTACTGCACCGACCCCGGAGAAGTGGACCACTCCACCCGCTTAATTTCGGACCCCTTGCTGCTGGTGGGCACCACCATCCAGTACACCTGCAACTCCGGCTTCGTGCTGGAAGGCAGCTCGCTCCTGACCTGCTACAGCCGCGAGACCGGCACGCCCATCTGGACATCGCGCCTGCCGCACTGTGTCTGTAAGTCCCGCGTGCTGACTTGACGCCAGGGTGGTTTCACCATCCTCTTTTCCGGGGGGGGAAGGCTGGGGGGCTGGAGGAGGCCTTGCACCCTGTGGGGGTGTCTGTTATTATTGCCATCACAGGACAATAGCTAACATGCCCTGAAAGCATGGGGGCTACAACAGTTAGGGTGAATGTACCCAGCTCTGCGCTAGCTCCTTTACCTGGTGCCCCTCCCTTCTTCCCCCAGGAGCCGTGGGGGCGTGGCATTATTGCCCCCATTTTAAGAGGGTTCAGAAGTGAACTCATTGCCCCAGGTCACATAGCTGGTTCATAGTGGAGGCCAGAGGCAAACCCAGACCCGCCTGGCTCTTTGCATGAAAGCAGGCAGTCCGCCAGGTGCTATACAGGGTGGCTTTAAAGTGTTTGGCCTCGTCCCTGTGGAGACACTGAGGCAAATGTTTGGTTAGGGAAAAAAAAAAAGTTTTGGATTTCTTAACCACAAAAACTCGAAAAAGGTTTCCCAGGTCACTCTGAAGAGGGAGGGGTTACTCTTCTTACCAGGCAGAGGAGGTGCAGAGCGGTGGTCCAGGTGTCTGAGCCCGAGGGCACCTAGGAACCCCCCCGGGGAAGGTTTAACGCTCACTGCTCACCAGAGATTCGGATGCAGCTGGTCTGGGGTGTGGCCTGCTCTGTGAGCAGGTTTAAAGCCCGCTGGGGATTCTGACCTGCAGCCGGGGACCAGAATCACTACCTGGGGAAAGCAGGTGGCCTCCGAGCCACACGTGGTGTCTGGAGTTTAGACACTGGGGGCAGCACGGCCCTTGCACGTCAGTGGGTTATAAACATCCTTCATTCAAGGCTCAGCCACCCCGAGCTCCAGACACTGCCAGTGGGACTGCCTCAAGATGTAAAGCTTGTTAAAGCTTTTGCTGCTTCCTCACATGTAACCAGGGGCCTCAGGCCTCACGGCCCTCTGTTCCCATCTGCCCCTTCAGCCTGATTTCTAGAATTTCAGGGCTGAAGGGAGTCGGGGAGACACAATGCAACTGAGGGGTAACTCAGAGATAAGACGCAGCGGCCCCATTTTTCAGGCAATACCAAGAGCTGCCGTGTGAGATAGTTTGCAAAACACATTCGATGTATTTGTGAATGCATGTGTGTAGTAGGTATATATGTGTATATACGTGTGTGCATATGTGTCAGGGAAACGAAAGCTCAAGGGGAAAACAGGTAACAGTAGTTATCATTTATCGAATGCATAAAATACATAGCTAAACGGTTTCCACAGAAGAGTATTTGTGAGTGTGTATGTGTGCGTATGCACACAGTATTTATATCGATAACTGCGTGTGTAAAATAAATTGAAACTCAAGGTAAATATGATTAAGATCAAAGCTCTTCTTCGTGGGCAGAGGTAGGACCCTGGTCTCCAAGTTCAGTTTCCTTCCCACCAGTCTTGTCCGCACCATTGTTTCACCCTGAGTGTCAGGGACGTCCCAGTGGAGTCATAGCCCTAGCCCTTAACTCCAGCCACATCCCCTCCCCAGTGCCCAGACCTTTAGATCAAGTTCTGGTTGTGGGTTGGATTGTGTTCCCTGAAAATAGATGTTAAAGTCCTCACCGCCCCGCCCCCCACCCCAGTCCCTGTAACTGTGACCTTTTTAAAAAAGAGAGTCTTTGCAGATGTCACCAAGTGAAGGTGAGGTCATACTGGATGGGGACAGGTGCTAATCCAGTGACAGAGATCGGGGCGCTTCACCTGCAAGTCAGGGAACGAACGCCAAGCATTGCCAGCTACCGCCAGAAGCCGGGGAGAGGCAAGGCCAGGTGTGTCCCTGCGGGTTTCAGAGGGAACCTAGCCCTGATGACACTTTGGTCACAGGTGTCTAGCCTCCAGAGCTGTGAGACCATGCATCCCCCTTGTCCTGAGCCCCCTGGTTTGTGGCATTTCCTTACAGGAGCCTGGGAAGTCCTCCCAGTGACTTGTCAGGGTGAGGAATGCAAGCTGCAGAACTCCAGGCGTGGAAAGCTAAAAATTAAAGCATATTGTCAACTACGGAAAGGTGGAGATATCACATTTTAAAAGAGAGAAAAGGCACTTCACTAATGAGGCACAGCCCCCCATGATCCTCTGGGCTGCAGCGGCTGCTGGGTGTCTGAGGAGCCAGCCTCACTCCCTTCGGGGTGCGTTTCCCTGAGATCTCAGAGTCAGGGCTCAGTGGAGACGGCTTCCATGACACCCATGCTAATGAGTTCACGAGCCAGGCTGGGTGTCAGGAGAGTCACGATCCTCCCAGAAGCCTGAAAAAGCAGCCAACCTGTGGTTCCAGCAACATTACAAGCGGACGAGGCTGGCGGGGGGCGAGGGGGCAACACCTGAGGCAAGAACGTGGTCAACTTCTTACAGCAAGGCGCCCGGGGTGGACAGGAGGTTACAGTCAGGGTTCTGAGGGCATTTTCCAGGATGAGACTGTGAGACAGAAAAGGACTTTAGAGTGTTTTCTCTCCTGAACAACGAATAGCTCCGATTTGATGGGCACCTCCACTGTGCCGTGGCCTTCCCCAACATGAACACGTTTAACCCTCACAAAACTGCATGAGTGGTATGTGTGTCCACTTAAGAGCAGGCAAAGGAGGCCCAGAGAGGGTGAGTCACTTTCCTGAGATCACACAGCAGGGAAGGGGCAATCCTAGGATTTCCACTCAAGCCTGCCGAACCCCCAGAGCATTATCATCCCACCTCATCACTGTAGTCCCAGCTTCTGGCGAAGTTCTGGTGCTTTACTGTTGGCAAAGATCTTCCACCAAGCTTGAGAGACAGACGGAGCAAACTGTATGAGCTCTGGCCATCCACAGCTTCTGTTCGGGGTCGCTCTCTCAAGGCCGTGGTTTGGTCCAGCTGGGACTCAAAGCGATGCCTTTGACTTCTAGTCCAAGCCACTTCCAGAACAGTTAGGCATCAGCAGGGAAAAGAGTCTGGGATTCACAGTCAGACACACTCCCACCTCTGCTGGGTGACCTTGAGCAAGCAGCTTGCCCTCTCTGAGCCTCAGAGCTCTCATCTGAGGGCTGAAAAGGAAATAATCCTCCCTACCAGGCAGGGCGGCTGGAGGTAGTTTATTTGGTCATTTACTAACACTTCCTGTGGGCGGGCACAGGGCCAAAGGTTCCCAGACTTTCTCAACTCAAAGTAGCTTTGGTGTCTCAGGAAATGTTTTCATCAATTTCCTAGGCCAAAATACCTAACATTTCTATTTATTAGTAGTTCGATCCAAACACCTTAAAAAGTAGCTATGTTTGGGTGACTTAGCAGCTGTTTGAGAAAGGAATGCACGTAACTGGAGAGAAAAAGTTGTATTTTCATTTCATTCTTCAGTAACTACAGTTACTGCTACCGGGATTGTAACCCTGTGGGGCTCCACGGAAGTCCTCAGGCGTCAGCATCAGGCTGGGCGCTGCCTCCTTCAGTCCCTGTGCCTCCTGGATTTGTCAGCACCACAGTGATGGAACACCCAAACTTGCCAAGATGAGGCATCAGTAAAGGGAATGTTGAAGCTGGGACCTTCCTGGAGCTAATAGTTCCCACGGGTCGGAGACACGTCCCTGTGTCTCCTCAAATTTTTCAAAACGCAGCACCACTGTGAGTTTATGGTGGCACCCCAGGGTTCCTTAGTACACAGTTTGGGAACTGTGGTGGTAGGCCCTTTGCAATGTACAAACAGACATGATCAGGTTCTCATGGAGCCTGGGATCTATTAGAGATGATGGGAGGAAGAACAAATCTATGAAGAAAATAACAACTGTCACCCCCTCCAGGAAGGCCTTCCTGACTGCCCATGCTAGGTCACATTTCTCTCCTCTGAATTCCCATGGCATGTACAGTTACAGCTACCACAGAGCCTGCTGAAGCTTATTGAAATGATCTGTTTGTATGTTTAGAGAAGCAAACACATAACTCACCTGCTAGGATTGTGTCCAATTAATTCTTGCGTCCCTCGGGCCCAGTATGGGTTACTACTACTGTTCTTATTGTTAGCAGTACTAACACAGCCTTCATTACGCCTTGTTGCTTTCTGGCACCTTCCCCTTCTTGCTGGTGGCATGGTAAATGACTCCTCAGGCTCCCATCCAGAACACACAAACCACACTCCCAGGGTTATGAGGAGAGGACGAATTCAGTGAGGGTTTTATGGGCGGCTCTCCGGGGAAGCACTTGGCAATTCCCCAGGAGGCCCTGGCAGAGCCCGTGTGGACAGACAGTGACCTGAGTCAAAGCTCCCATTGATGAGCGGTCCCCAGGGTCCTCACCTCAGCCAGCGTGCCGGCTCTGGCTGGGTGTCTGTCTTCATTTATGAATCCCTGTCTCTGAGAAAGCAGTAGCTCAGGGGAACCCCTGATAACTCAGGGGCTTTGAGCACGAGGAGGGCCCTTCATTACAGCAGAATCGTTAGAAGCCCAGGACTGGAAGTCCAGCAGGTCTGGGTGTGCAGCCAGCTCTGCCACTTGCCAGCTGTGTGACTTTGCATGAGCTGGTTCCTCATCAAAAAGACTAAGAAAATGATCGGGCCAACCATAGATATAAAAGCTTATAACAATGTGTCCGGCATATAACAAGTGCTCAGTTAACACTGTTCACTAGTTACCACTCATGGGATACATTACAAACCACTGTAGCAATAACCAGTGAACCTGCCCTGGCCCGTAGCTCCACTGGTTAGAGCACCATCCCATTACTCCACAGCCGTGGGTTCGATCCCCGGTCAGGGCACATACGAGAAGCAACCAGTAAATGCATGGGTGGCTAGAATGCACGTTAATGTTTCTCTCTTTCTCTCTCTAAAATCAATTTTTAAAAAAGTAACTAGCAAACCTGATTTTGGGCATTTTGCTCAAATGTGCTCCAAAAAATGCACATTTTTTTCTTATAGTTAAAGAAAGGGGAAAGAATGAAACAATAGAAATGAGGGGAAGTTTGTGGTTCCATCTCCCAGACCACTAGTCTTGCTCACTCACGTTCCTGGGAGAGAATGGGTAGCAATCCTGTGGATTTGCAACCAGAATTGTTTAAACCTCGGGCCAATGTTTCTCTGCCAGCGGTGATTTTGCTCCAGGAGACATTCGTGAATGCCAGGTTCCAGAGACATTTTGGCTGTCACAAGAGGGAACAAGGGGTGTTACTGGCCTCTAGTGGGCAGAGACCAGGGATGCTGCTCAGCATCCTACAAGGCACAGGACAGCCCCAACCACAGAAAATTACCCAGCCCCAAATGTCAGTAACGTCTAGGCTGAGAAACCTACCTTAGGTGACTTGTTTTCAAAGGGTGGGGACATCCTCAGAGTGGGAATGTCATTGTCACCCGCGTCTCAGCTGAGGACAGGGCCTTGGTCCGGCCCATTTACTTCACAGGCTGGAAAATGTAGTCCAGAGGCATGAAGGGATTCACCCAAGGTCACACAGCAGATTCAGGCCTCCAGTTTCAAATTCAAGTCACTGTTCATGTCACTCTCCTGCCACCTTCTGGGAGCTAAAGATAGGCACAACCGCCTCCAAAGAAAGCTGGTTTCTGCCAGGGAGCAATCCACACGGAACTGTTCTCAGATGCTTACTATGGTTGGATCGAAATCAAACCGAGTAACTTTACAGAGAATCCTGGACTCGAATCACAGCACAGCTACTTCTGGTGGGTGGGTTGGGGGGGGGGGACTTTCACAGGTGACCTTGCCCCCGAGCCTCAGTTTCCTCATCTGTAAAATGGCTGTAGGGTGTGGTGGTGAACGGTGGGCTTGGACCACCAGGCTCTGAAGCTTCTCTCTCCCACTAACTCACTTAGGCTGCCCAGCACTTCTGTGCTTTATGTGCTCAGATGCAAATGGGGGTGTGATAATAACATCTGTGTCTTGGGGTGGTTAGGATAATTATATGAGATCGTTGGTATAAAACTCCAAGTTTTATAAAACTCCTGATGCACTGGGTGCTCTCCGTAAATGCTGGCCAGTCCGGTCATCAGTGTTACCACCTTTAAGGGTTTGAGGAAGGACTGGAAATAATACATGCAAATCATCGGGTTCAAAATGCATGTTGGAATATTTTGGAAATTAATTAAATGATTAATTTTTTGCAGTTCTGAGCCCCAAACCCTTCAGCCCTAAAGCTCTGGCTGAACTTTAGAATCATCTGGGGAACTTTAAAAGGAATGTTCTGGGGGACAAATCAGAATGCCTTGGGAGTGGAGAGACAGCACTGAGTACTCTAGGGGGCTTGTTGTACAGCCAGGGGAGAACAGGTGCGGAACCACCCCCCTCACCTTCCTGACCTTGCTGGCAACACCGTCCTTTGCATCCAGACCTAGGAGTTTACTCTTTGTCATTTTCCATCTCCCCAGCGCCAGGACAGTTTTTGGCAGACTGGCACCCAGAGAATATTTGTGGAAGGCATGGATGTTAAGTTACATGAAGGCAGGGGCCATGTCTGTCTAGCTTGCTCATCATTGTATGTCCAGGGCCAAGAGCAGTGCCTGGCACATAAAAGGTACTCAATAAATGTTTGCTGTGCTCACTCCTCGGTTAATTTATGGAAGGAAATTCTGGGAAAGGTTGTGGGGAAGTTCTTCTGAGTTACCATTCCCACCTGCTGGCCACTTTGCTACATTGCAGGTAATATACAGCCCTAAGGATCCCTTCTCCTCTACCCAGAAGGGTGGGAAGCGGCAGCCAATTATATCAGCACCCCACCCCACCCCACCCTCACAGTCCCCCTCCCCAGCCTGAGTCCTCACTCTTTCCCAGCAGAGCCCTGGTTTTTCAGGTTTCCACTGGAAACCTCCCCTGACCTTCCCCCCGGGGACTGGGTTGGGTGAGGTTTTCCCCTGTGCAGTTCCTGCACTGGGTCATAATCACCGGACAAGCCTTCTCTCTCCCGCTAGACTGAGTTCTGGGCAAACAGAAAGCACACTTTCCCAGCTCATCACACTGTACCTGTCTCCCGGCACAAACCTGGCACAGAGGGGCAGAGCAATGTCTGCTGGACCGCAATTAAATACGTATATGAGTGAGTGAGCTCGAGACTCTGGGATCCATACTTGGAAGCACGGTGCGCCGGGCTGCCTTCCCCAAGGAGAGTTATCTGCACCATGGCGGCACCGACACGGCCTGCTTGAGGCAGTGCCCGGACTAATTGTATTGGTGTTTTGTTTTGTTAAGGAAGATGAAAACCGACATTTGAAATCTAGGGTGAGACTAAGTTGTAGAGCACTCCTTAAGTGGAAAAGCAAGTCAACGGAAATAAAAAGCATTGAGTGAACAGTAAGTACACTTGGTACAAAAAGACGACAGAAATCGTCGAGGCCACACAAGTGACCGGCGTCCACTGGGCCCACTCTGTGCTGCTCCCTCTCGTGCTTGGGCTCATTTAACCCTCTTAACAGCCCAATGAGAGAACCCGCTTTACCGATGAGGAAGCCGAGGCTCAGAGAAGTCAATATTTTGCCCACAGAGGTTACTTATGATATTCCTACTGTATATGTTGAAGTTATTTATGATGCACCTACTATATACCAGGCCTTGAGCTTCAAGCAAGCCTTAATCAGCTCATTTCCAGTAGGGAAACTAATAGTAAATGATTAAATATAATACAGTGAATTCAGTGCTAGGGTGGAGAAAGAACTGGAAAGACTAGTGACTGAATTAGGGATGGGGGCATCAGGGAAGGCTTCCTGGATGTGGAGAAATGAGGACTGAGTATTGAAAGATAAGACTTATCCAGGCTGGGAGGGCAGGTAAGGTATAAGGTGAGAAGCAGAAGGGATAATTCATAATTTATCGCCACCATCCCTCATTTATTGAGTCTCCAGGACATGCCAAGAGCATTTTACACCATTCTCTTATTTCATCTTCCAGTAATAGTAGTACCTGTGAGATAGGTACTACCATTATTCCCATTTTACTGATGAGGAAACCAAAGCTCAGAGAGTCTGTGGCCCTTGCTGGAGGTCCCACAGCTAACTAATAAGTAGGAGGACCAAGATTTTAATCTATATTCCACAGCCCAGTGCATCCTACCGTGCCCACATGTAACCCACACCCAGAGGTGGGAGAGAGAAAGGTGAATCTGAGGAATGGGAAACAGTTTCGCACGAGGTGGGGAAGCAGAGGGAGAATGTTGCCGAGTGGCCACAGCCAGATCTCGCAGGTTCTGAGTGGGAATCCCCAAAGGTTCGCATCACCTCATCAAAGCTCCTTTTGGCTTGCATTTCAGCGGAAGAGTCCCTGGCATGTGACAACCCAGGGTTACCAGAAAACGGGTACCAAATCCTGTACAAGCGACTCTACCTGCCAGGAGAGTCCCTCACCTTCATGTGCTACGAGGGCTTCGAGCTCATGGGCGAAGTGACCATTCGATGCATCCTCGGACAGCCATCCCACTGGAATGGGCCCCTGCCTGTTTGTAAAGGTAACGAAACCACGTGAAACGTGGGGACTGGAAGGTGTCAGGGCTGGCTCGCAGGGACTCTGAATCCAAAAAGCTGAGCTACTGCATTTCATTAAATCTAAGATCTCACCATTATTTTCTGCACCACTGAGAAAGAAAAAATTACTGGCCATTGAACTATGACACAGCGCCTTCTCCTTGCTTAGCATTTTTATTTTGACTTACTAAAAGAGCTCTTTCAAGCCTAGATTTTTATCATAAAAGAGAGCCGTTCTGGTTCTGACTCACTTCAACAATGTGGCTTGAACGTTTCTTGTCTCCTGCACCCCCTTCTCACAGCCATTGGGTTCCCAAGGATTACGGGGCTTAAAGAAACTAAGCACTTAGGTAAATTGAGAATATAGGAGAAATGAACTCAAATGCTTTTTAGTATCATGTGATCTGGGAAATTATTTAATATTAAAACGAATTTAAGTTTGGTTTAGTTAAAACAGACATGTCCGTAAAGTTATTAATGCATCTGGCGTAGTCGAACGGGATCCAAAGTGGCCTCGCCGTTGTGGACCTGGTCCCAGAGAACCGGGTGTGGCCCCTGCAGAGCCTCCTGTGTGCTCACAGCCCCCACGGGTGCTGTCTCCCTGTCTGCGGAGCCCTCTCAGGCTCCAACCTCCCTGCTCTTTGGGTTGAGGACAATGCCTTTCTTTGAGATTGGGAGGGGCTTTTAGGTTGACAGCAGTTAGTTAATTAGTTGGCTATTTTTTTAACTGGTTCTGTTTTGACAAAAAACAAAAGCTGGTTTTGTTTTCAGCACATTGTAACGGCGAACATCGGAGGCACTAATTAGGAAGTCTCGGTATTAGGTGGGACATGAGTGCATCTGGGTCACTGGGGGGCCCTCCCTCCACCCCCTCATAATGCAATCTTTTTATCTAAGCCTTCACCCTGAGATGTTGTGTCCTTGAAACCCATCCATGTGGACGTATTTTTGTGCTCAGCTACCATGACGACTTTGGTGGCAAAGTAGGAGGGGCCAACCCCCATCATTTGGAACTTCCGGAGGGGCTTTACAGGGAAAGGATGGAATAAAAGTGAAATCAGAAAGGTTTACATAAATGTGTTTGAAAGCGGGAAAATGGCTCTACCTTCGGCTGGGTTTGGGATTTGGGGTTTTGTCTTGACCCTCACCGTTCATCAGCCCTTGTTCTACATGAAAACACCAGAAAGACTGGCGCTCTGTGCTTAAGAGCAGGAGCTGGAGAAAGTCCAGCAGCCCAGCTTTAAGTCCTGCCTCTATCACTCGGAAGCTGTGTGATGTCAGAGAAGTCCCTCTACTTCTCTGATCCTGTTTGCTCATCTGTAAAATGGGGCTCATAACAGTATCTACCTAACAGGATTGTGGTGAGGGTTAAATGAACAAGTCTGTATAAAGCTTTGGGCATGGTGCCTAATTACGGTGAGTGTTCCATAATTATTCATTATGATTTTTGTTGTGCTTGTCTCCTTCACATCCATCTTCTCTCGGGAACTTGGGAAGAAAAGCATCCAGGAATTTTCACTAATTTCAGTAGCCCACAATAAGGAAAACGTAACCCTAACTTCAGCCAAGTGCAGTATGGGGCTTCTGCTCCTGTTCTTTCTGGCTTCACTACATTCACTTGACATTAACCGGTGCTTTCTATGTCTCCTTCAGTTAACCAAGACAGCTTTGAGCACGCGTTAGAAGGTGAGTTCCATCATGAAAAACCCAAGGAATCAAGCTAATAGCAAAAAAACAAGGGCAGGTCCTAAACTGTCCCAGTCCATGTGCTTACAAAAAATAAAAATCTTCCTTCACCCTGCTGAAGATAATTTCAAAACAAATGATACTGTAAAGAAAAATAATTGAATTGACAACACTGAGTTCTAACTATGATCTGAAAGGGATTTGACCCGAGTGCTGTCCGTAAGATAAGAAAGTCTGGGAGTCCCTCTCCGTGACAAAGGCATCACCCCGTCATAAAACTTTTCAACCGCGTGGTACTCTTTGGGGAAACCAAATCCCATGATGCCTTACCTTCTATGCTGAGCATCCTCCTGGTTCCAGAAGGGAAATGTCGGCCCCGGGAGATGGTCTGTTTTTCACTTGGTCTTTTTCTTCCCCAGCACATCTGTCCCTGCACCCTCTTCTCTGCTCTCCTTTTATGAGGAATTCTCCAGTAGGATTTGTTAGCATGCAGCAGATGCTGAAGGCTATCCAGGATCTGTTTTGGTTTTCATGTTGTGGTTCCTTCCCCTTCCAACTTCTCTCATAACTAAAACATTCTGTATTTTTTTAAAGATTTTATTTGCTTATTTCTAGAAAGAAGGGAAGGAAGGGAGAAAGAAAGGGAGAGAAACATCAATGTGTGGTTGCCTCTCACACGCTCCCAACTGGGGACCTGGCCTGCAACCCAGGCATGTGCCCTGACTGGGAATTGAACTGGCAACACTTTGGTTCATAGGCTGGTGCTTAGTCCACTGAGCCATACCAGCCGGGGCTGTATTTTCTGTACCCTCCCTTCAGTGGTACAAAACCACTCACCAGGCTATGGCATCAGAAAGACATAAAAATACATTGTTGTGTTTTGTTTACAGTTGTAACCAATTAAGCAGCTTTAATTATTGTTTTTGGAGCCATTTAACTTTCTGGCAATAAGTAGTTTACTCAGAATCTGGGGCTGTGACAATGACATGGCTTCAATCACTATTCCTTATAACAGATGACATTTTAATCTCAGCAGACAGAGCAGGGGACATGTTATTAGTCACTTCGCTGGACATTTCATGATGTTTATGTTTGCAGGCCATCCCTTTTCTGTCTCTTGACAACCAATGAGCCATGAGAATGTCCCAAAGGTTTGGGGTTGCTCAGAGACTGTAGCGCCCTTGTAATGTCTGGTGCCCATGCGTGTGTGTGTTGTGGGTGTTAGGGTCACCTTTGCAGACTCCGTAAGTGACAGTTAATGAATTATAGATTGGAGAGCAGCTGAGCTCTGTAGACATGGCAGGGAGAATGGCAGAGGGAACCCTGAAGGTTCAAAGAGATGGGGGTCCCCTTCAAGGCATGCTGGGAAAACACCCCTGGCCCCCACAACAGCTGTTGTAGTTCCTGTGATTTCCATCAACATTGCAAGGGCACGAGAGGCTCCAGATGAGGCTGAAAGAATGTGCAGCCATGGCCTCTGAGAGTCAAAATTGGGTCTTCACAGTTGGGGTACCATCAGGATGTGCAGTACTGAGACCTGCCCCAGCTGTCCAGCGCCCCCTCCTGGAGGGGCAGCTCTGGGAGAGACCCGCCAGTCTGGGCACAAAGAGCTCCTTTCCTTTCCGTTCCATGGAATGTCCAGCCAATCTGCCTTCCCCGTTAGCACATTTGGGATTTCTCTGAGTCTTCCCTTGAGTTGGATTTTAACCAGATTTCACCTGCACCCTCCACCCGCCCCCCAAAATGGGTCCAAACAGCGTAATTCTCAGTAGACCCAGGGACCGCCCTTGAGTAGACTCAAGGATGGGTCTGGACGTGGATGCAGCGAACAGCGCCGGCTCCTCTAGTCTCCGCCCCCTTCCCTCTCGGAGCCGGTTCTGCAATGGCGAAGGCTCGGTGACATCCGTTCTTTGAGTGGATGTAGGACTGGGAGGGTGGGTGCTCACCTGGGAGCCAGGTACCCTGGTGGGCTGAGCCTATGCGACATGAAGGCCTCACTGGATTGTGTGTGTAGTAGCAGAAGCGGCAGCCGAGACGTCGTTGGAGGGGGGAAACATGGCGCTGGCCATCTTCATCCCCGTCCTCATCATCTCCTTGCTGCTGGGAGGAGCCTACATTTACATCACCAGGTAGGGACCTCGGGGTGAGGGGGGGGGCTGCCGTCCACTCAAGCAAGAGTGTACCGAGGGGCCGGGTATTGCACCTCTCTGCACCTGGGCGTGTCCACCTATAGCGGGAGGGTGGGGCATGTGTGTGACCCAAGGGATGGTGCGGTTCAACTCCGTTAGAGACCACGGTTCTGTTGGAGACCTGCCAACCCTCCTCCGCAAGAGGGCTGGGCATGCAGCTGCCAATGAGACAGACTCTATCCCTGACCTCAAGGAGCTGTGGTTGGGTGGGAGAGAGAGACATTTCAGGTCACTAGTCCTACCAAGCCATTCATTCCATCACTCACTCACTCACTCATTCATTCCATCACTCATTCATTCATTCACTCACCTGTTCAACCACTCCATGTATTGACAATCAAATGTGTGCCAGACATTGTCGCAGGGGCTTGGGGATCATAGAATTTGACTTTAGTGAAGAAGGAAGATATTTAACATGGCTAGGACAGCCACTGATTCATTCAAATTCATCATTATTAAGCACCTACGATGTGCTAGGCGGTTTTCCGGAGTCTAGGGACATCGTTGTGAGAAGAAGGAAAACAGCTGAAGGAAAGCTTTTCCCCCCGTGGGGCCCAGGTTCTAAGGGGGGGAAGTAGACGCTAGCACATCAGAAGCACAGGTAGCACATTGGAAGGTGACCAATGCAGGGAGGAAAAGAAAGCCAGGAAGGGAGAAAGAGGGAGCTAGGACAGGGGCCTTGGCTCCACCGTAAACAGAGTAGGTGGAGGAGGCAACACAGAGAAACGACATTTGAGTGGGGACTTGAAAACAATGACAAGCTACGCACCAGTCTGGACAAGAGGATACCAGGCAGAGAAACGGCATGTGCAAAGGCCCTGGGGCAGGCATTTGCCACATATAAATTGTCCCTGCCCTCGGTGGAGCTCCCCTTCTAGTAGCGGGAGAGGACACACACACACAAATTAGAATACACTGGGACAAACACGGTGAAGGAGCGGGTTTGAATATTTAAAGGGGCCACCTTTGAATATTAGCAGACACTCTCGATGCTCTTTAGTGTTGTTGCTCTTTGCATTGAAGAGGGACTTGAATCACTTTTCAGGTAAAAACAAATTAAGCCCCACCCTCTCTGCAGTCAGGGGAGGTACTGAGGCTTCGGTTATCACTGGGTTGGAAGTTGAGAGCAATTATGATTTCAGCTTTTACTCCACTCGGAGTCTCACCTGCACGGAGCTGTTTCCACACATCCTCCTTGTCACTTGTGGAGGTGCCGGTGCACTGAAAGTGGCACTAGCTGTTGCCCTCGGGCAGCGATTTTTCAACCCGTGAGCGGCAAGAATTTTTAAAACATGCAATACCTGACTAGCTAGTCAGGGGCACCGACCTCTGTTCCCTTGGACTGTCAAATTAAAAAGTGGCAACATCCAACACAATAGCCCTCCAATGGGAATGCCCTGTCTTGAACCACAAATATACAGGTCATATAATAGAGTTGCACCTTATTGGTCCCGTCACATAATAAGGTTGCATCTGATGGGTTAATTCTTGGTACCAGAAATGCTTATATACAAAGTATAGGCACCTGAGTTTTTTAGAAGTCACTTTGGAGCAAAAAGCATAGGTAATAACCATTTTTTTAAAAATCAATCAAAATGATACCTATTTTTTGTCAGATTGGCAAAAAATATGGTTCTTGGTGTGCTGCAGAATGGTTGGTAATTAGCTTCTGTGTGCCCTGAGATGGAGAAGGTTGAAAATTGCTGCCTCGGGGTGTTGGAGGGTGTCTCTGAGTCCACGAGAAGTAAGCTCTGTCTCCTTTTTCCCTCTGCTCCAGATGTCGCTATTACTCCAGCCTCCGCCTGCCTCTGATGTACTCTCACCCTTACAGCCAGATCACCGTGGAAACCGAGTTTGACAACCCCATTTATGAGACAGGGGTGAGTTGGTCTCTCCTCCCTCCCAGGTGCCTCCCTCTTTGCTCTGAATTCGCTGATATCAAAAACGGAAGGCTTCATTTCCTTTTGCTCACGAAACCACTGGCAGAAAGGCGTGGCCAGTGGTCTTGTCTCATCCCCACAATGACCCCCATTGAGCTAACTGCTGAGAGAGCCCCGGGCTCTTGGCAAGCTGATGACAAGCCTGTAACGCTGTTCCCTCCTGGCAGAAGGGTCACAGAAAGAAGGGGCTGCACCAGATACCCATGGAGAGACGGCTGAGATGGGTCAGAGCCTGCTAGTGGCCTGGCGGCAACAGGCAATTTTCCCACAGATCTTACTGAGTGCCATGCCTTAATGAATGGTAGTAAGCACCATCCCTGCACCTTTGAGTGGCAGGCCTAGTGTTGGGTACTGGGGACACAGTCATGAACCAAATAGACACAGTACAGCCATTTATGACCTTAGCATCTTGCAAAGGTGACAGATGTCAATAACAACAATAATATGGGTCATGGGTTGGGCATCTTAAATGTATGGTCTCCTTGAATCCTGGCAACTCCTTGTGATAGATTCTGCAGTCATCTTTGCTTGACTCGTGAGGACAATGAGGTTCAGGAAAAGGAAAGTGACTTGGCGGAGGTGGTACACCACCAGAAGACATGGCCTTCTGCACACTCTACCCGGTGCCATTAATCATTACGCTCTCCTGCCTCCTTTTATCCTCAAACAAGCAAATATGCCCATGAATACCTGGATTGCAACAAGTCGTTATTTTTAAGGACTGTGGGGGAAATCAGGGTTCTACAAGAGTCTAGGGTGGGGGACTCTTATTGTAGAAGTGGTGGGGGAAGGCATCAATGGTACAGTGATGGAAAGCTAAGTCTCATAAGGTGGGTAGACCTCAGGTGGGGGTTATAGAAGATGCAGGGGTTGGGGGGAGGGAGAGCCTATGCAATGGCCCAGAGGCACATGGGAGGAACCAGAGGCTGGGTCATGACTTTGCAAAACCATGACCCTTCACTCACTGTGTAATCATCTCCCCATATTTAGGGAGCATAAACTTGACTTGTTCATTGTCCCTACTAAGGTTCCCTCACCGCCCCCTCTTCCTCTGACCTCCCGTGTTAGTTATTGACTGATGCATAGCAATTTTATTGCAAGTTTAGGAGCCTAAAATAACACACGTTTATTATCTCATGGGTTCTAGAGGTCAGGAGTCCGGGCACAGCTTAGCTGGGTCCCCACTTCAGGCCTCATAAGGACTGTGGTCTCATTTGAGAGTTGACTGGGGAAGCATCCACTTTCAAGTTCACATGGTCGTCCGCAGCATTTAGTTCCTTGCAGGGTGTTGGACTGAGGGCCTCAGTTTCTTGCAGGCAATAATCTAGAGGCCACCCTTGGTTCCTTTCCATGTGGTCTTCTCCATAAAGCAGCTCACATCATGGCAGCTTGCTTCTTCAAAGCCAACAAGAAAGAAATGGTGGAAAGAAGAGGAAGGGATGCGTCAAAGAACATGAATGAATGACCCATGGACATGACAATGCTGTGGGGATAGACTGTGGGAGCAGGGGACAGGCTGGATGGAAGAGGACAAAGGGGAAAAAATTGGGGACAACTATAATAGAATGAACAAGAATAAAACATAAAATTGTAAAAAGAAAGAGCACCCTTGCAGGATGGAACTCACAAGCCTATGTAATATAAAACACAGAAGTGGCCTTCTAGGACCTTTGTGCTGTATTCTCTTAGCGGCAAATCACAGGCTCTTCCCACATGTGAGGGGAGGGGATCGCACAAGAGAGTGGATGCCAGGAAGTGGAGATCATGGGTCCCCACCTCAGAGTCTGCGCACCATGCTCCCATACGCCATGCAGCACAGACCTGACTGCATGTCTATGTGGGCTCAGCAGGAACTACAGACTTTCACTGAAGCATGTCCTGTGGTACAGCCTTCTAGGGCACAGCCCATGACTTCTTACACCTCCCTGCTCCTCTGCCCCGAGGCCTGGAGAATATTACACACACCCCATCAATAGTAAAGAAGGGGAACTAGTTGCTACCCATATATTTGTAGTCATTTTAGATATGACACTGGTAAGAAGCCATATGTTATTTTGCATTCCATGCAGCTTCTTTCCAAATCCTTAAAGAAGGTCAAGCTGATGAAAAACAGCACTTTAGAAACCAGACCTTGTTAATACTTATTAGCATATAGTACATCAGTTACCTAGCGCTCTAATCATGCCTCGTAACAAACAATCCGAGAACTCAGTGGCTCAAAGCCACTCGTTCATTTGCTCATCAATCAGTGAGGTGGTGTTTTCAGCCAGGGTCAGCTCAGTGACAGCCCTGGTTCGCCTCTGCTCGCTCACACACCTGGGACTGGCTAGTCGTTGGCCGGGGGACTCAGCTTTGTTCTCCATGTGCTTCACTCTCCCGCTCTGCTGCGACTAAAGACTATCAAGTCATGCTCTGCTCGGAGAAGACAGAAGGGCAGGCCACAAGCAGAAACACACAAGCACTTTTCAAGCCCCTCTTGTGACCCATTTCCTTCCAACCCATGGGCCAAAGCAAGTCAGGGTCAGAGTGAAAGGCACTGCAAATGACATGGCCAATGTGGTGGGCATGGGGAGGGATGAAGCGCTAGAACCATCCATGTGACACTCTACCACACAAGGCTTTGCTAGATCTCCGCTTTTCCCTTTTGCAGGAAACCAGAGAGTATGAAGTTTCCATCTAAAGAGAGCGACACTTGAGAAGGGAACTTAACAGATACGAACTCAACCAGAACCTCCTCGAGAAATCCCTCCAGAGACCAGATGGCATTTGATTGAAAAACCCCAGAGCATCGGCTGTCTTTTCTTTAGACTCTTTATCGAAGACTTCCTGTTTTCTTCACTGTATTTATTATATTTAAAATTGAGATAGGTGTGGTTGGATGTATTGCAGCTGCAGCCAGGGCCGTGTTACAGCCTCAGTCAGCGCTGAAGGCAGGTAGAAGACCTGCAAAACGGCAAACACCGCCGCAGAGGGGAAGAAAAGAAAACAGAAAAAACAGGTTGAGTTTCTCCCACCAGCCGCGCCATTCTGTGGCCGCCTCAAATTGCATGCGTCTTTGAGATCCATGCCCATGGCGTTGTTAGTACAAGTCAAAGCCCCCAGATTAGGTTGGAAAGAGCATCTTTTTTGTTGGATTAACATGAGTTGGAATTTCACATGGATACTTAACCGAGTCTGCTCCCCAACGCATCCTGCGTCCCCCCTTCCAATTTTCCCGCCTCTAACAGATCATGCCACACCCCCTCCCACCCGTGGTCCTTCTAAAAGCCGCAAAGGTGTTACAGAAACCTTCTCTTTTACCACCCTGGGCTCCCTGGATGCTGGCAAAATAAGAAAATGTTTTCTTTCTAGAAGAGTGATATATGACAAAGGAAATTTTTCAGAGCGGATGAGAGATTTGACAGCGCTGGGCGAAGGGGAACACTGGTTGAGGGAATCCAGTTAATAAAATGTTTTCCTTTGACACTCCTTCAATGATGAAGGAGCTGGTCACTTATTCTACAAGCGCCAGAATCGACCCCCTTGTTCAGCACGGCCGCCCTGCGATAATAGATCGCCCCCTTGGGAGGCAGGGGCAGCTTGGTCGGCAGAGTTATAAGGGTTTGTGCTGGAGGGTTTCCTGTGTCCTGAAATCGGGAATCCGGGGCGGGCGTGGGGGGTGAGCTTCTATTTTTCTCCTGGGGTGCCGGAACGCCCGAGCCCTCTAAATAGGGGAGACCCGAGGGCACTGTTTCTCTGCAAGGTGTGACTTCAGATGACATTTGCAATCAAGTCTTGCAGGGGACGGGAAGGGCCTACGAGAAGAAAATTATTTTCCTGTCCTCGGAAGCTCCGCCCAGACGTGGAACGGTGGCCTGAATGCAGAGAAACAGAAGGTGCGTGGGTTCAGACCACACAGGAACCCGCATCCTACGGTTCAAACCCTCATGAGGAGAGGAGGAGGAATTTCAGGCCGGGAAGGAATTCTTAGGACCCGATTAACCCCATGCACATGCCTGTATTTCATCAGCGTCACGCCCTCCCAGCTCAGTAGGGCTAGTGAGTGTGAAACTATCAAGGAAGAGCCTTTTCTAACTACAGGTATTTAAAAAGGGCAGGGGGTGAGGGTGCGTGGAAGGAAAAGTACGTGCGAGGCAGATTTACCTCCCTGGGACTGGCAGCCACCTCCCTAATGACAGCCAGTGGCTCAGAGCAGCACACTGGTTCAGTGATTTTGGAGCCCTCTTCGGCTCCCACCCACGCTCTCCAGAATTGTTTTAAACCGGCCAGCTTTCAAACAAGACATTTCTGGCTGCCATGCCATTGGTGGCTTGTTTTGGGAACACCTGGAGTGGCACGGGGTGGTTGGTTTTGCATGCGTGCACACACGCACCCCACCCCATGGTGGTTGGCTTTGCACGCGTGCACACACGCACCCCACCCCAGGGTGGTTGGCTTTGCGCGCGCGTGCACACACGCACCCCCACCCCCCTCCTCCTAACAAGGAGCGGGGACCTCACTGAGTCTTGGAGGTCTGAGGCTGGGACATTTTCCTTCTGTCAGAAAAGATAATGCTCCCTAAAGCACCCATGCATGACGCACAGCAAGCGATAGTGAAAGGCCAGGTTTGCAGCCGCCCAGGGCCACCCCCGTTTTCTGAAAGAACCAGAGAAGAAACGTTCCAGACCATTAGCGAGTAATAATCACGTTCGGAGAAAGACCAGCAATGCAATTGACCTTTTTTTAAAAAAAAGGCAGGATCCCATTTTTGCTTTTACTTCTGCCTGATGGTTCTAGCCCTACCCCTGAGGCACCTGGAAAGGACGCTCTTAAAGATTCTTGATTTTAGAACATACTATGGTTCTGTGAAAAATAAGCATTTGCCTTTCATAAAGACTGACAAAACGTAAAATCCTTCTTCTAACCTTGTCCCCAGAAACTGGCCAGGCCATGGCCCAGGAATTCTTACTGGTTCTTGGATGGATAGAAAGGGTCTCAATTTCTTTCCCCAGGATACCGATGTCTTAGTTCTGTGTTAGTAGTGCAGCCCCTGTAACCATATTTTAAAAGTTTGTTTTAACCTAAAGATGGATCGTGTGAGCTTGACGATGTACAGTGTGTTTGGAAAGACAGGCCGGTGTCTATTTTTCTTTCCGAATGTGTATTTGTAACAGGTAAAGGTAAAGAAATCATCGTAATAGTGCCAAAAACAAATGTACCCGGCATCTCATTTCAGTTCCTACATATCTGTTTTTATAAGATCGACATTAAAACCCATTGGGATTAAGTATTTTTGACCAAGATCCAATCCCGAGAAACTCGAGAACGGACTGAACCTTCCTACATGCCACTTGGTTTGACGAACCGCGGGGAAATACGTTTACAGAGATTTCGAGCTTCCAAGGATGCATGTGATGGCGTGTATTACATGCTCACTCAGAGAAGCTGGATGTGTCAGCTGGCACCCTGTACTTTAAAAACACACACTCCACCCTCTTCAGCTTGGAGCTCATTCTTTTGCTATTTTGGGGGGGAGGGGGGTGTAGAATTATTTAGCCAACACAACTCTACTGGTCGCTCTTTGATGGCCGTCTTTACTTAGTTCCATAGCCATGCTTTAAATATGATCTTTTGAAGTCCGCTCCTCAGAGAGCCTACCGAACCTCAGGCTGACAGCTTTAGAAACTGCCACACAGCCCCGCAGGAAGCAGAGTGGCGACATCTTCAGGACGGTTGTGTAAACAGAAGTGACTTGGCAACTGGATGGGTGAATTTAGACGAAGCATGAGCCTTGGGCAAACATGACCTTTTGAGGGGGTAAGTCCAAAGAGTATGACCTTCCTGTGCCCTGAGAGGTCATGGTGGGTCATGGAGGTTCAGCACCCCCAAAGGTAGGCTTTCTCTTGGGATGTTTTCATTTTCACTTCATCCCCAAACAGAATAAAAGGCAAAACCAACTTTCTAAGCTAGAACAATGAAATTAAGTCATTTTCCACTTTGTATATATTGATGCTAATAAAACAGATGAAAAAGAGCCAATCTATGGGGTTTTTGTGGCAAACTCTGCAGGATGGCACCCAGAGCGGGGGGGCAGGGGTGGGGGGACGTTTCCAGTTTCAGGAGGATGCCCGCAGAAATTTTGAATGCCTAGACTGGACTGCCACTTTGAGAGAGTTCTGGGGACATTTGGGAAATATTTGAGACAAGACAAGGTCACAGCCACCATCAGATATGCCGCTACCCTCCCTCCCTGTCTTAGCTGTCACACAACATACCACAGACAGAGTGGCTTACCCTGCGGACATCTATTTCTCACAGTTCTGGAGGCTGAGAAGTCCAAGGTCAGGGTGGTGACCGATGCAGTTCCTGGTGAGAGCTGTCCCCCTGGCTTGTCCTTACATGGCAGAGCGGGACAAAAAGATCTCTTCTTCCTCTTCCTATTCCTCTTCCTCTCTCTGTTAGGGCTCCGCCCAAGCTTTACCAGTCCTTCGTACTAAAAGACAATATAAGATAGAAAAAGTAGTTTCTATGTGAGTTTCATGGCTTAAAGATTCTAAAGACCTAGTTTTTATTGCCCTACATTTCCAGTGTGTTTTTGTTGGCACTAAACTAAGATATTAGTTTTTATCCTAAACTATGCTCTTATTACTACCGTTTGCAATATAGCTGCCTGACACATTACAGACACTCTGAAGCGTGTGTTGAAGGAATGGATGACAGAGAAGCCCTAGATACTTGCAGGGTCAGCGCCGTGAGGGTGCTGGGTCCCTTCAGACCACCAGATGGCGTCCTCAGCACGGTTTGCTCAGAGGCCTTCCTAATCCTAAGGAAAGTCACACTTCCCTTGCTCACGAGGGTCATTTTCACCGAGCAAAGTCACTGGAAGAGAGGGGTTGTTTCTGATACAGCAGAGGTCTGTTTGGGGAATTGGCCAGAAACAGAGAAACCGACATCACTGTCACTCCATCCTTGCCCACAAAAGGGATGCAGGTGTAGCATGTCCCCAGGGCACAATAGGGTCACCGTGGACCAGGGCTCACAGAGTGCCACCCTCCACTGGAGTTTGACTCCAGTGCTGTCAGCAAGGACTTTACAGGACTTTTACTGATGTCCTCTCAAGGGGACTGAGTGGGAGGCTATCACAGGCGCGTTGCCCAGGGAAACATCTTGAAAATCTGTGGCCACTTCTGTCCCCAAGAGTCCCACATTCCTGGGGACCTGCTCCCATTTCTCTCCCTCCCCAGACTCCAGCCCTCCCCTGGTGACAGACCTGTGGCCCCCTGCTCACTACCCACCACTTCCCCAACCTCTTGCTTTCTTCCACGTGGAGTTAACAAATTCAGAAAGTAAAAATAAAGGACACTCAGTTAAATTTGAAGATCAGATTTTTGTTTAAAAAAAGCCTAAGTCTTCAGTATAAATTCTGGCTATGGGTACCTTGACTACCACCACGTGGTGTGGTCCGTGATTCTATGATTAGTTCAGAGATGGTCACATGACCCCAGTGGGGCCAATGGGAAAATGCAATATTTGGGACATACTTATGCTAAAAATTATCCATCCTTTATTTGAAATTTTATCTACCAACCCTATCTCCTTCTTCTGGGAAAGCGACGTCTGCCTCTCCCACTCAGTCTGCAGCATCTCAGTGAGGGCGGTAGGTGCCTGGTCCCCAAAGAGCCCACTCCTGGTTTAATGTCTGCTGTCATTGTCCTGATACCCTTTTAAAAAATATATTTTATTGATTATGCTATTACAACTGTCCCATTTTTCCCCCCTTTATTCCCCTCTACCCTGCACCTCCCTCTCCCACCAGCATCCCCCTGCCCTTAGTTCATGTCCATGGGTCGTACATGTAAGTTCTTTGGCTTCTCCATTTCCCACACTATTCTTAACCTCCCCCTGTCTATCTTCTACCTACCATTTATGCTTCTTATTCCCTGTACCTCTTCTCCCTCTCTTCCCCTCCCACTCCCCACTGATAACCCTCCATTTCTGTGATTCTGTTCCTGTTCTAGTTGTTTGCCTTTGTTTTTGTTGTTCAGTTGTTAGGTTCAGTTGTTGATAGGTGTGAGTTTGTCATTCTACTGTTTATATTTTTGATCATCTTCTTTTTCTTAGATAGGTCCCTTTAACATTTCATATAAGGGCGATGATGAACTCCTTTAACTTGACCTTATCTGGAAAGCATTTTATCTGCCCTTCCATTCTAAATGATAGCTTTGCTTGATAGAGTAATCTTGGATGTAGGTCCTTGCCTTTCATGACTTGGAATACTTCTTTCCAGCCCCTTCTTGCCTGTAAGGTTTCTTTTGAGAAATCAGCTGATAGTCTTATGAATACTCCTTTAAAGGTAACTGTCTCCTTTTCTCTTGCTGCTTTTAAGATTTTCTTCTTATCTTTAATCTTGGATAATGTAATTATGATGTGCCTTGGTATGTGCTTCCTTGGGTCCAAACTCTTAGGGACTCTCTGAGCTTCCTGGACTTCCTGGAACTCTATTTCCTTTGCCAGATTGGAGGAGTTGTCCATTATGTTTTCAAATAAGTTTTCCATTTCTTGCTCTTCCTCTTCTCTTTCTGGCACCCCCTATGATTCAGATGTTGGAATGTTTAAAGTTGTCCCAGAGTTCCTAAGCCCCTCCTCATTTTTTTAAATTCTTCTTCCTTCATTCTGTTGTGGTTGAATGTTTATTTCTTCCTTCTGCTCCAAATTGTTGATTTGAGTCCTGGTTTCCTTCCCTGTATATTTTGCTTTATTTCACTTTGCATAGCCTTCACTTTTTCCTCTATTTTGCAATCACACTCAACCATTTTGCAAGCACCCTGATTACCAGTGATAGGTTGGCTATCTCTTCATCGCTTAGTTCTATCTTTGGAGCTTTGATCTGTTCTTTCATTTGGGCCATGTTTTTTTTTTGGTCTCAGCACACCTGTTACATGGTAAGGGGTGGAGCCTTAGTGATTCGCTAGGGCAGGGTAACTCACGTCGTCGCTGCATTATGACGTTGTATGTAGGGGAGGGGCCCGAGAGGGAACAATGCTGCTTGCTCAGCTCTCCGCCAACTTTCAGTCACTTCCCCGATACCTACAAGCAAATTGGGCCCTTCTGGTGCTAATTTCCGGGTGGGTGGTTTGTGTACGTTCTAGGACCCTGTGGGTCTCTCCAACGAACTCTCCTGTGAGGCTGGGAGTTTCTCCTGCTGCCTCAACGCCCACAGGTTTTTACAGTCAGAGGCCTTGAGGCTTTATTTCCCCACGCTGGGACCCTGGATTGCACCATCTGTCTCATTCCCAAGTTGTTCCTCCCGGTTTATCTGCCCTCGAATGTGGGGCTGCCTGCTCTGCCAGCCACTGCCTTACCTGCCTGATCCTCTCTGCCCCAGCCGGCCATCTCCACCCCACCTACAGGTCTGTATGAATGCTTCTTCTTTAACTCAGTGGTTGTCAGACTTCCATACAGTTTGATTTTCTGGCAGTTCTGGTTATTTTTTGTTTTTAAATTTGCTGTTCCTCTTTTGGTTGTGCGAGGAGGCAAAGTGTATCTGGCTACACCTCCATCTTGGCCAGAAGTCCTCATGTCCTGATACTCTTAATAATTTTGGAACAAGGGGGCCTTGTGTTTTCACTTTGCTCCACTAATTATGCGCTCAGTTACAGCTGTAGGTATTTGACAGGGTCTTCCCAAAGTCATGTCTTATGGAAGAGCATTAAAGGACTAGGAGACGAGTCTTCTTTGGGAAAGAAGCTGATGAGGAGGAAGGCTGAACAGACAGGTGTGGACTCTGATAACTTGGAGGAAAATGTGGGAGAGAGAGAAATGGTGAAGGGCAGGGCACCAGGGCATCCTGACTAATAATACATCTCCCTCCTTCTTTCTGTCTTCCACTCAGCTTTGCTCTCCTTTTTCCTCCTTCTCCTTGCTTTCTGCCTCTTTTCTCCTCAAGTTTCCCAACTCTCTTTGGTTCCCCCATCCCCATTTTCTAAGATCTTGCTTTTCATTCTCTTTAAGTCTACAACTACTTGAGTCCCTACTTTGAGAATCTAGGCTCAATCCTCTGCATCTGTCTCTCCTGATCACCTTGTTTCAGTTCTGGAGGGTATTTTATTTCTCAGTCTTCCTTTTCTTTTTCTGTCTTCTCTCTCTCCTCCTGATCTTTCCATCTCCGTCTCTTCCCCTTTCTCTCTCTCTCTTTCCCTGTGTGTTTTTCTGTCTCTTACTGTCTCTCCCTCTGATTCTTTTTGTTTTGTTTCCTTCCACCTGTTTCTCTTTCTGTCTCCTTTCCTCTCTCTTTCTCTCTCGGTCTCTCTGCATCCTGCCTCCACCATGTCACCCCAGCACCAGCTCCCTCTCCCAGGGACCTGATTGTCATTCTGCTCACATCACAGGCTGTCTTAAAACCTGCCATGCGCATTCCCTGGCTTGATTTTACCTATGTCCACCTCTGTTTTAAAAACAAATCTTTGACTTCTGAGATTCCAACAAAAAGTGTATAGTACGATCTCAGGGAACAGCAGCAGGGAACAGCAGTGCCTGGAACAAGAACGTCATTTCTATAGCTTTGTGTTTTGAAAGATGCACGGCCCGAGGGTGTGGAGGTCCCTGGAGGTCTGTGGGAGTTGTCACACCCAGTGCTGGGCTGTTTCCCCTCCTACGCCTACTGAAAACACCGAGGGGAGTTGAACTGGTGACAGTTTTGTTTTCTGGAGTCACAACATGTGTCCCAGAGAACCCAGCAGTTGCCTGCAGATCCCGCTGAGCCGTTTGCCACAAACCTCTCTTTTGTCACAATTTAGCTGTGAGCTTAAGAGAGTGACAAAAGAAGAGCAGAATGAGGCTGTGAAAAGATCCCGGGGAGGTGTTAGGAACAGGGCAGCAGAGCCACACATCCTTGGGATCAAGACTGGCTGGACACAGGCAGGATGACCTTGGCCAGGGAAACAGCTAACAAGTGTAGGGCATTCCCATTGTGCCTGGGGTTGTGATAAGCTCTGCAGAGATGGTCTCATTAAGTCTTCCCAGGAAGCCTGTAAAAGACACACCAGTAAAGATACAGAATTTGAGCCTCAGAGAGGCTGAGTAACTCATCCAATGTCACACAGCTAAGAGATGACCCTTTAAACAGTCTGATTCCTGAGCCTACTGCCTGGAGGTGGTTGAGGGATGGTGGTTCCCGGCCTCGCCCCTTCACCCCTGCCCCACCGCCCAGTGCCCTGGCCACCACCATCACCCCAAAGGGAATGTTTTATCCATCACAGACTTGCTTGGGGAATTGTGTAGCTGCCTCTATTGCTGCCCCCCTCCCCAGAATGGAGTCCACGTAACCCCTTCAAATTCAGGGACCCAGAAGACCCTGACTATCAAGGAAGATGGGTTAGTGAGTATATGGCACTTTCAGCCAATCTTGGGGGAGGCTGGGCCCATTTCCTGAGCATCCTGCACTCTAGCTAGTGGCCTCCCAGGCAGCAGAGAAGGGGCAAAAAGGCTGAAGAGTTTGAGCAGCTCTCCCCAGGAAAAATGCTCAACTCTTCAGACAGACTCTTCTGCAGGAAGGGCGAGGTGGCCAGCAATCACAGACTTTTTTCTTTCCACATTCGACATTTCCGAAATCAGGACGTATCTTACAAAAGATGCCCTTTCATAATTACTTGGCAGCGCTTTCTTCAGTGAACATAAAAGAACAGTAAATCCCACAGACGAAGACACAGTCTTCTATTATTCCATGGACTACAGGAGCCCCAACGCTGGCTCTGATTGGCCCAACCTAGATCACATGCCTCTCCCCGGCCAATCACTGGGACTCTGGTTGTAATGCCTTAAGCAGATGCCTTCCATGTCTTAGAAGTGTTGCTACCAGAAAGAGAGGCTGGCGGTCCTGGGCCGGAGGAAACACCTGCCTCCTCTACCCAGAGTCATTCTGAGTTTTGGTGACAATGTGACCCCGTGCCAGGGATCTCCTAGGAACTGCCCACTACTCTAGTTGGCTCTCATTATTAAAGATGCTATGTTGAAACTTTTCACCTGAACCTGTTGAGGCCTCTAGATAAAACTTCTTACTTACATAAAATACCCAAGAGAGAAGAACAAGTTAAATGCTACCACCCCAAAATGTTGATTTTTGAACAGGAGTAAGCAGGTGTTTTTGGTTTGGGGTCTTTCTAAACTTTTTCAGTGTGTTTGAAATTCTTCAAAATGAAAAGAATAGTGGGAACAAGCACAGGACAAGATACTTAAGGAGATACTACTTGACACCCACTAGGACGGACGTAAGTCTAGACACCGGAAAGCGGAAGTGCTGTCGAGGAGGTGGGAAATCAGAGCCTTTGTATGAGTCCTTAGGGAGCAGCCGGGCAGTTGTCCGAAAAGTTAAACGGGACTATCAAATGATGCGGCAACTTCGCTTTTAGGTGTGCACCCAAATGAAATGCAAACCTGGGACTCAGACAGAAACCCGTACGGGAACGTTTATAGCAGCTCTATTCACAATAGGCAAGCAGCAGAAGCAACCTAGGGACGTCCACCCGTGGGCCAGTGAATAACCAAATGGTGGTCTCTCCACACAACAGAATGTTGCTCAGCCATAAAAAGGGGTAAACTACTGACCCGGGCTGTAACAGGGATGAAACTTGAAAACATTATCCTGAGTGAAAGAAGTCAGACACTAAAGGTCCCGTTTTGTCAGATTCATTTATATGACAGAACCAGAAGTAAATCTATGGAGGTGGGAAGCAGATGGGTGGTTTGAGGGGGCCGAGGGAAGGGGGAGGAGGGGGAATAACCGCTTAACAGGTGCGGGGGTTTTAGGGCAGTGATGAACATGTTCCAAATCAGAGATGGGACCGCGCAACATTGAGAATGTAGTAAATGCTGTGGAATTGCTCGCTTTAAAATGGCTAATTCCATGTTATGTGAATTTCGCCTCAATAAAAACAAAATTGGTGGGGAAGTAAAACAAAAATAAATATGCAAAATGCCCTCCCAGGAAACATCCATAGGTGAGCAGGGAAGCGAGGCAGGGAAGGAAAGGTAGTTGATAAAAAATGCAGTCAGCAAGGTACCCATTTGCTTAATGCAGCTCTCTCCCACTGGGAGCCCTGGGCGCCGGTGTAGACACACAGCTGATTCCCCCTGTTTTCCGTGGCAAGAAAGCAGAGACAGTTGTCTCCCAGCTCCTATCAGTCACTGGATAAGGGCTGCTCTCAGAGGGTGTTAATTCCCTGTCACTGCTGGCCTGCCACCTGTGCCAACAGATGGGGCTCTCCAAAGAAAGCCCTCAGGGCAAGGGACACAGGTGCGGAGACAGGGTAAGGACCAGGAGGATCAGTAGCTTGCCCTGCAGATTCTAAGATGAGCATCTATGAGAAGACGAAGGTCTTTCTTCTGTGGCCAAATGGCTTGCAGACTCCAGAGCAAAACAAATCCCACGGTTCTCCTTTTTCATTTGTGAGAGGGGCGAGGTGCTCACTGAAGCTCATTGAGGATTTATTTTTGTTTTTTCCTAAACACGCGTCACATCCAGCACATCAGGGAGCTAAGAGAGAGGTCAACAGCCCTCCTGCAGACAGTGCCTCCAGTAATTGGACTTCTGCAGGTGGGTCACCGTCAGCCAGGAACGTCCCCCAGAATCCAGCAGAATCTCAGAGTTTGTGAAAAATGTACGCCTCTCTCTCACCCCCACACTCAAATACGTAAAATATTATGAATTCTTGAAGCAACGAACTCCACATGAAATTTCCTAGCAAGACGCACAAAGACTCCTGGGAATTCATTGCACGAGGAAGGAAATGCCAGCCAGTGGGCAAGGCACCCTTGCCAGGGCCTTGTCATCTCCCTCGAGCTGTGATCACACGTGTCTGACAGGCGGCAGTCACTGCATCTGCTCTGCTGGTGGCTGAAAACCAGGAGTGCTAAAGAGGAGTTGGAACCCTGGTGACACAGAGAAAGAGCACACAGACCCAAAACACTGGCTGGGGAATGATTTCATCTTCATCATTCTGCTCCTCTTTCTTTAGAAGGTCAAGTTGGCCATGTCAGAGAAAAGCCCCAGAACACAGTTAATTTGCCATTGACTTTCACCGGTAGACTGACATGCACTCCCCGTGGTAGCTGGTATGTGCTGAACCTGTCACCACTTCTTCAAAGCACTGCTGGTTTCCATGGAAATGAGAAAGCACTTACCGAAAGAGCTGCTGGAAATTTCAAGATGTCCAAAAGCGTCCCTGCAATCTATTTTTCTAAGACCTGATGGCAAAGAGAAACAATAGCCCAACTTTGCAAAGAAGGCGAAAGAAGACAAACGATAATCAGAATGGCCTGACACCATTTCTGGATCCCCAATTCCCATTGCGATTCTGTCCTTTTCAGAATAAGCTCGAGGGAGGTCATGGGCGAAGCAGACCCACGGATGCGCGGGCCCCGGATGGCGGGCTCAACAAGCCCACTTGCCACTCAGAGTTTACACCTTGACAGGACAGGGCAGCCACGCGACTCGGCACACCTGCTAAATGAACCCGGTATCTCCCACCTGTCAATCTGCCTCCCACTCTCAGCTAAAAAAGGGCTCCTCGACTGGGATGATTATATGTCTATTTTTTCAGTCCCCTCTGCAAGGCGTGGACGTGAAAGGAAAGATAATGACTTTCTGTAACAGCTATCAAATTGCCATAACATCACATGCAATTTTCTTTCTACACTCCTAAAGAAGCTATTCAGTGCATATTTTTAAAATAGAGTCAAAAGATAATTAGGCAAACTGGAATTTTTTGTTCAACATTCTCTCTTAATAATTTAAGAACTTGTCAGTTACGCCCTCCTGTTCTGGCCTTTGAATTTGGTTTGGGTGATTAGAAGACGGTGGCCCTATCCTCTTGGTTTTTTCCCAAGGTTTAAATAGTTAGTGGGAAACTTCTGGCTTCTCTCTCTCACGTGTTAGAATCACCATCTTTCCCTCTAGTTACCTAAGGTGGAAACTTGGGAACCAATTTTGTATCCTCCTTCTTTTTCAACCTCCATGGTTTGGCCAGCTGAGGCCGCTACAACAAAATCTCATAGGCTGGGTGGTCTGAACAACAGAAATATATTTTCTCTTGGTTCTGGAGTCTGGACACTGAGCTCGGGATGCCAACATGGTGAGAACGCTCTTCCTGACTTGGAGACAGACACCTTCTCGCTCTGTTCTCACATGGCAGAGAGGGGGAGAGAGAAAGAAAATGCTAGCTCTCTAGTGTCTCTTCTTAGAAGGGCACTAATTCCATCATGAGAGTCCCCCCCTCATTACCTCATCTAAATCTAATTGCCTCCCATCTCCAAATACTATTGTGCTGGGGCGCAAGGCTTTAACATATGACCTTGGGGGAGACACAGTTCAGTCAAGAGCATCCTTATGTCCACTGATCACCAAATCTTGTTCATTTCATCTCCCAAATATTCATGGTTTTCTCCTCTCCATTGTCACTACCACTGTCCTAGTGGAGATGCTTCTCACCTCTTGCTATGATCATTGCAACAGCCTCCTAGCTAATCTCCTCCCGATCTTGCCCTCTTCAAATCCATCCCCCACATAGTAGGCTGCTTTTCCAAAAATTGAGGCCAGATAGTATAGTATGGAAGCCAGGCATGATGGGAAGGCATAAGGCTAGCTGAGAAGTTCAAGCAGTGGATTGCACCAGTCATAGTCAATACCCAGTCCCTTGGGAAGCCCAGCTACTACCCCTGCTGCTGAAGCTTCCACTGCCCTCTGGGAGCAAGGATGGGGTCAGGACAACCTCCACTGAAAGAGCCATGGCAACCATGGCATCCAGGTCCATGAGCACAGCAAACTCATGGAGACGTCATCAGGTCTAGACTTGGATGAAGCTCCATGCTGCAGAGCCTGGGGATGGGCATCCATAGCAGCTTCCCAAAAGGGCCAGGTAATGGTGGGGACATAATGGACTTAGTTCCCTGTAGATACATTTTGACCAATGAGGATCAATAGCCAGGAGAACATTCCTCCCTCTTCCTTTCTTCAATGAACTGGTCTGTGGCAGTTTCTGTACAGCTGTCCAGAGATAGCCCATGTGACCGAGCAACTGGTTGAGCCTCTCCACGGTCCCCTTGTATTTGTCTTGCTTCCTTCTATGGCTCATCCCCTGACCTTTGGTCTTCACCGAACTGCCCAATGTCACTTTCTCTATTTTAATTCCCCCAGCTCCCCATCATCCTTGTCCCACAAACAAGGTCAGCGTCAGGTGTCCCTCCTCTGGGTTCCCACAGAGATCTGAAGTATTGAAGCCATCAGCTTTCTTGAATAATGTGCTCCTCCATCGCTGTCCTCCTCTAGACTGTGGACTCCTCTGAGAGCAGGGAGCATATTTTATTCATTTCTGTGATCCCTAACACCCAGCACTGTGTCTGGAGCACTCCATAGGGATTTGCTAACCAGGAGGACCCATTCATGAGCACTGTTTAAGCCTCCGATGATGAGCAAGATTTCTACAGACATAAGCCACTGAAGGAAGGCATTCTTGGACATAGAGACAGCCTCAGCCAACACCCAGAGGCAGGAAAATGCTAGCATATAAGAGATAAGTGTGGCTGGTGGGTGGGGGGGCTCTCTTTTGGAAGGTCTTGACAACCAGTCCAATAAATTTACACATTTCGGTGGGTAAATTGGGAGGCTTCGAACCCAGAGAGTTGTTTTAGAAGGCAGACACTGTCAGTGATGTGTAGGATGAATGGAGGGGGAGGGGTACAGATTGGGGAACGCTGCAGATCAGAATCGCTATGGTCGCAAAGAGGATGGGAAAGACATGCCTGTGAGAGAGACAGGTGAGGCAGTCTACTGGGTGTAACAAGCTCTTGGGAGCGGAAGGGAACAAAGCTGGCTTCCAGCACTCAAGGCAAGGGCTCTGGGGCCAGCCACAGAGAAAGACAGACAGGAGGGGTTTTCAGTTAGGGGCTGGGAGGAAGGACCGAAGAATTGTCAGAGGCATTTTCATAAAGATGAGGCTCTTGCTCACACACACACATCACCAGCAGCAGCAGCAGCAAGCTGACAGCCAGGCGTGGTGGTCCTTAGCTTCCACTCTCCCACCTCTGTTTCTGTCATCAGTGACGGGCCCCGGAGGAAAGCAATATTTCCACTGATTCAGAGGGCAAGTGCCGTGTGTCCTGCCAGCTTAACGCTTTCAATGTAAGATGAGTCCACAGAGGCAAAAGTGTTAGGTCCCTCTCTGCTGTCCTTGCAGAATCCCATCTCTCTGTGTCTGTCTAAACATTCGTTCTGTGGGCAGGGACCTCACGAGGCTGAGTGAATAAATTCCTTCAGGGACAGATCATGTTGGTGGGGCAGGAAAGAATGCCAAAGAGGGTGGAAGGGCAAGTGTAAGTCCTCGAACAACAGAACAGTTCGTCTTTTCTTACCCCGAGTCATCAGTCTCCTAGAAAGGAAGAAACACAGAGGCTGTGTTTCCAACCAGCTGTTATTATTATTGCACCTGTCATCATCTCTGCACCTCAGGCCCTTAGCCAGTGCCCAGCTGTGGCTGTTAATTGTGGCTGTTAAGTGCCAACGAGCGTCCTCTTGGACAGCTGGCATTAAGGAAAGATGGCCCTGTCCTCCAAGGTTCCTCTCTAAAGTGGATGATTCCAACATAGAGGATTGTTTAGAAATAAGAGGCTAGAGATGATTAAATGCTCAGCAGGAAAAGGCTGAAGGTAAGAATTTAGTATTTTCATAGGGGACAAGGAAGTAGGACACTTAGGCAGGTGTGTCTGGGGAGCCCAGGAGCATCGTCTTGGGGATGGAACTGTCTGGAAAAAGTCCTCTCCTCCTTTTCATCAGTTATTTGGGTGGGCCGCACCCAGGCAACATAAAAAGACTCGAAGAGCTATCAGATCGAGTACTTGGGGACTAGAAAGTGATTCTGAGATAAGGGAAGAGGAGCAGTGCATTCCAGAAGGGAGAATGGTTGGGGGAATCGGTCAGTTCCTATAAGGAAAGCCCAGCATTTCTCAGTGTGGTCCTCAAAACAGCTGCATCAGCACCGCCTGAGCAGCTGGTGAATGCAGACCCCCAGATCCCACCCGGAGACTCTGATTCAGTCAGTCAGGAGTGGGGCCAGGGAATCTGAATTTTAACCCAGCCCCAGCAGAGTCTGAGACATCCTACGTTTAAGAACTACTGCAAATCTTTCTCCTGGGCCCTCCCACCTCCACCCCCACCCCCACTCCGCCCTGTAATCATTCTTGCAAATTCAGTCATTTGGTCAAGCATGTGTATGGAATCTCTGCTGTGTGCCAGGGTCTGTTCTAGGCTCTGCAGATTCAGGAGAGAGCAAAAGAGGCAGAGTCTTGCCCTGCCTTGTGTGGCTCAGTTGGCTGCAGTGTAGTCCGGTAAACTGAAAGGCTGTGGGTTCAATTCCCACTGAGGGCACATACCTAGGTCGCAGGTTCAATCCCTGGTTGGGGCGTATACGGGAGGCAACCGACTGATGGTTTCTCTCTCTCCCTCCCCCCACATCTCTTCATTCCTCCCTTCCCCTCTCTCTAAAATCAATAAGCGTGTCCTTGGATGAGGATTAAAAAAAAGAGTCAAAGTCTCTGCCTTTCTGGAGTTTAGTGGAGGAGGCAAACCATAATGAAAAAAATATACAATAAACATGGCATGTGGTGAGGAGCCCTGTTGGGGGGTGGGGGTGCCGGAGGGGGCAGGCAGGGCAGGGGTTCAAAAGGGCCGATGGAGCATTGTTGCAGTTGAAGGTCAAGGAGGCCTTCTCTGATAAGTGGCATTTGAGAAGAAACTCAATCCTTTTAAGTCCTCTGAGACCCCTACTGGCCCACCCCTCCCCCCAGTCTATCCTCATCCTCCAAATTCATTCATTCACTGATATTTATCAAGGGCCTGCTGTGTGCCAGGCAATTCTCTCCACACCCTGCCCAGCCTCAGTAGGGTGGCTTAGTGTTTGTCCCCTGCCCTTCTCAGCAGTTCCAGTTTTCACAGCCCTGCTGATCCCCCAAGTCCCTTCCATACCCTCATAGTCTATGACCCTCCACCCACCCACCCCAGCACTTTCCATTCATTGCTTTGCATTTGACACTTCCCGAACCAACGTGGCGCTTCAAACATCGCCCTCTGTCAACACAACTCCCCGAAGCCATGGCAGAGGCTGGATGGTGGCTGGATGGGGTAGTGAAGCCTATGAATAGCAACAAACTTCTTTACGATGATGCTAACTCCGCTTGTGGTTAGGCAAGCTCCTGATTGGCTGAAAAGGGTTAAAAATGTGTGCATGTTGGTGAGTCAGGAGGCTGGGAACAGGAGGAAACTCACCAAACGTTTGATCCTCTCTAAACTGGACAAAGCTTTAGCAGTGTGCCTGTGCCATCCCATTGAGTCCTGGCAACAATACAATGAAGCAGGTATTCAGCCCGTTTTTGCAGACTGGCAGCTGAGGATCAGAATGTTTAAGTAACGGGTCTAAGGCCAAACAGCCAGTGCTGGGCGGAGCTGGAATTCAAACCTTGATCTGAGTGTTCAGCTCCTTGTTTTCTTCCACCAAATGAAGGAAGAGTTTGGGAAGGAAAAAATATCCGAGCAGTGCATCTCAGGTGAACAGAAATCGTGATGACTTTGCTAGCTCAAGACTCGGAGGAACTCTGAGTGCAGAGCTTTTCAGCTCTAGGTAGGGCACATGTGTCGGCCGGCATAACAGGCACACCAGGCCCTGACCTCCCTCCCACGCCAAAGCAGCCATATAGAACCTGGCACTACTTCAGACAGGCATAAGCAAGGGGCAGATGTGAACAAAGGACAGCAAAAGGGAAACTTGCAGAAAACAAACCAAAACTACAAAGTAAATCCTAATGCATCTGGCTCAGGCTGTTGCAGACTCCCAAATGCATAAAAACCAAATTAATTAATGAGAAATGCAAAAAAGACTTAGCTCTACGAGGCTGTCCTAAATTCACTTACTGTGCCTGAGCTTATAACAGTGACCCAGGTGACTTCCAGTTGCAGGTTGGGCGGTGTTCACCCTTTCCCTCTAAGAATGTGACCTACGTGACGAGGAGACTTAGACTGTCTTGGTGTCTTCTGACATGCTTCTTCCTCCTCCTCCCTGGAATCCAGAAAATTCTTGTGACCTGCAATGTCAGAAGGCAGCTGGCCAGGCAAGGATGCTGGCGCCAGGTCCCGGGGCCCCTCCCTGGTGGGGAGCAAATGCCTCTCGGGTTACAGCTGCAGAATGAGGGAGGAGACTAGGGGGACAGGATGGATTGGACATTAACTCCGTGAGTCATGCCCATGGAAGCTTTTTCCAAGAGTTACAAATTCCAGTAACAGCAGATCAGGGACATCCCCTCGGGGGAATTTCGACCAATCACCAGTGCCTCTTGCTCCATCTTGGCAGTTCTGAGTCCACATCTGAATAGCTTATCTTCCAAACCAAATCCTGAAGCTTTCCGGGCTTTGGTCCCTGGGCTTCCTGAAAAGGGAGGTTACTGTGCCCAGAAGTTGGAGGGGTCTGATGATACTCATTTCCATTGTCAGGGGACACGACACCTGGGTGTGGCCCCCCCGTGGGAGCAGGGGTGTGGTTTTCTTTTCCCAAGTCCTGCAGGGTGAACCAGGTATCTACCTTCCTTTCACCCCGCCAGCTCTACTCTGTTCTCTCCCTGGGGAGGGTGACCTCCGTGGTCTCCATGAACCGGCTCCCTCCACCTTGGCATCCACTTGGATATGGCCCCTGGGGAAATCCAGCAGAAGATAAGAAGGCAAGGGGAAAGTGAGGTCCTTCCTCTCAGCTTTCTCTGTGTGGGTTCTCACCAGCTGTCATTGTCCCTTATGGGAAGAGGAGAGTTCTCTCCAAAAAGTGTCTCTATATCCAGATTGTCACATTCACTCTCTCCCTTGTCTCTTCAGGCCTATGGGGATAACGGCGCCCCCTATCACTAGCCCTTCGTACTTCATCATCCTAGGGGAGTCTTGAAACTCTCTTCAACCTCTTTATGAAACTCTACTCAAAGGACCCAGTGGGAACGTGCCGTTTCCCACTTCTGGGCACCTGGGTAATAGTCAGCATTTAGGTGAAAGCCCACCTGACCTGCCTCTCTCCTCCCCCGCTGTTTCTGCCACCCTAACCTGCCCTAACGTACTCAGTACATGAATATTCCACAAGCCTTGTTCAGGAGGAGCCTTCACTAGGGGACGAGTCTAGCAGAATCCATGTCAGCCCATTTAGAATAAAATAAAGCCCAGGCTCCTTACCACAGATTAAAAGACCTGAGCCTGTGCCTGGGACCAGTGTGGCTCAATTGGTTGGAGCATCATCCTGTAAACTGAGAGGTGGCAGGTTCAATTCCCTGTCAGGGCAAATGCCTGGGTTGTGGGTTTGGTCCCTAGTCGGGGCACGTGCGAGAAGCAACCAACTGATGTCTCTCTCTCACATCAATGTTTCTCCCTTCCTTCCCCTCTCTCTAAAATCAATGTGCATGCCCTCCAATGGATTATAAAAAAAAAAAAAAAAAGCCTCAGGCTGCTCTCCAAACTCATCATCCTCACGCTCCCTCTCGCCTGCCCTAGCCACATGGGCTTCCTGCCATGTCTTCAACATGCCAAGCTTGTTCCTACTTTTAAGCCTTTGCACTCACTGTTCCTTCTGTCCCTCTGCTGGCTACCGGGGCCGACGGGGGTGAGAAGAGGGAGTTCTCACAGGTTGTCAAGTTTAATCCTCGCTCCTGCAAACTCCTGGAGGCAGACATCATTGTTTTATTTCCTAGTTTACGGCATGGTCGTGTTCCAGGAGCTGTGAACTCAAGTGCCTCTGAGCATGTCAGGTAACATAAACAGGGCATGCGGCCAGGGCTAATAGAGACCATGCAGCCCTCGGCCTGGCTTTTGTTCTCCCACTTTTGACAGAAATGTGGAAGCAGAGAAGTGTCTCCTTACTATGACCACACACACACACAGAAACCCATGGCACGCAGTGCAGAGGCAATGGCAGTGGTCCCGTGGTGGTGGGCAGCGATGGGAAGTGGGTGGAGGCTGTCACACACCACTTACTAGCCAGATGTGCTGTTTTGCAGAAATCTGGCCCATTGTGGCCAGATATTGCCCTTTTGCAAGAGAAGTGGCAATTCCAGACTTTTAGGTGGTGCCTCCTCATTTGTACATGTTGGCAATTTTTAAAAGCCCTGTGCAGGCCACACTGAATATAACTGGATTTTGCTGGATTTAACACAGAGGCTGCCAATACTCCATCACTGCCATGTATTCAGTGGGTGCCTAGTATATGCTCAACAACTATGTGTTGAAATAAGTAAACAGTCCCCCCAGTTGACTCCTCGAGGTTGAGAAGTACCTGGCAAGCAGTACCAGCCCCCTCTGCTGGGAATGTAGAAAAGGTGAGTTCAGAATAGGAGGAAGCATCTCCACACTAGCTGGCAGCTTCGGGATGCACCTGCTCCTGGGCTCAGGTGCAGCCTGCATGAAGTTTCATGAAGATTAGATTTCTCTACCACCTTTCCCGTCTGGGGCTGCTGAGGGTCAGGATGCCCTGATACGGCTCTGTGTTCTATAGTCCTCATCCATTCTGATGACTGGTGCCACAATGTACTCATTATTAAGTAATTTTAGTATCAACCCAGCCAGGTGCAAAAATGGAAACCTATCATGGCCACAGTGTGTTACTACCAAGAAAGGCTCTTGGAGGTGAGAAATGAAGTGTGTCGTCACAGTACCATCTTGTCCACTTAGGGGTTGAATTCTATTCCCGGTTTGCTAGAAGGCTGGTTCTCTTCAAGATCTTAGGAATCTGGCCACACCTCTCCTGTCTGTTTCCCCATCGGAGTGACTTAGAGGTTCTCGTACCCACCTTCCATGCCTGGCCAAAGCTATTCCAAAGCTTCTAGAGGATGTGGAATGACTAGAGTGGTCCAGATAAAGACAATGAGCCAGAGCAAGTGTGTGTGTATGT
Source organism: Macrotus californicus (assembly GCA_007922815.1). NCBI lineage: Eukaryota > Metazoa > Chordata > Mammalia > Chiroptera > Phyllostomidae > Macrotus > Macrotus californicus. Next base: position 96,069 of record VMDR010000257.1, read on the forward strand.
GTTTGTGTGTGTGTGGTGTGTGTGGGGGGGACCCAATAGAAGGCCGCAGCAGAAACAGGTCATGGCTTTGGGAGGAAGTTCTATTAATTCGCTTACTCCCACGTAGAAAGCAGGCTCTCCTAGGCTTTGCAAACAGCAGGTTCCTGTCTGGTTCTACCTATTTGCATTGTAAGCAGGAAGTTCACCGTCTGTTCAAATGCTAAATAGATGTTAGCAGCACTTTATTGGATCAGTTCAAGGTGATTTAGTTGGTTCTTGGAACTTATTCAGCGTTTGATAATCCGAGGGTGTGGTTCTGCTTTCTGGATGAACAGAATCACGCATCTGTTTGTGCTAACCAACCGAAGTGTATTTATTACCCACTGTGATAAATCCATTTGGAGAGATATGTAAGCTTATTCCCTAGAATTTCTGACCCAGGCTTACCCTAAGAGTTCCCAGGGAAAAGCTTCCCAACTTTTATTTGGTTTACAGACGTATTTTAGTTTTAGGATCTCTTTCCGCCCAAATACAGAAGGTCAACATATAAAGCTGACGAAGGGCAAGCTGTTCAGAGGGAAGGAGCTAAGAGCCCTGAACAGGTGCGTGTGCCTTCCTGCCCGTCTCTTATCCAACCTCAGTGCAAACAGCTGTGTGCTTGAATATCTGCAAATCGCTTATCATATTGGAAACTTGCAACCTACACTCACAAAATCCAAGTTCATTTTACCTGATCAAACTGGCTTTTTATAATTGTGTAGTATTTCAGACGCTCCTAGGGATTAACAGGACATTTATGTGCCCAGCACTCCACTTTGTCAAATCTTATCGTTTTGCTCTATCACTTTGGTTTTTGTAAAGGAATAAAATGTTATAAAAATACTGTTCCCTAATCCTGTTCCCCTCTCTTCCTCCCACAACATATTGGTGTAGGGAGGGCATTCCAACAAACTGAGCTACCCAGCCAGGGCTATTTCATTGTTTGAAATTGTGGTCGTGACTCACTCTACCGGTACTACAACCATCAGCGGGACTCCCAGTTTGAAATTCAGGGCCCTAGAGCGTATTCCAGGAGGTGGAACAGGGGCTATGCACCCCTTCAGCTTTGCTAAAGACGGCCAGATTGGCTGTCTGAATTTACACCCCACCTGCAGCATACCATCTTTGGGCATTAACCACAGGCTTTTTAATTTTTGCCAACATGATGAATGTAAAATGGTGTCTTGTTCTGGTTTTATTTTCATCTATATTGGGATGACATTGGTTAATAAGATTATATACATTTTATTACATCATCTGCATATTGCATTGTGGGTTCACCACCCAAAGTCCCCTTCTGTCACCATATATTCGATCCTCTTTACCCTCTCCTACCTCTCCCATCCCCTTTTCCCTCTGTCTGTCTATGAGTTGTTTGTTTGCTTGTTTTGTCTGTTTACTACTTTCTGTTTTATATCCCACACGTGAGTGAAATCATATCGTTCTTGCCTTTTCTGTCTGACTTATTTTTCTGAGAAGGATATTGTCAAGATCCACTCATGCTGCCGTAAATGACAGTGTTGCATCTTTTCTTCTGGCTGAGCAGAACAGAAACAACCTAAATGCCCTCCATGGATGATTGGATAAAGAAGGTGTGGTGCGCATGTGCAATGCAAGGCTACTGGTTGTGGTTTAATTTGCGTCTCCATGACGAACAACGCGGCACACTCTCTTACATGCGTATTTGTGTTTCCTCTGCTCTTATCTTTTTATTAGTTTCATTCTGTCCTTAGTTTTTCTTGGCCCTTCGCTTTTGTACATACATTTTATGATCAGTTCTTTTTTGCACTAATAACAGCAGATTGTCATGCAGGTGTCGTAGACCATTCAGGGAAACTGACAGATTTTTGATGTTGTCTTTTCATCTGTTGAAATTTGGCATCTATTGTCATTACTCACAATTTATGCTGTGCCCTTCAATAATTTTATTTCACTTTTTTTCATTGTCTCCATTGTAGTTAACTCAATTTTGTGAGTTCTTTACAGTTTCGTTGCTACGATGAATAGTTTTCTCTATTACTGTTCCAAATGCCTCTTATTTTATTTTCTTGCCTTGTTGCACTGGTCAGGATGTCCAGCCCAGTTCTCAACAGGAGTGGTGAGAGTGAACGCCCTTGTCTGGGTCCCAATCTTTGAGGAAAGGCATTCAATCGCTAACCATCAAGTAGGACGCTGGCTGTCGGTTTTTCACAAATGTTCTTTATCAGATCGACTGAGTTCCCTCCTATTCCTACTTTGCTGGGAGTTTTTAATCGTGAATGGATGTTGAATTTTGTCAAATGCTTTTTTCTGCATCTGTGAGATGATTGTGCAGTTCTTTGTCCTTCCAGTTGTTAATGTGAAGAGTTCCATCAAACGAGTTTCCTGTGTTAAACAATTCTCCATTCTTGAAAAGTAATTTGAATGTAATTTTAAAATCCATTTTTAATATCCCGAATGACAAACTAGTATTTTCTTTTTTTAAAGTTAAAATACTTCTGTGTGCATACAAATGCATAGCATTTTCCTGGACAGATGCACAAGAAATTGGTTACGATGACTGTCTCAAGAAAGGGGATGGGGGAGAGAGGTAGCCCTAGTAACTCACTTGTCCTTTATGTGTTGTGTTCCAGGAGCATTGGAATCTTTTAAAAATGTTAAATCCAATGAAAACGTTACAGATTATACCAGACTTTGTTTTGTCCACTGCGCCCAGTTCTCGGTCCCGTTGACCTCTCCTGAAGTGACAACTCCTGAGGAGGTGTGCTTCCCGAAGGATAGCCTTGGCATCTGCAAACACTGTGATATTTTAAGTTTTAAAAAAGAGAACATACGAGTGTATTCTTCTAGTGCTTTTTTCCTGCTTTTACATAAAGATAAACATACACTTACACGCATGTATGTCCACAGCAACTACAGAGTTACGTGTCATGCTGTGTGTGCATCATGCAGTTGAAATCATACTGCAAGACTAATTCTGCTTTTGCTTTGCTTTATTATTTGGTTAGGAGCTCTATCCACATTTTTACACATGCATCTAGCTCCTCTCTTTTGATTGTGGGTGAGCTGCGCAGTGTTATATAAAATGAAGACATAAGTACGCTTTCATCTACCCCAGGATTTCTCCAGGGTAGCTTTAAAGTAGTGCAAGAGTTGGTTCTTAGGGTATACACACTTGGTGGTGTTGTAACAAACACTACCAAATTGCCCTATGAAGTGATTATACCGGGTTCTTTAATGCACCAACCCAGCACTTGCCTACTGACTTGCTGTGGGTTTGATTGAGCAAGACATGTTTGCTTTGGACCCCCAGTGACTCCATCTGTAGGAGGAAGAAACGAGGTGGCCCCCACGAGGGTAGGAGATGGCATCATGATAGGCTGTGCAGCCTCAGAGTAGGTCGGAACGACTGCTCGGGGGGAAAACAGTGAGGGCGGGAGGACACGGATGGCAGCCAAGCTGAAGGCAGACAATTTAGATGCACTTGGCTCTTATCTCAACTCCTCCATTAGCACAGTGGTAATTTATCTGGAGCACTCACCCCAAAGCCCCTCCAGGGGGGCTCACCTCCCAGGGTCTCCCAGAGGAAAAAATGACAAGCAAGGTTAGCAAAATGTGTGCATGGTAATATTGCCACTGAACAAATAAATACTCTTAAGAAGTACAGAGCAATATAATTTGCACTGGCCAAAGATAATTACAGGATTTATAGACAATATTAATTCATAATGTACTACAGATGGCATGGGCCAGGAACGGAACACACATTTGTAACTATATGAAGAATGTTTTCCTTTTTCGGCCCTGTCAGTGTGATGCTGTGGCTGGCTGTGTGAGCACCTTCGGAGAAGTCTGAATTAGAGCAACTTTCTGAATGGTAGACAGACCTAATGCCCTGCCCACTTCTCCACCCTACTCAGACTTAACCACACTGGGGCTGGCAGTGAAAAGAGGTTGTTTAATGTTTCTAAATCTGATGCCTGTTGATTACCCACCCTTTGAGCAAATCTGGGTGCATTTTATGGTTTCCCAGTGTATTGTATGCATTTTGGCGTATTTCAGTAGAATAACACAGAAACAAAGTTCTTCCCCTTTTGGGTTGAGAAAAGGGATGAAATCATGGTGCAGGTAGATTCTAGACCAGAGTAGATGTGGATTCTGAGCTACAGGAGAGGTGGGATCTGGGACAGTGGTGAGAAGAGGATTCTGGGATGTGGTGGAGGTGGTTCTGGGTTACCATAAAAGTGGGTTTTGCGATGGAGCAAGGTGGATTCAGGGATCTGGTAGAGGTAGTTCTTAGGAAAGGGACCAGATGGATTCTGGGAAAGCAACAAGTGGCTCGTGGAACAGGAACAGATGGGTTGTGGGACCGCTGTCCCACTCCATCCTCCCAGAACCTCCCCATGCAAAGTTCCACTGGAGCACTTCTTGTGTCCTATGGCCACTGTTAGCTTATCTTTCTCCCAGATGCCTTAGCTCAAACATCACTTCCTCAGCGAGGCCTCCACGCCCTCATGAGGTCCCCTTGTTACACATTTTCCACTGTCCCTTCCTTTCTCTTCTAGTGATTGTAGGTTTACACCTGTGATTACTTGGGCATCGTCTATCCCTGGTTGGACTGGGACTCCCTGACCGCAGTGGTCTTGTCTGAAACGCTCCCCCAGAGCACAGGGCCAGGCACAGAGAGGTTGCCTCATCATTATTCCTACTGGGCAAACGAGTTTTCCGTGAGACTAAGGACACTGTTTGATTTGCGGTTTCTTTCCCAGTGCCCAAGAGGCCTTGTAAGTGTATACTGAATCAATCGACAAAGGAAGAAGGATGTTAGGGCGGGACGAAGTGAGAGGAAAGAAGAAAGTGAAAGAATGAAAGGAGGAAATGTAGGAGGGAGAGACTCAGAAAGCCAGAGAGAGAGGCAGAGGAGAGAGAGACAGAGAGCAGAGAGAGGGACAGAGGGAGAAACGAGGAACGAATGAATTAAGGTACGCTGAACTGAATGAATTACTGAATTCGGACTGGGCGGATGGTGCATCTTGCTGCACAGGGTCACGGCAGCTCCAGCAAAAGCCACCCGAGCAGGTGGCACGAGTCTATCCTCCGGTGGCCCCGCTCAAGACTAGGGAAGACCAGCGCCGGGAATGGGGTCTCAGCCAGCGGGCCACCACCCTCCCCCCCCCCCCCCCCGCGCCGGCCTCGCCCCGCCCCACCCGGCCGCGCAAGGCGTTGTGGGAGTTGTAGTCCTCCCGGCTCCGCGGGGCGCAGCGCGGCGTCGGCAACGGCGGGGCACTACCTCGGCTCCCGCTCGGGCTCCCGCGGCGTGGGCCGGGCGACGGCCAGGCGGTGGCTCCGTGGCGCGGGTAGGGGGCGTCCGCGCGTCCGCGCCCTCGGGCGGCGGCGTCGCTCCGGCCCCAGGAGTCGCCCCTGCCGCCCGCGCGCCGGGGCGCAGGTAAGCGGCGTCTCTGGGGGCTGCGAGGCGGGAGGGCGGTGCGGCCCGGCCGACCCTGCTACATGGGGAGGAGGCGGGGGCTGGGCGGCTGCAGGCCCGCGGTCCCCACGCCCGGCGGCGCGGCCGCTGAGGATGCTCTAAGACGTCGGCGCCCGCCTGCGCCCCGCATCCCGGCCCGGCCGAGGGGCCCAGCTGCCCGGAGCTTGCTGCGTGCTGAGCGCCGCCGCCCAGCCAGTGGCCCCGGCCGGGCATCACCCTCCTCCTATCCCCTTCCCGTCGCTGTCCCCTACCTCATGTTAATGCGCCCCCCTCCAGCCCCGTCACCCCGCTTCACGGTGACCCTCCTTGATCCCTTCCCTTGCTTGCTGTCTCCCTCCCCCCAGTGCGAGCGTCACCCACTTCCCATATTTCCTGTGGTAACCCTCTTTCCCTGTCCCTTGAGTTATCAACATAATCCTCCTCGTTCCCTACTCTTTAGCTCCTCGCCTACTTTTCCTGTCAATAGTCACCTTCCTCTTTTCCCATCCCCTCCTCCCCTGACCTCCTGGTGATCACCATCTGTGTTAACCCATTCTCTGCCCTCCCCTCTTCCCCCCACTCCGGAGCGAATGGATGCTGAAAAAGCTGGCCAAGAAAGTGAGGAGGAAAGGTCTCCAGGTCCCCACGGGGAAGGGCTGGCCCCAGGCAGCTCCTGGCCCCTGGGTGGAGAGGGAGGTGTGCATGATACACCTGGCCCAGCACTGCCTGGGGTGACCTGGCCTCACCCTGAGAATGACCAGAAGCTCTTATGCACGGGACAGCCCCTTGGACTGGTAATGTGAACTGGATGAAACCAGGTTAGAGCCATGAGTCTGTCCCCCAGCTAGGTGTTCATTGTATAACAAGTTATATCTGATTGGACTTGCTCACCATTGGCCATGAATGTGGACTTTATTCCCCAAGCCCACTGACCTTTAAGATCTGGGGTTGCTTATTATTGAAGTATAGAACTGCAGTGAGATGTCCCCATCCCTAGCGAGGACAGCAATGAAACAGATGAAAATGAGCAGATGCGTGAAGGAAGCTGGAGGTTACTCTGGTCCCTGAGACAGGAGCTGGTGGTGGGGGAATCCATGCCCTCCGCCCTGGGGAGATCGGGGGTTGTGGGGGGGGTGCAGTAGGGTCAGATGTGTGAAGCAGTGTTTAATAAACTGCCAATCACACTGCAAATGTAAGGGCTGCCTTTAGTGTCACAGTTCAGCTGTGAGCCTGTTAATCAGCCTCTGGGCTCAGTCAGGGGCCTGCCTGTGCGTTTTGACTAAAAGGGACTGACAGATCTGAAAAGTCCTCACTTCGGACCTCAGTGCCGTTTTTGATCTTTGAACAGGGTCCGAACCTGGAGCTCAGGGCACAGGGATCTCTTGTTGCCTTTTGTTTACAGCTCGGTCTAGGGAGCAGCGGTGGCTGTCACTGCACAGAATGTTGCTTCCCCTGGGGAGTGAGCTGCAGGGTGTTCTGTGGAGCGATTCCTTCACCCTCTGCCCTGCCCTCCATGTCTTCATTGTGATGGACTGAAAACTCCACTGAGTAGTGGGGCTGATGGGAGCTAACACTTAACAGGTGTTTGTCAGATTATCCCCATCTCAGTCTTAGAACATTTAAGGAAGCCTCACCTCCTAGAGAGGGAGTTTCATTCCAATTCGGAGTTTGGCTCAGTGTTGGGGGGCGGGGGGGATCCTTTGAGTACAAGCGGTGGTCATTACGCAGGTGGTAGTTTCACACTGAAGTTCAGGAAGCCTGCGGTTCTCTTGGGGAGATGGCTTGCACACAGTTCACCTTTCATTCAGACTTTTCTTCCCTTCGCAAGAGGAAACAGCTGCCAGTTACATATGGTAGGATGAAGAGAGAACCCTGGGCCCAGAGGGGTCTGTTCCCATCCAGGCGGGGCCAGCCCTTCCCTCTTCTCCCAAATCTGTGAGGAAGTTGGGAACATGTGAGAAAAAAGTTTAGCATCTACCCTTCCCACTCTTGTATTTTTCCTAGAAACAGAAAAAACGTGCACGGTTATTCGGACTTACTAAACATAACAGTCGAGTGGTTCTTTATTCAGCCTGAGCTGGGAAGATGCAAAGAGGCAGTTCATGATCCACCTAAGGCTTCCCTTCCGGTTTTTGGCTTTGCAAGTTGGGGACCAAAAAACATCCCTTGAGATGTGTGGCAGCAAGAGTACCCCGAATCTACCTTTGGCTTTTGGAGTTTTCAGTCCGGAGATAGCTTTCCCTGATGCCCCCAACCCCTTTGGTTTGCTGGCCAGTCAGGTGGGAGTCACCAGTGCATACTGAGTGCTCACTGTGACCATAAGTGCCCGATGTCTGTCATTCACCTTCGTTCAGACAGATGAGCAGCCCTCATCCTGAGACTCAGAAGGGGAAGCGACCCGGCCAGGGGTGGAATTAGTACTCGGTCCAGCCCATCTCCAGTGTGGGTTCTTAATCTCTCTGCCACACTGCAAGAATGCTTTAGACTTGTAATGGCACGTAGACCTGGCTCCCGTCATCAGATTAGAAAAAGCAGGATGGGCAGAGGGTTTCAGCTGGGGGACGTGGTAGGGGTTTTATAGACACGGGCAACCTGCCAGTGGGGTTCTGCTCACACAATACCTTAGGTTAATCGGGGTGCTGGACAGCAGCCCCAGCCATCAGTAAATACGCAGTACAGCCCCTTTTGTCTGGTTCAGAGGCAGTCAGAGACCTGGAAGGGCTTTTATTTCCATTCTGTCTCATCATGTCACTTTCGCAACCTCGTGGGTGAGGCCATGTCAGGCGTCCCCCAAGTGGGCAGGCAGAAATTGCCCAGTGGTCGCCATGGCTGTGACCACAGAGGGCCCACTTCCTCTTGCAGTTTGATTTCAGCCCGACCCATGTCAGAAGGGCCGGAGAGAGAGGGAATGACGGAGTGCTGTGAAAACGGAAAGCACAATGGAGAGCGTGCAGTTTTAAAGTTCCTGTGCCATTTTTAAAGTGCTTTCAAATCCATGTCTCTTGAAAGGCACAGAGATTGAAGGAGAGTCCGCATTTATTACATGCCCACTGTGAAAGAGCATAGCAAAGGGGTAGATACCACTTCGAGGTCAGATGGGGTTTGTGCCCCTGCCATGGCTGCATGAACTTGGGGGAGTGAGGGGACCTCTCTGAGCCTCGTTTTCCTAATCTGTGAAATGGGAACTATAGTACCTCCTAAGGGTGAGAATAGGGTGGGATTACGGTAACTATCAGAGAGACCTTGATGCCGACGAAACACTGCTGGTCTTGGAGAGTGGGGGTGGTGGTAAGACGGGGGGAGAATACACAAGATTGAGAAGTGTGTCCCCTGCCAACCAGGACCTTCCAGAATGATCTGTGACTTTGTTTTAGCTGAGGAGTTCTCCAGATGTAAAAAGATTCATGCTGTTTGTTTGTTTTTTTCATCCCAGGTGTGGACTTCCTAAAAAATCATTTCACGAGGACTAATGCTAATGTGACATAAAGCAGCTCCCTCCATTCTCCCTGCGGTGACTTTTGCCTGGAGAGGAGCAGTGGGCACAGGCGGCCTCCTTGTCTGTCAATGCCACCCCTGGCAGGACCCGAGGAACCGGGGCGGCCATGCCTCCCCCCGCCCCAGCTGTGCCACGCTAACCTGCACGCTGTGGGCACCCTGGGGACCCCAGAGCACTGACTATCCGACCTCGCTGCACGCCCTCAACAACAACTTCCTAAGATGTCGCTCGAGTGGCTGGTGGCCTGGAGCTGGTCGCTGGATGGCCTGCGGGACTGCATCGCCACAGGCATCCAGTCCATGAGGGACTGTGACACCACCGCCGTTGTCACCGTGGCCGGCCTGCTCGTCCTGTTCGTGTGGTACTGTTACCACGTGGGCCGGGAACAGCCCCGGCCCTATGTCTCTGTAAACTCCCTTATGCAGGGCACAGACGCCAACGGGCTACAGAACGGGTACGTGTACTGCCAGTCCCCCGAGTGCGTGCGCTGCACCCACAACGAGGGCCTCAACCAGAAGCTCTACCACAACCTGCAGGAGTATGCCAAGCGCTACTCCTGGTCCGGCATGGGTCGCATCCACAAGGGCATCCGCGAGCAGGGCCGCTACCTCAACAGCCGGCCCTCCATCCAGAAGCCCGAGGTCTTCTTCCTGCCGGACCTGCCCACCACGCCCTACTTCTCCCGGGACGCCCAGAAGCATGATGTGGAGCTGCTGGAGCGGAACTTCCAGACCATCCTGTGCGAGTTCGAGGCCCTGTACCAAGCTTTCTCAAACTGCAGCCTGCCGCAGGGCTGGAAAATGAACAGCACCCCCAGCGGGGAGTGGGTCACCTTTTACTTGGTCAATCAGGGGGTTTGCGTCCCCAGGAACTGCAGGAAGTGCCCACGGACGTACCGCTTGCTCGGAAGCCTTCGGACCTGTATCGGGAACAATGTGTTTGGGAACGCGTGCATCTCCGTGCTGAGCCCCGGGACCGTGATAACGGAGCACTACGGACCCACCAACATCCGCATCCGATGCCATTTAGGTAGGTCGCGGGGCCGGGGTAGAGTCGGCCTGGCTGATGGGAATCCAGGCGCCAGCTCAGTAGCCAGACGTGCGCTCCCTTCACATTCCTCACTGCACTTCCATCACACATTGACGAGTCACCTGTAGACCATTCTGACGGCAGGGGCTGGGCCAGAAAAGACCCTGGGGAACAGTAGGAACCTGGTTTCTGACACGCTCTCCCCAAAGGAGCTTCCCGCTGTGGCAGAAGTGGTCTCTGTGTGTTCTGACAGGGCAGCCCCTGCCCCCTGGGCCTGTTGAGTGCTTGACATGTGACTGGTGCACCTGAGGGGCTCAGTTTTAGTCCAAATTAAAATCTCAGCGACCACGTATGGCTAGTAGGGGACAGGCAGCTGCAGAGCCGAAGGCTGTTACAGTGATTGCCGAGGTTCGTGGTGACATCAGGAGGCTGAGTGCCTTCTGAAGGTGCAAAGATGAGGTGGTGCTTGGCAGCGATTTTACCCGGATTCTCGGGAGAGGGTGGAGCGTGCCTTGTGTGCCGCGGTGGTGGTGAGAGCAGGCTTGGTCGGTTGCCTGTGTGCGCGTCCTGGCCCCGCCACGGGCTAGTGGTGTGGCCTCTCTGAGCCGCTGCCCCTTGCTGAGCCTCTGTTTGCTCGTTTGGAAAGTGGAGGGAAAAGGATCATCTTTTACAGAGAATGTGTATTGTGATGCATTTGTTCACACGGAGCATGAGAGAGAGAGAGTACTTCATCAAGGTAGTCTTGAAAACAGCGTGGTAAATGGACATGTTAGTTCCCAGAATGCCACCTTCGTTCCTGGGGAGTTGTGACGGTGGCTTGGTTACCAGGTGGATGGCATCCCCGACTAGAGGAGGGTACCGGGAGCCTCGGCGAGGCCCAGCTCTGGGAAGTTGGCAACACTGCCTCAGCATCAGGGTGGAGGGAGGGAACCCTCGAGGATTCCCTGTGTTCTGGAGCAGGGGTTCATAACCAGTTCTGCAGAGGAGCCTCGGGGCTGCCTGGAGGGGCCTAGGTTTGACCCTGCCTTACCCAGAGCCCTCTGCTTCTCCTGTTCTCGCTCTGGGAGTCCTGAATAAAGTTCAGCTCCAACCTAGGGCTTCACTGCCTTAAACAGCAAAAGGGATGAGATCCGAGTGTCTGAGCAGAAAGGCAGGACAGGGTGTAGGCTCTGGAGCAGGAGGCCTGGCTTCGTGGTCAGCTGGGTCACTTTGGGCAAGTAACTGAGTGTCTCTGTGCCTCAGTTTCCTCGCCTGTGTAATGGGAAGGTAGCACTTATGTTACAGGATCCTCAGAGGCTTAAATAAAGTGCTGTCTTCTGTGGCTACTTGGCGCAGTGCCCAGCACGGGGCAGCATTCAATAAACGGTTGCTAGTAGCTTGGCGGATCAAACACCGTGTTGGACAGTGACAGAAAGAATCCACAGGACCCGGGCTTTGCCCTTGGGAGCAGTGGGACGTGAACAGACTCTGGAAGCAAACACGCCTGGACTCAGACCTGGTAGCCCCATGTGCTGACCCTCTTTGGGCACGGCCCTGAACCTGTCTGAGCAGCTGTCTGCTCCTCTCTCCAGTGGAGGCAGTGGCCGCTCCCTGGAGGGCTGGTTGGAGGGTTAGAAGTGCTCTCTGCAGAGCAGGTGGCAGGTGAGCAGCCATCAAGTAACGGCGGCTCCAACTAACCCAAGAGGTGAGATGACCGTATGATGGATGTGAGCAGTAAAACCGCAGTGCGAGGCGCCAGGGCATGCTCTGAGGTCAGAGGACGAGAGGGCTGAAGATGGGCGGCTCAGGGGAGGCAGACTGACCTTAAAGGGTCACCGGGACCGCTGGGGCAGAGCTGGGGAGAAGGCCTCCCTTTGGGAGTTGGGGGAGCCGTGTCTGGGTCTCCCGGGGCGTCCAGTGGTGGAGACAGGTCAGAGAGGCCAGGTGGTAGCAAACCACTGAGGGCACCCCAGCAGGCTTCGGCATTAAGGCTGTGGGCGATGGGCAACGATGCTGGCGTTTTTTGTTTGTTTTTTACATAAAGGGTTTCCTTTTATGTTTTCTAAAAACTTCAAAACAATGTAGGGAGCGACCTTTGAGGACGGATGTGGTAGATAGAATTCCAGGCAGGTGTGCTGCGTCGGAAGGGCTGGTGGCAAGAAAACCAGAAATTTGCCTCCTGTGTATTAATGCCTTTGTGCATCCGTGCAGTTCACTTGTGTGTGCATAAGTCACGCCCACGTAGCTCCTCTTTATGACCCGTCATTCCTTCCTGGCCAGCTAGCTACTGGCCACCAGGAAAAGTGGGCCACGTCATGTTTCCGGACAGCCGGGAACCTTGGAAGGCGTCCCACTGGAGTGTGGCTAGTCCCCGGGGCCAGGGCAAGCTCCGTGGTTGGCTTTGCTCTCTGTTCCCTTCTCTCCATGCCGTGCCCCACCCCGGAAGGAAATGAAGGTGTGTTTGATTCACGTGGCCTTGAGTGTTGGCAGAGAGGGGTCCAGAGAATGAAGTGAGGAGCAGGGCAAGCCTGGTGCATACCTGGTGGCCACACCTCTGCCAGCTTTGGGGCTGAAGGTGGAGGCGGTGCCTATAGCTCCAGAGCGGTGCTCTTGAAATGCTAACCCTTGTCCTTCTTTTCTGCCTGAGTCGTGACTGATGGCCCTGTCCCTCCAGGTGGCACACATTTGCTGAGCCCTGTTCTGAGCTACCTTTAGAGGCGGCGTCACTCGGTCTCAGTTCCCTTCAGAACCACAGGACAGTCCAGCACAGCCACCACCCAGCATTGGGCAGGGGGCTGGGACGTTTCGGCCACACTGCCCCAAACCTCCAGAAGCAGCCTCTGATGGTTGCCTGGCAGGGGTCACTGGGGAGGCAGATACCCACCCAGGGGCCAGCCTTCGGGAAAGGGTAGGTTGAAATGCAGGAGCATGTGCGGGAAAGTCTCACTAAGCAAGCACAGTTCACCTCTCGTTTCCCTTTCCCGCGTGTGCTGTTGGATTTCTGGGCTGCGGAGCTACCTGGTAGCAGCAGACCAGCTTGTGTGTGCCTTGCCCACCCCGAGTGCCAGCCGCCAGCCTCCTGCAGTGGGGCCGCTGGCAGCTGGCCTTTTCTCCACCTTCCCCTGCTCCCTGCAGTGGCTGGGGGTGGACAGAGCAGCAAACACTAAGCCACAGAGGGCCTGGGCATATGGGACTGGCCGAGGCCATGTGTGGGGCCTGTCTCTGTCCCCAGGAGCCACCTGAATTCCTGTTTGGGGGAGTAACGATGACTTCAGCCAACTAAACTGGTCTGTGGGCAGGTGGCAGGAATGGTGGGCCACAGGAAGGGGGGAGCAGAAGCGGGGAGGCAGGGGCAAGGAAGCAGGGGTGGACAAGCTGGCAAGCCAGGCCATTTTCCTGTTGTGCTATGGTGTGCGGCGGCCCACCGTGTGGTGTCACAGAGAAAGGGAGCTTTTCTGACCCCCAGGTAGATTGTCCCTTCAGACAGCACCTGTTCCTAAAGGCCTTCTCCCCTTGCGCCAACCAGGGAGGGCACACATGAAAGGGGGATGTGGCCGACGGGGCCCTCTCCATCCGAGCCAGCGAGCCGCAGCTGAACCCCTTTACGTTCCCCCCACCCCCTAGCTGTTCTTAACACTGGCGGGAGAGCGTGCTTTCAGAGCCAGAGTGGGCAGCCTCGCCGATTCAGGGAAATGTCCTGTTGGGGCTGAAACTTAATATTAACTGCAGGAGAATCAACAATCCTCTTACTGCCCCTGCAGCTCATGGAATAATGGGCATTTATATCGTGGTGTCCAGGGTCCTAACAGCCTGTTCTTTGGGGCCAGAGAGGTTTGGATTCAAATCCCAGCTCCTGCCAGGTCTACAGAGTGACAGCCAGCAGGTCCCTTACGTCTCTGTGTCTCAGTCGCTCCTCCTGCAAAGCAGGTGAAGTGATGTCTGCAAAGTGTTTATTTGACACCAGCCTGCTCACAGTGAGTCTTCAGTTATTGGTAGCAAGGACCGTGGGCACGTAGCACGTCACAGTGGAGGAGCCCATGGCTCAGAGAGGTTCGGTGCTGGCCCGGAGTCGCACAGCAGCTGTGAGTCAGAGACAGTGGTCCGATCGCAGGCCTCTGTCCTTCCCACGGCCCCCGGGGCCCCTGTGGGAACTCTCACTGTGTCCCCGCTCCCGGAGTCTCCACTTCTGGCCCCAAGAATGCATTCAGACACCCTGCCTGTTGGAGAGAAGGCTGTTCCATGTTTGTCACGAGAGATGACAGGTCACAGGGGAATGTCGACTGGCCCAAGGCCGTGGTGGTCATAGTGAGCCCCTGAGGACAGAGGACACCACCACAATCCCAGCCCCTCTTCCACGGCCCGCCTCCTCCTGGGTGAGTCCTTCTGGGGAGTCACCAGGCTGACCTAGCCTCTTCCCCAAGCATTGGTGACTGGGGCCAGTGTTCCCACAGACGGGTGGATTGGAGAAGGGCATGTGGGAGCGTACACACGGCCGTGGGTCAGCCAGACCCCTCCAGGGTCAGGCACCCCAGCGTGGCATTCCCCACTCGCGTTCTGAGCACATGGCTCCTCACAAGGGTGCTGTTCTATAACCTCTTGGAGCTCAGGCATTTCCTAGGGGTGGCCCCCAGTTCCCCTGAACGTAGCCAGGGAAACTCAGGTCAGGAACATGCCATCCTCAGGCCTCAAAACGGGCTGAAGGGTTGGAACCCAAAGAGGAGGGCACTGTGTGAGCCTCTGCACCTTTAGCGTCACCCGAAACAACCTGAGAGACGCAGCTGCAGGTAACGCGGTTATTGAAAGGCAGGGTTCCGGACCTAGCCCCCCCAGTGCCCAGGGCTGCGCCAGGGGGGCTTCAGGAGTCTTAGAAACGTAGGGCTAGCCTTGCTTCCTGGCTTTAATCAGAAGAGTCCATGACCCTGAAGAGATGAAGCTAGCAATTTCTACCTGGTGAGTCGCAAGAATTTTTAAAACATGCGGTACCTGGCTAGTCGGGGCACTGACCTCTTTTGCCTTACATTGTCAAATTAAAAAGTGACAACAGCTAACACACCATCCATCAGCCTGATAGAATCAAAATTGTACCTATTTTATTATCAGCTTGGCAAAAAGTATATTTTTGGGCATGCCGCAGATTTTTAGTCACTAGTTTGTGTGTGCCATGAGATGGCAAAGGCTGGAAATGGCTGGATTAAGCCATGGAGGAAAGAGTTTTTCCAAGGGAGCTGGTGAGGACCCAGGTGCCTAGCCTGCATTTGCCCTGTTGCACTGCCTGTCACTCTCAGCAGCATCCCCCAGGGTGAGGGTAGAGATTGGAAGTTGAGGCCTCCCCCCAGAGCGGCCACCCCCTGACTTCCAGCCACCCCTGACGTCCAGCCACGCCTGACCGTGCCTGCCTTCATGCTGTCTTCTCTCCTCCTGTCCCCAAGGTCTGAAAACTCCAAGTGGCTGTGAGCTCGTGGTCGGCGGGGAGCCCCAGTGCTGGGCGGAAGGCCGCTGTCTTCTCTTTGATGACTCTTTCCTCCACACGGCGTTCCATGGGGGTGAGTGCCTGTCTTCCCTGTGGCCGCTTTTTAAACATGAACTGTATTTGAAGAGCAGTTTTAGGTTTACAGAAAAGTTGAGCAAAAAAATCCACGCCACATCCCCTCCCCATACACAATTTCCCTGTCTAGGAACATCTTGCATTAGTGTGGGGACATTTGTTGTCATGGAGCTGGTACTGACACACCGTTGTCACCTAAAGTCAGTTGTTTACAGGGCGGTTCACTGTGCTGTGCACTCTGTGGGTTTTGGCAGATATAGAAGGGCATACACGCACCATGACGTAATCACACGGACTAGCTCCAGCGCCCTAAATACCCTGCGCCCCTGCCACGTGTGCCCCCTCCCTCTGCCTTGTTCCTTACGCACTCTGCCCAGAACCCTAGGAAGCCTTGACCACATTTCTGATCAGAGAGGAGATCTTGCGATCTTACCTGAAAGCTAACCACCTGGGCGCCGGCTCTGCATGGGTTCTGGCCCCGGGGCTTTCTGAACCTCTCCTCTCTCGCCCTTGTCCCAGGTTCGGCAGAGGATGGCCCACGGGTAGTTTTCATGGTGGATCTGTGGCATCCAAATGTTGCCGCGGCCGAACGACAGGCCCTGGATTTCATCTTTGCTCCAGGCCGGTGAGACCATTCCCCGTGCTGGGCTCGGCGCGCGGCCTCGGGTCCGCCTGGACAGACTGTGGTGCAGCCCAGCGCCCAGCGCGTTACGATGCCACGCTCAGAAACCTGCCTCAACAGAAAGCTCTTACTTGGGATTTTTCTACCACAGTGGGTCCCTCTTTCCTGTTGTTACCGTTAGTGGGAAATTTCCAGCCTGTATTTCCTTCGATTTTTTCCCTTCCATTCACTTGCTTCTGCGATTCCTTTCTGCCTGCTGGCACATTACTTTGCTCTGTGGCCGGAGGCTTGGTGCCATCGTCTGTGTCCGTGGCTACGTGGTTTGTCATTCCTCTGACACAGAGTAATAAGTGGTCACCTGTCTGAATGTGACGACGTACTTCTTGTGGTCACCTAAAAACAAACACACAAAGACAAAACACTGCACACCGAGCGCTGGAGAACTCGGCCTCTGCCGCTGTCACAGTCACACGGGGGCCCTCAGGCGCCTCCCCCCACCCCAGGCAGGAGGACAGTCTGCAGTTCCTGCGCCTGGCCGGCTTCGTGGGCAGGGTGGACACCATCAGGGGCAGTGCCCAGGGTCAAGGCCTAGGGAAACATCACCATCCGCTCATCCCAAGCCCCGTCAGGTCTCCAATGGCAGAGAGCGGTCAGCTGCTGGGACTGGAAGCTGTTCTGTGACCCTGCTTTCCTTCAGAGCTGAGGCTGGTGTCCTCGAGAGCGCAGCCAGGGCGCCCACGGGTCAGCCACAGGACGCGCACGTCACTTACCTCACTGCCTACAGAAGCCCTACTGCCACGCCAGGCCAGGACCACTCCCCGTGTTAGCCGTCTTGATGATGAACTTGGACACCACCGGGCGGGCACACTGGAGCCCTGGCGGGGTAAGACCTCAGTCACCCAGGGACATTCTGGAAAGCCTTTCTCTGGCAAAACTGGAATCGTAGATGTGACCAAAGTGTTTCGTTTTGGAGTTCCATTGCATATGATTTTCCATTTATTTGTCTGTACATAAATGTTCAAATGCAGGACTCAGGGACAGTGAGTCAGCCCTGTGTCCTTGTCACTGCACAAGCGATGCTAAGTGACGTGTGTGCTAAGCGATGGCCACCTAAGCGAATGTGTGTGCCAGGACACTGGGAAGACCTACACGAAGGACCCTGAGCCCCAGAGCCGGCCTTTTGTCTCCAGTGAAGGACATGGCCAGTTTGAGGCACTAAGTCTAGAAACAGCCTCCTGTTAGCTGATGTGTGGAAGGGCGGCCTCCAGCCCTACTGGAGATGCTGACTTGAATAATGCATTGTGGCAGTGTCAGATCGATACGGCCATCATATGGTGTGGAATGCGTGTCCTGTGTGCAGGCCCAGCGTCTCTCCGAACAGAAGTCAGCCGCTTCTGGGAGACACAACCGTCAGAAGCAAACACGGTCTGAAATGCACTGGGCAGTTACTAGCAAGTGTGCAAAGAAAACGTGTCTGCAGTTGAGTAAAATTCCTGTAAGATGTATTTCTCAGTGATCAGAATGCAGGAGAGGGCAGACATTTCCCAACCACCTGCGGTCTTTTTGCTCATTAAGTATTTGTTAAAGAATCACCGAGGTGCATGACTTCTGTACATACCGACTGCTCTACGTTTACAAAGCCAACAGCCCACGCAGGTGCTCACGCGGCACCTGTGCTCATGTGACGTGGTTGGGGACCAGGAGACAAATAAAGGATCTTGCTGAAACCCAGAGTGAAGTGGTGACATCATCTGTGGGGAAGGAGACGTGACTTGGGCGGAAGCCCTGAGTGGGGTACATGGGAGTCGGAAGCTCTTGGGCTTTGGATCATGTCACAGAAACGGGTGGCCCCCTGAAGGTGACCCAGCAAGTGAAGTGAAATGCTCTAAAATACTGGGTGTGGGGTGGGAGAGACAGGAACACATCTATGGAGCGTTAGGGACTTGCCAATGTCAGGCTGGCAAAGAACAAGGACTTTGGCTGAGGACTCAGGGCCCAGTGCCAGGTGGTCATTCCCATGTGCCCTCTGGCAAGTCCCGGAGCCTCTGGGAGCCTCGGCTTGCTCCACCACATAAAGCCAGGACACTGGTTCCCTCCCGCCATGGCTGTGGTTCTGGGCAGTTACAGAGGAGGAGGTGAGGAGGAAGGATGGGTAAGGAAGAGAAGGGTACACATCTGGTCGGGGCAGCGGTGGCCAGGGAGCCAGTGGCTCCTTTCCACGACCCGCGGCTGACTACAGGCAGAGAAGCAGGTTCCTCAGTAGCTACGTTTTCAATTTTTTCCCTTTATCATGGAAGAGGGACAGGTGATGCTGGTGGCCTGGAACCCAGGGAGCAGCCTGGCTGCCAGGTGCTTTCCCATGCAAGCCCGTTTCCAGCCCACAGCCCAGAGCAAACCAGGGAAGAGCACCCCTCACTGGGGACCACGACATTTCTCACTCGCCTGAAGTGCGCCTCACCAAGCAGCTAGGGATACTCAGGGCAGCAGAGGGGGCCAGCATGCCTGCCCAGCTGAAACGAGCAGCCCTGCCTCTACCCAGAAACCGCCTGCCTCAGCTTCAGGGCCAGCCTCACAAAGTCACCACCTCCTGGCTCTCCCAGGCTCCTCATCCCCCTGACTCACCTAGGCTGTCTGGGTGCCGAGCCCTTTGGTGACAGTGACCACACTCGTAATATCGAGTACCTTACAGCTTATGGTGGGGAGGGAAGAGACTCCTAATCCACTAGTTCTTGACTTTGCACAGTATAGTCACCTGGGAAGTTTCGGGAAATATTGAGGCCCCAGCCCCACCCCCAAAGCATCTCATTTCTCGGTTCAGGGGCAGGGTCCAGGTCCCAGTATTTGTTTCAACCCCTTTCCCGCCCTGACTCCAGTATGTGGCTGGAACTGAGGGCCGCTGCCCTGAATAGCAAGATTAGCAAAGCCTTTGAAACCAGCCAGCTTGAGATTCTGTCTGGACTGTGCCCCCGTGTGATGATGGGCCGGCCACTTAACCCCGGTCTCCAGGGGATGGTCAGTGTTTAACAGGCTTCTCCAATGGTACCTGATGAGCCTCCTGCAAAGCCATGACATCCTATGCTCA
Source organism: Macrotus californicus (assembly GCA_007922815.1). Classification (NCBI taxonomy): domain Eukaryota; kingdom Metazoa; phylum Chordata; class Mammalia; order Chiroptera; family Phyllostomidae; genus Macrotus; species Macrotus californicus. Next base: position 115,283 of record VMDR010000257.1, read on the forward strand.
GTCCAGGACTGGACCCAACCCCAGTTGCAGGGCTTTGTTTATGATCCAGACCTGACCAATCAGAGCCTTCCAAACACCTGGCCATTTAGGGATTGGGTGAGGGCTGCGCCTAGTATCCAGAACTGACCAATCAGAGCCTTCCAAACTTCTGGCCACTGAGATTGGGCCAGGGCTGGGGACATGATCCAAATTATTTTTCTGGGACCATTGAGAAAGAGGCAACTTTTCACGGGGTAGACGTGGGGATCTAGTGTAAAGAAAATCTGAGGGTGAAACCCACAGAGAAAAAACAGGCCCCGCCCTGTGGCGATCATCTGAGCCCTAACTAGCTTTCCGTGGACCCAGCCCCACTCCTGGACTTGTCAGGTACGTGAGCCAGTCAGCTCCCCTTTTATTCTTAGATCAGGTTTGAGTCGAGGCTCCTATCCCTTGCCACCAAAAACTCCTAATCCACTCTGTGAGCTTCATCTATAAGATGAGCCTAATGTCTACTTTCAGACTTAAAGTGGGGTTTGAATAATAGGTCAAATTCTGGGCGGATTGGATGTGCTCCATACATATTTTGAAAATGTAAATATGAGAAGCAAAGGCTAAGTACCAAGCACTGTTTTTAAGGACTGCCGCGCCTGCTGCCAGCACCCGCTCTGAAACATTCACCTCCCCAGCTGGCTCCTGCTCACCAGATGTAAACACGAGGAACGGCGCAGAATAAGGCCATATATTTCCGAGCTGCTGACAGATGGCAGCGAGAACACTCAGGCAGATTGCAGCGTCGGGTGGCAGGAGGCGCGCGCACACAGACTGATCTACTTTCTGCCTCCTTCCCAGGCACGCACACTGGGGCTGTTTTCTGATCACCTCCCCCTCCCCCACACACACACTTCCGATGCCTTAGCCACCCCGATTCCAGGTGAGGGGGTTTCCTCCCGGGGTACAGACAGCACTGTGCACGCTAGGAGATTCCTTCACATCCATTATTATCCCATGAGTCCTTACAGTCACACTGGGGTAAGTAGGGACAGTCACGCACGTTTGCCACGAGAAAACAGGCTCAGAGCTGCCGATAGGAAGACGGCTGGGATCAGAAGCCAGGCACCCAAGCTCAGCAGGCTTAGACTAGGCGTGCACTCAGGCCTTGCTCTCCAAGGCTCAAAGAGGGACTCCCTCTGGCGAGGCCATCGGCCTTCTCAGGCCACTCACACTGAACTCCCCCTTTCCAGAGAGTCCACAGCAGGCCATGCCTTCAGATCTACCACGTTTTCCTCTATTTTAATGGCGCTGACACTGAGTTTCAGAGAAATAAGCTTAACGTGGACCTTTTTCCACCACAACAAGTCGCAGAGCTGTGCCTGAAGCCCAGGGCTCTGACACCAAAGCCCACGTGGCCCTGTTGCCACGGGAACCAGTGGGGTCTGGCTGGAGACTAAGGATGTCCGTTCAGATCAAAGTGCCTTCTCACCAGCACACACAGGAGGTAGCTTGAGTCACCCAGCCCTGCCCAGGAGGCCTCACTAGGTAGGTCCCACAGTCAGGGCCCCCGGCCCTTCCCCGGGTGCCCTGGGCCCAGCTGATGAGGAAGCCGGGGCAGGAGAGAACGGCTGCCACGAGCTTGGACTCAGGCAATCAAGAAATGGCCTCTTCTGCCCTGGCTGGTGTGGCTTGGTGGTTGAGTGCCGGCCTGCGAACCAAAGGGTCGCTGGTTCAATTCCCAGTTCAGGGCACGTGCCTGGGTTGTGGGCCAGGCTAGGTCCCCAGTAGGGGGCGCGCAAGAGGCAGCCACACATTGATGTTTCTGTCCCTCTCTTTCTCCCTCCCTTCCCCTTTCTCTAAAAATAAATAAATAAAATCTTAAAAAAAAAGAAATGGCATATTCTTGGCTCTTGACAGGATTCAAAAGGCATTCTGGGTCTCACCCTCAGGAGGAACACAGCTGATTTCAGGCCCGGACATTTAAAATAAACGGAGAGGAAGCATCCTTTCTAAACCTCGAAGCTTCAGAACCTCCACCTTACGCTTCCCCAGTTCAATCATTGTGTTAGGGTCCAGAGTGTCTTTTTTTTCTTCCCTAAGCTGGGATGGCAAGTGTTGATCTTATACTCTGCCCTCCCATCTCCTCACAGAAGGGCCCAGGGGCAGGGGACAGGGGAGTCCCCTCTTCTGCTGCTCTTTTTCCAGGTCAAGTCAATAGTCAAGAGTGGGGGCTGAGTGTTGGGGGGCTGGAGGTGTGGGGGGGGCTGGGTGTAGGCGGGGCTGGGTGTGGGGAGGGCTGGCTGTGGGGGGCTGGGGGTGTGTGTGGTTGGAGGGATGAGCAAGCGCTCCACACAGCCCTAGGGTGTCAGCCATCAGCTCCCTGCTTGCTCCCGCCAGGCTAGCCCTGTGAGGCCAGGGCTCTCCCTGGTTGCTCCCCCATCTGAAGACGCAGTGCCCGCCATGAAGTCGGCGCATCCTTCTGCCCGCCCCCAAGCCCAGTCGACCCATGGCCCAATGCAGGCACTTTTTCTCCTAAATTAGTCCTCAAACCTGCCCATTTCTCTCCACTGTCCAGCCCCCTGCCTGCTCCATGCCACCAACCTGGACAACCACAGCCCCCTAAAAACGGCTTCCACTCTTACCTGCTTATCAGCACTTCGGAGCCGGTGGGCTTCCTACTGAGAACCAGGTCGAGTCCAGCCCCTGCTTCAAGGCTCTCCTTTGCCCAGCATCTTGGCAACCTGGTGCGGCCCTTTGCGGTGGGGCCCCATCTCTCCTCACTGCCCAGTGCGCCCTGAGGCCCTGCACTGTTGAAAGGGCTGGGGACTGCCAGAAGGACAAGCGTGTTTTCAGGGTGGGCATGTTAGTTCCCCGTGGCTGCTGTAACAGACCGCCACAGGCGTGGGGGCTTAAAACAGCAGAACTGTAGTCTCATACTTCTGGAGATCAGAAGTCCAAATTCAGTTTCATGGGACTTACATCAATGTGTCAACAGTCACAGTCCCTCCAGAGACTTGGGCAGAAGCCATCCCTTGCCTCTTCTGGCATCTGGTGGCCCCGGTGGCCCCAGGTGGTCCTCGACTCGCATCACAGCAACCTGCCTCCGACTTCACACCGCTCCTCCGTGGCCGAGATCCACCTGCGTCTCTCGTGAGCATGCCGAGGTGGCATTTAGGGCCCACTTGGGTAATCTGGGATGATCTCTGCCTCTCGAGATCCTTAACACAATCACCCCTGCGAAACCCATAGCACGAGAGGTCAATGGGTTCCAGGGATTAGGACTTGACACTTTGGGAGGCCAGCATCCAGCCCACAGCGCAGCGTGGTTCACACAGCCGAGGGCCCGTTGCTACTCAATGCAGGGTGGGGGGTTAGGGACGCAGTGACTGGAAGGCATCAAGAGCAACTCAGCCGCATTGGGAAGGACCACCGAGCGGGTTAAAAGCTCGAGAGACACCAGACAGGATGACTGCCACCAAGACCCGGTCTTCGCTTGCTCGAGCTGTCAAGGTGACGGGAGCGGATGAGCCCAGATGTCCCCCTGCAGGGGCAAAGCAGTTTGATGAGGCTCGAATGTCCCCCTGGGCACCAGAGATCGCCCAGCCAGAACCTCTTCGCCACTATCAGTCACTCCACAGGGAATTTAGTCCTTGTGGCGGTTCACAGGTGGCAGACACGGAGCCTTGACACAGCTGTCTTCTTAGGTCTTCTACTGGGGACGATGGTTGGCGCTGGAGGGCGAAGCGTCCGAGGAAACAGCCACAGCTGAGGCCGGAGAGCTGAGCTGGGATCACGGTGAGAGGTTCCAGGGGCTGCTGGAAGAGCGGGAACAAAATGCACCCCCTGGGGGCCCCTGCTACTTGACAAGATACAGGTGAGGGCAATTGACCCTTGCCCTTCCTCCTGCTGCCTCCCCGGGGACACATGCATCCTAGGTCCGAACCTCATCGTGGGAACCCCCAACTTCGGCCACCACACTGCCTGTCCTCCAGAGCCCACCCGCAGAGTGTCCTCAGACTGCAGGGTTGGGGTCACTGTGGCCCCAGGGCTTCTACCACACCGTTCCCGGAGAGGCTGGGGCTTGGGGGCCACATAGACGGACACTCATCCCAGGTGAGGGTGCCCTGCTTGGAGGCATGTGGAACGCTGGAGAATGAAGGGGCACAGGGCCAGGCCCGAAGGATGCAGGGACCCCTCCGGCCTTTAAATGCCAGGCTCTGGAACTCGTGGGAAGGTGAGGGGCACTGGCCTCTTTCTCCTTGGCTGACCAGCCCAGTTCTCCAAGGTGGGAAAGGTGGCAGCTGGGCCCAGAGACTGATGCTTGCCCAGCATTCGGCTGAAGGGCCCGTGGCCAGTCCTAAGGACCTGGTCTGCGGACCAGACGCGGGCTTGCGAGAGCGTTGCCTGTGGCTGTTAACAGATTACCCCATTAGGGCTTGAAGCACACATCCGGAAGTGGCTTGGCTTGACTTCCGGGCTCAGTTCTCACGGAGGCGTGGTCAGGGAGTGGCAGGTGCTTCCAACAAGGTTCACTGGCTGGGTTCTCTGCAGCAGCCTCGCCCCGAGGGCTCATCTCTGGGCTGCTTGAATGGCAGCTGCCCCCCAACAGGTGAGCCAAGAGGGATGGACGCTCTGGTGTATTTTATATTCTGCCCTCAGTCCCAGTGCGTTTTCCCCACATTCTGTTCCCTGGAAACAAGTCACTAAGTACACCCACGCCCAAGGGACAGGAACTAGGCCCCGAAACTGCAGCAGAGAATTTGTGTAAAGTGACCACACGTGGGTCTTCACTCCGCTGCACTACCCACGAGCCTGGCATTTCGTTGTTAAGGCTCAACTAAGGGAAGCACCTGGCTGCCTGGAGCACTGATGCTGGGAAACAGAAGTATTTTGTATGAAGAGCATTTGTAACTCAGCAGCAGCCACGGGAGAGGAGATGGGAAGAGGTTTCTGAATGCAGAACAAGTAGGACTGGGGTCCGCCGAAGGCCCGGCATCTAGGAAAGGGCCGGGCGGGAGCCCAGCGACTTTGCGAAACAGATCTTGTGTGAAGAGCCCTTGAACGCAGGCAGTGAGTCGAGCTCCCAGTGGGTGGATGAACACGGGTTCTGGGCCCCAGCTCTGTCCCTGTTTCAACACACAACAGCTTGTAATTCCAGCGTGCTCCAGACTCTGGGGGCATCGCCGTTCTGGAGCACCAGTGAGCGAAAGGGAAAGTTTGGCTGCTTAAAAATACCCTGCGGGAGTAAAGGAAAAGGAATGTCTCATGTGTGAGTCGTGAAGGATCTCTGAGTGGTTGGCCTGGAGGCTTGTAATGGATTTTCTTCTTGGAGAATGTAGCAGAGAAAGAAAATACGCATTTATCCTTACTGGAGATACAATCCTACTCCATCTTGGAAGATCGCCCTCTTAGGCCAGCCAGGGAGAGGCTGGTGGGTGAAAGGGTGACAAGGGCCAGCTGGGGCTGCTTGCAGCAGCTGGCTGTGACCCGTCACTCTCAAAGAGAGGCTGTTCTGAGGTGCACCTTCTTCATCTGGCCACGCTGATCAGGAAGGGAGAAATGTGTCCATGCAAAATATGTGCAGACACACACACGTACGTAAGTCAAATACCTTAGCCCTTACCTTAACTTTGCCACTAGAAATGTCACTGTGCATTTAATCACTCAGAACTCAATGGCATGTTTGGCCATTTTATTTTAGCCCTTGGAAGAAAGAGACACCATGTCACACACAGTGGGCATCTGTCCAACTCACATGGAAATATCAGCATCGCGGTCTTCACAAGGAACCTTCCAGTAAACGTTCAGTTACAACGCTGGGAAAGACTGGGTTGGCCAAAAAGGTTCATTTGGTTTTTTCCCTGTTCGATGGCTCCAGTAGGGTGGCTGTCTTTACCTTCATTCGAAACCATTTCATTAGATTACACCGTGACGGCTGTCCTATCAGTGTGCATTAAAAAAAAAAACTGGCCAAAACTGGCGAAGTTTTGTGTAGCCATTTTAATATTGATGGTGGGAAGAAAGTACACAACATTTTCGGCATATTACACTTCATTATTTCAAGAAAGGTAAAAATGCAATTGAAATGCAAAAAAAAGATTTGTGCGGTGTGTGCAGAAGGTGCTGTGACTGATCGAACGTGTCCAAAGTGGTTTGTGAAGTTTCGTGCTGGAGATTTCTCACTGGACCATGCTCCACCGTCGGGCGGACCAGGTGAAGTTGAGTGATCCAATTGAGACATTAATTGAGAACAATCAATGTTATACCACGTGGGGGAGAGCCAACATACTCAAAATATCCGTGTCAATAAAGTTACTGGTGAAAAGGAAAACGTGTCCTTTATTTTACAGAAAAACCATACGAACTCTTTGGCCAGCCCAGTGTGTCCGCCCTGAGGTCTGCACCGGGTTCTCAGAATGGGTCTGACTAATGTAACAGGACCGATGTGACGGCACCGGCCCAGAAACACCAACGAATGTGCTTCCCTTGCACACAGTACACACGGCGACCGCTAAAAAGCACAGTTCTGCTTTGGCCCCAAAAGGTTTCGCCAACTCCCACTTGGGGACACTCGCTCAGCAGGAAGCTGCCGCCCAACCCAGACCTATCCGGAGACGCGCAGCCTGGCCTGTCACCACCCAATTCTCCGGTCTCTACACCGCAGGCTTTCGGTTATCACTAACCCCAAACGCCCTTCCACGTTATCGAGGTGTGCCCCCACAATGGGCACTCCAAAGAACAGGCTCCCAGTGTGGAACGCAGAATTCAGACAAGGTGGTTCCACCTGACTGTCCCAGCCCTCCCAGGAGGACAGCCCTGATGACACTCTAACGAGAAGTGGGCGTCCGGGCTGCTCGCTAACAAACCCAGCTCCTCTCTGTGGTCACACCTGGCCCCACCCCTGCAGACACGGCTGGAAAACACTGGACCAGGGACAGCTAGGGTCTAGAAAAAACGCCAGCCTGAACTTCTGTGGAGACGCACTCAGGAGATGTCAGGTGCCTTGGGCTCAGGGTGGCGGGGATCTAACTGGCCCTGTCCCTCTTTGGTGCGAGGAGCCACAGCACCGGTCCAGGCTCCAACACTGCTGGGGTAACCAAGGTCTTTATCACGTGCTCCAGGTCCTGAAGAACTACCCTGTCCCACTCCAATCTTTAAATGGAGTATCAAACACTAAGCATCCTAAGTTCTTAAAAAAGGGAATATTCCAGAAAAACAGAAGTTTTTTCTGTTTAAAAAGGTAGAGCTTCCTTTGTTGGCATTCCGTTTGACAGTCACCTCCCGGGGTGATGACCTTCCCACTGTGGCCAAGTTCAAAGTAAGTTCACCCCGTGCTTCAGCAGCTTCTGCTTGGCTTTGCCAGGGAGGCTGAAGGCACCATCCTGGGGACTCGGGAAGCCGGAGCTCCGCACGACCGATGCTAGCTGCTGGAAATAGGTTTCCTGGACAGGGTTGCAACAGGCATACACAGCCGTGGAGGCGTTTCTACGGGAGAGAGAGAGAGGGTCACAGCCCGCCACGGCCCGAGCTGACCCAAGACAACTCCAAGACCGCATGAGGTGGCTCCAGTGCGGCTCAGCACACCCCAGGCTGTGGGCGCAGCTGTCACGGCTCTGGGTCCCACTTCTTCACCTGAACTTCAGGTTCGGTGTCAATAACCACCTTCCTTTCAACTCCCTGGGCGCTGGGACTGTCCATGTGGACTGTCCACGGTGGCCGCAGCCACACAGCCTGGAATTGTACCAACTGAATAAATGATGTCATGGGTGTGCGCCTTGGAGACGCAGCAGCAGCAGCAGCAGCTGTGCAGAACACAGCCCGGCCCACTCCTCACGCGGCCTCATGTGCTACTGGTGTCATCCCTTTTGACAGATGAGGACCCTGAGGCTCAGAGGCACGTGGTGCTGTCCAGCCTCCGCGACAAGCATCTGAGGAGGGGGCTAATCCTCTGCGCACACTGGGGCAGCTGGATGAGGGGTGCGGGGAGCCAGGGGACAGAAGACTGGGATGTGAAATAAAGTGGCAGGAAACCTGAGGACACCGAAGTAGAAGGAGGGACGAGGGACGAGGACCCACCTGAGAGGACCGAATCTGGGGCCAGGCGACCGGCGGGCTCCTGGATCCTGTCTCGAACTATTTCCCCACTGGGCCCGTCTTCCCTCATCCAGTAAGAGAGGACGGAGTCAGGGGCCACTAAGGCTTCCCTCGCCCAGGTCCCTCCTTCTATGTAAGGAGGGAAAGGGCCTACCCTCCTCCTCCAGCTTCTCCCTCTGGGACCTCAAGGGGCCGAAGGCCCACTGGTGTGTTTTGTGCCCCTCACTGGACCAGCAGGACAAGTCGTAGGCGGGTTGTTACGGCCATGAAGAGGGGCATCAGGGCCTGGTGGCAACGAGCTAATCCCAGCCCGGCTGTGTGCCCGTGGCTGTCACTCAGCCTTTCTGAGCCCCAGCTTTCTCGTAGGTAAAATGGGTCTGACAACAAGACATCCCGTCACTGGGATTTTTAAAGAGATTAAATGAGCAGGAATATACACATTATATGTATGTACATATATATCTACTGCTTAGCACATGGTGAGTTTTTAAAAAACGGTATTGTTTCTGTTACTATTCTTAAAACAAGCTACATTCCCCAACGCTAAAGCCGTCTCAGCACCCAGAAAGGTAAAGTGCTGTTGGGCCGGAACGCGGCTGACGGCTCAGATGCTGACATTTTATTTGTTTCCACTGCTCACAGAACAGATACACACGCCCACACCCACCAAAGCCAGCTCCCAAACCAGTGATCGTGGGCGCAGACCACATATCAGCTGCCAGGCTAGGGCAGCGCCGACCTAAAGCCAGGGAGACACGTGCACTGCAGAAAGGTAAGAGTGAGCCACTGGCTGCAGATGGCACCGGGCAGCCGAAACGCCCAGCAGGTCTCAGGGCCTCGTCGCCACGAGGGCCCGGGCTCCAGGCGCCTCCCCCTTGACCACGCCGCCCTGAGCCTGGAAGTGTGTATGGGAAGAGCACGTAATTTAGAGTCTGGGAGACCCAGGTTCGATCCTGGCTCTGCCACTCACCCAGGGCGACCCTGGGGCAAGTCACTGTCTTATTTGTGCTTCAGCGTCCTCATCTGTTAAATGAGGAAGAGTCACGCACTCGCCTGAATGGGCCCCAGCACCACAGCGACTGGGGCAGACATGACAGGCACTGCCCTGACTTTCTAACTTGGCTTATGCTCTGCTGCTGGTTTCACAGAGGAGCGCGCAGGGAGAAAAAGTGGACTTCGGTTGGTTGAGTACTGTGAGTTACGGTGATGACGACTAATCTGTCTCCTGGCACGGAGGCGTTCAGGGCATGCGTCACAATGGGAAAGGAACTCGTAAAGCAGCGCATTAGTGTGACCCTGTTTTCTAGAAGAAAGACCATTTGAATAATTAAAATTAAAAAAATACTAAAAACAGTACTAAATACTAACAATCTACATTTTACATATAAGAAAATGGAAACTAAAACTAACAAAACCTGGAGCAGTACCCCCCAAACCACCAACCACGGGCACCTCTGGGTGCTGGTGGGCGAGGAACGCTGCACTGCAGGGATCTGGGAGGGGCCGGAAGGCTTGTTAGGTTGGAAGACAACGTCACTTCAGCGTCCTTCAGGACAAGGACACAGACATGCTCCTTCCCCAGGGACGAATGAAAGCTCCGAGCTGGTGGGGACCTGGGGTGCCCTCACTGACGTAGCCTGGGGTCTGGAGCAGATCTGAGCCCCAGGATGGGACCCGGAAAAGCATGAGAGCAGATAATGGAGCCAGGGGGCGAGTGAAAGAAGGCCTTGCTCGAACACAGTAGCTGGAATGCTCTTCGTTTAGTTACGCAGGAAGCCCCGGCTGGGAGCCCAGGACAGGTGGCTGCCGGTGCAGGACTGTGAGGGTGACGCGCGGGGAAGCTCACCTGACAGTCATCTCGTACAGCGAGGGCAGCCGGGCGAAGTCAGAATGCATCAGGTTGACGGCCTGCAGGAAGCGGCGGTCCTGGGGTGTGGCCACCGGCGGCAGGTTCGCTTCCAGAAGAGGACACAGAGGCCGTGAGCAGCAGACCCCTCCACACACCTCCCCACACCTCCCCGACCTAGCACTGTCAGCTGGGACCAAGCATGGCTCACGGCCGTGAGTGTGGGTGCTGAGGGGGAGAGGCCTGCCGAGGGTGCTGGGACCCGACAGCTGCCACCAAGCAACAGAGTACACTTGGTCCCCAATAATAAGCAACACTGGTTTGTGCGTGAGTTATCAAAACTTTGAGGCAGAACCTTATCACAGATATTTGAACATGTGTGTGCTTCTCTCAAAACACTGGAGAAACAGCCCAAAAAAGACAAATGAGCAAGGAAGTGTTTGCCACGCAAATTTTACACACAGTGGGAGCTGGGCTCCGAGTCAGGAAGCAGCATCCTAGCCCGCTGCACAGCAGCCAGCTCTGGACATCCAGCACGGACAGTCCCAGTCCTCACCCTGCCCCCGCTGGAGGAGCCCGGGGCCCACACCTGGCCTCTTACCCGTCAGCACATTCTGAATGCGGTCGTAGTGCGTGAAGTTGTACGTCCTGCTGGAGGAGGTGGCCTCGTCTCTGGGCAGCGTCTCCTTCAGGTGGACCTCCAGTCCGTTCAGGGACGCCAGGCTACTGTGGTACTGCAAAGGAGCCCCACGGGGTCACAGCTGCAGTTAACCTCCGCGTGCCCACACTCAGCAAAGACTCATCCCAAGAGCATCTGCATGGCTACCTGATTCAGCACAAAGGACTCTGGCCAATGTTTTTACCTGTTTTTAGAGAAGTATTAACTTCTGCCCTTATGTTTTAAGGCTTTTTTTAAATTGTAGAAAAATCAGAAAGTGGAGGTGAGTAGAAAAATAAATTGTGAAAGGGAGAAGAAAGCAAAGAGAAATGGCCCATAATGCCACCACCCAGAAACAGCCACTGTCCTGGGCCCCTGGGCTCTCCCTCCAGCAGTGACTTCCCCACAGAGGCACAGGCGCAGTTCACAGCACAGTGGCCAGGCCCGCCCTCGCCCTGAGGGTTGCTCAGCTGGCCGGGCTGGCTGGCCCTCCACTGTCTGCAAGGACTTCACGTCTCTCCGGTGCACCGGAGTGCTGCCAGCTGGGCGCCGCACTTGGAAGGCCAAGGCTGAGTCAGTCAGATGTCTGGTTCAGAGGAAGAACCGTTGAAAAGGCTGTTCAGGAGGTGAGGCCCAGGCACCTGTATTTTAAAAACCCTCCGAGGGAAGAGTCGTGTGCAAGTGCAGCTGAGAACAGTGGAATATATCGTTTGGTGTGATGCTTTCTTTGTAAAATAAAAATGGAATCAAACCATAAATAATGATTGCAACCTAATGGTTTACTTTTCTCATCCTTAAAATATTCTACTACAGCTGTGTGGTATTCTTTGGCTCCACTTTGGGCTTTTCCAAGTATATCGGTCGTGTCCTGATGGATTCAGTTTAAAACAGAGTCTCCTGGGGCTCCCCTGGGGCTGCTTCAGCCACAAGAAGGCCACTGTCCCCAGCAGCAGAGGGATCCCAGGTGAAGGACACCCTGGCTCAGTCTCTTCCTAGCCAGACGACCAGGGGCAAGTTACTGAATTTTCCATACCTTTTTTTTCACCTGCAAAATGGGACTGCTACAGGGCTGCTGGGTGGACAGAGTGAAAGAGCATAGATAAAAATCCTTTGTAAACGCTAAAGGGCGACCCTGGAAAAAGGCACTTTTGTAAAGAATCAAGAAAACGAAAATTATCCCTGGCTGGTGTAGCTCAGTGGATTGAGCGTGGGCCTGCAAAGCAAAGGGTCGCCAGTTCCATTCCCGGTTGGGGCACATGCCTGGGTCGTGGGCCAGGTCCCCAGTGGGAGGGGCTAGGACATGAGGGGCAACCACACATTCATGTTTCTCTCCCTCTATTTCTCCTTCCTTTCTCCTCTGTCTAAAAATAAATACATAAAAGCTTAAGAAAACAGAAAATGAAAATTATCATTGTTAAGGAAGCGACACCTCTTTAAAAAGCACACACGACTTGCCCGTGGGGGCACAATTCTTCCAGACCTGTGTGAAAACCAGGGTGCATGGGAGAGCAGAGATGCGAGCAGAAGGCCTCTGAGATGAGGATCATGAAGGTGCAGGGTTACTTTTGGTGGTGGGCTTAAGTTAGTCTTTCTGTCTGAACGTCTTAGAAACGACATTTAAAGGTGACTGGTTAGACACACAAGGTCTTACTTTACATGCTCATCTGTGTGTGTGCACAATGCTGGCAGTGTGCTGGGCTTCCAGGCTGTGCTCCGCCAGTGCCCGCCGAATGGGTGAACAGGCGAGCGTGCCTGGTGGCAGCACATCCCACTTCGGAGCTACCTGGCTCACACGGAGGGTCCAGTGAAGTCCAAGGACACAAGGCCGGGGAAGGTATGCAAAAGGCCTCCTGCTCAGACCACTGCTCTAGCCGAACCGGCAGAGGGTTTAACAGGTGTGCGCGCCCACACAGCACTCACCGGGAAGTCAAACCACGGCCTCCCTGGAGGCTTCTGGACCTGGGGAGCCTGGTCACAGACAGCCCTGCCCTCCTGAGCGGGTGCCCAAAGGAAGGGACGACGGGAACAGAGAGAGACATAGCAAAACCTGGGCTTTTCCTGTAGGCACTGAGCTCTGCTTCTGGAATCTTCTGCCTGACTTGTACTCAAGATAAAACCACTGAACCATACATGCACAATCACAAGATACTGTATCAGATGACAAGGACAATTTTTTTACTAGCAACCAAGTGTTTTCAGATATATTGGGGTCTCAAACCATGGCCTGGGCCAAATCCAGCCCATTCTCTTTCTGTATAGCCTGAGAGCTAAGAACAGTTTTTATAGCTTTACAGGATTTGGGGGGGAAATCAAACGCATAACACCATGATATGTGAAAATGACCGAAGTGCCAATTTCCGTGCCCATGAATGAAGGATTATGGGACACAACCACACCACTTACACACACACGTCTGAAGCTGTGTACTGTGCCAGCAGAGCTGAATGGTTGTGCGGCGTGGAGAACACCGCTATGCGTTCCTCCGCATTAAAGGTCTGCCAACCCCGACGTACACCACTACGTCCGCGATGCTCAGCACAGCCCGAGGTGAGTGGCTGGGGCCGATTCCTGGGTCCTCCTGCTTCTAGTCCAGCACAGCAAGCGGCTTGACCGTCCAAGCGTGCCACGAGGTGCAGGAGACACTGCGCCAAGACACACACACCCACTTGGAAGCACCGGCTTCACGGGGCGGGGTACACTTTCACATTTCAGGACCATACTCTGCACTAACCCCCAGCCGCGGCTGCCGCCCACAGACAGCTCGGTGCCCCTCGGGGCCAGGAAGAACCTGCGATCACTGCACTTGAAGGTCAGTGAGAATGGCCTGGGCTCTGAGCAGGAATCGCTCAGTGGCTCTCTGCTGCCCCCTGGTGTGCGTCTAGTCTGTTCCCTCTCAGCTAATCCCCACCCCTCCCCATGCTCCTGGGCTCAGCCCCTCCACCCACCTCCCAGCCGCCCGCCCAGGGGCAAACAGAGAGTGGCAGCTGATCCACTGAAACACAAGAAGGCACAATGACACCAGGGTGCCTTGGCAGTGTGTAACATAACTAAGGAGCCCTTTTGAGGGGGTGTGCTCACTGTCACCTCTGAGATGCAGCTGACCATTCTGCAGGGACGCTTGCTTTTCTAGACAGCAGTGGACAGAAATCAGGCCTGGGACAAAAAGACAATAAAGGATCTCTCCCCAAACTATAAAACAGACAACCTTTATGTCTGGTCCTCCAACCCCACTCAGACCAGCTGATCAGTTAGCTACCCCCTACTCTCTCTAGAAAAGCCAAGTTTTTCTCCTTCCCTTGCGCTGCACTCTCCTGGGGCCTACCCAACGCTAACCCCACTTTACTTGGAAGCCTAGGGGGGGTGGCTGCCCTAACAACATGAATGGGCTGTGACAGACCAAGTGACATGTCCACATATGAAAAGCCACAGAAGGCAGGGCACCCCCTTTCTTCACCTTCCTACCGACCATTCCACGGCAGATGGACGCAGGGCAGGGAGGCTGGGGTGCGGGACGAGAAACAAGAACTCCGGCCCGCCACCTGCAGTAGGTCTTTATCTAGACGAGGCCCAGTTTTCTTGCTGGTAAAATGGGGGTTACAATGTCTCCCCCCAGAACTGTTCTTGAGCCTGTCCGAAAGAGCAGATGTAAAGCAGTTAGCATGTACTGAGTGTACAGAATAATCTTCTTTACTCTCCTTCAAGTGCAGCCTGAACTACTTTTTCTTTTTCGGGGGAAGGTAAGAGAGACACCGAATCTCCTCGATGGCGCCCAGGCACCGGACCTTGAAGTAGTAACATGACCACAGCTCAAGGCTAAGCAGAGCAACCATGGAAACCACAGCCTAGGCAGGGAGACGGGGTGTAGGAACCACAGTCCTGGCTGGAGGCGCCACTCAGAGCTGTGGCGACGGAGGGAACGGAAGCCAACGAGCCGCCACCGCCACCACCGGGTGACTGGTGTCCACGGTAGGGGAGAGACAAGCAGGGCAGGGCATGTCTGGAGAGGAGCAAGCTCTGGCCTGGGGCTCTGAGCAAAGGAAGCTGTGTCCCTGCTCCTCAAAGCTCCAAGGTGACTTGCTCATTTATGGAGGGTCACGAGCCCTGCATGCTAATGAGACACACAGAATAATACAGGTTTAACAAAAACAAGGTAAACCCCAGGACACCATTAGCCCTGCAGCGATTTTAACCTCCTATTCCTATTGCTACCGCTTCCCCCCGCAACTACAGCCAGGTTGTTACTATAGCAACTACATCTCTAGGGTAAGCCCTGAGAAGGTACCACCGGAAATGGGGAAGGGGCTGGAATGGGTTAAGGAGTGCCTTCTGGAGCCAGTTAGGACTTCAGATGTTCCTGGACCTCTGGCAAAAAGCTCCGCTTGGGTACAGTGCAGGGGCTTCCGGCCAACTCCTGACACTGGCTGAGACCTGTGCAGGGGGCAGACTCCAGCCGACTCACATCCTAGAGCTGCCCAGGCTCACAAGTGAGGCCACTAGTGGTGGTGATGGCACAGCAATGCTGTGTGTGTGGTCACTGCCTGCATGATCACACTGGGTCTGAAAGGGCAGGACCTGTCACCACCCCCCCACTGCTGACGACGACCCCCATCACACAGCCAGCACCAAGACTCTGACCTGGTCTCCCCGTCCGAGACACTGGAAGAAGCAGGAAAGTGCAAAAGAACAAGCTCTGTGCTGCATCTGCTCTCACTCACGCCCACCACCTGCCCAAGTGAACGAGGACCTCCGCGCAGGGTTGCGGGCAAAGCAGGGCCATGAGGGAGCGCCTCCCCTGGCTGTCCACATGGAGGAGGCGGGGGCGGGGGCCAGAGGGGCTGGGGCAGGTCTGAGCACACTCACCACCTCCTCCACAGCTGCACTGTCTCCCAGCAGCGGCTCCTCGGCCAGCAGGGACAGCATCAGCCCTTTGACGCTGTGTGTGTAGAGGGTCACGCGCACGAGCTCTCCGTGGGATGCTGCGGTCTTCCTGGCGTTGGCGCTCCCTGCAGAGGGGCCATCGTCTGGAGAGTCTGCGGAGCATGTGTGGCACTCCAGGCTTCGGGCTGAGCGGCCCTCAGGATCCCCATCCACACATGGCTCCGTGCTTTGTTCCCCCACAGGAAGCTTCGTTCCTTTCTGCCTCGAACCTAAGTGAGGTGATGACAACGGCCAGCTCGTCCTTCTGGGGAGAAGGCCTTCCCTGGGAACAGGGCCCTGGCTGCGGCCCCCAGGAAGGTCTTTGTGCTGCTCCAGGTCCCCGTTCTGGTTGAGCACGTCAGGAGCAGAGGAGGAGAGGCTGCCTCCAATGGCTGTGCCCACAGGCAGGGCCTCAGGTGGCTTCAGGTCCACGTTCCCAGAATTGCCGACAGATTCCTTGTGACAAGGACCACCACCATCAGGGACACATACATTTGAGAAGGCAAAATAATTTGAGGATGTTCCCATTTTCTGAGCTTCTGGGATGTGGATATCAGACAAGTCCAGTTCCTCTTTGCCCCCAGGAAAGGCAGGCTCCCTCACCAGGGCGCGGTGGAGACCAGGAGGCCAGTCCCGGGTGGCACCGTGCAGGTTCACAGGCTGGGTGCTCTCCAGGTGACCATCAGGGCAGTGCCCATTCTCTCCACTGCCATTTGCCCAGGCCACATCAGGGGACCTGGACTTGGAGGTGGCTGCCCACAACCAGGCCATGGGTTCCTCACGCCCAGTGCCATCTTCTTTCAAGGCAGATGGGCTCCAACCCTTTGGAGAATGCTGGGCAGAGTGCTCCTGGAGTCTGGCTGGAGATGCAGGACAGCTGCCAAACAAGGGAGCTATGAGGGCACAGCCACTGGGCGCAGGGCAAGTGACCCCCGGGAGAGACTGATGCACCACCATCCGTGACCAGTGGGGACCTGAGGCCACAGAGCCTAAGAGGCCAAACCACAGGTGTAAAATGAGGCAATGCCTGGCTCTTGGGGCTTCACACAGTGATGGCAGGGTCACCTACTCAAAGCGGCAGGACCCGCTGGGCAAGAACCACCCACATCTGGAGGTTGGCAGTGAGTCAGCCCTATACTGGGTGCCACATGTCCACCACTTCCAATGTCCACCACGAGCCCATGAAGTAGATCCTACAGATTTTCCACCATTTGAAAGAGGAAAAATTAAGGCTCATGTAGTGAACGGACTTGACCAAAGCCACAGAGATGATAAGCAACAGATCTGGGTTTTGAAACCCACACTGCATGTCACCATACCAGCTGCCTCTAGCCACTATGCTGAGGTTCCAGAAGCCCCTTCCAGGCCAGAGCACGGAGAAGATGGAGTTAAGGAAGGACGGGGTGTACCAGGGGCTTGCGTGGATGAAGCCACGTGAGGAAGCCCCTACAGTGTGGTTTAGAGCGACGCCGTGCTCCCTCACCTAGTCACATGCTCCCCCGGGAACTCATGGAGACTGACGGCCTCCTCTTCTGTCACGAACACGGGCACGATGTGCACATTCGGGGGGAGGGCCACTCCTGGAATCACAAAGCGACATGCACAGGGCCCTCTCCTGGACCAGAGGAGGGAGAGGGCGGTGACGGCTCTTGGGGTGGTGCAGGCCCCCCACATGCCAGCTCAGCGAGCAGAAGTGCAGCACGCTCCTCAGCCCAGAGCAGAGCACAAACCCGCAGCCTCGACGCCCGTGATCGGCAGGAGGGCCCGTGTGGGCACCTTGACCCCCACTGTGGAGAGGGTGATGTTTGTGTAGCCCTTAAACAGAAAAGACATGAACTGGGAAAAAAACAGTTCCAATGGACGAAAGGGATGTGCCCCAACCTAGGCTTCAAATAAAACACCACCGCCCCCCGGGGACGCATCCCCACGCTGCACGAGGCCTTCCTGGCGCCTGCCATTTGTCTTCCCCTCTCTGGCCAGGCTCCCTGGGCCTCCTCCGAGCCAGCTCATTCCAGTGAGTTAAGGAGGGTCTGAGAGGGGTTTAAAAGGTGTGCCCGCACAAGCAGTACACAGACACTCTACTACAGAGCCGTAACTTACCAACCAGTGGTTGACGTCATTAACCAATGTCACCCGGTAAGTAATTTTTTTTAAAAAGGCACGCCTAAAGTCGTGGGCTGTGTTCACACTTAGGACTTTGATGGCTGACTCTGCACCTGAAACTCGATGTGATTTCCCTAACCTTCCGAGCAGCGGAGGCAGCCACAGGGGACGGCGGCCACAGGACTGGTGCGGGGCCAGGCAGCACGAACGGCTGCCCTCTCCCGCAGCGACAACGCACCCCCCACTTACCGTGCTCCGGCAGGGCAGCCCCTCCGGTAGGAGTCCTCTGAAAAGAAACACACAGAAGTTGGCGCTGGGCACCACACCCTCCTCCTGACCTGACCATCAGGGCGGCACTGGGCCATCTGCTCATAAAATGAGTCTGTCCCAGAATGCTGGTCCCCACCATGTGCCAAAAGTGAAGCAGATGGGAGAGCGGTTCCCCCGAGCTGCCTGCTCGCCACCACGGCGGGGGCAGGCGAGAACCTGGGCCTCCTCAGGCTTCAGGACAACCACTCCACCCACTCATGTCAGGCTTCACGTTCTGGTTCCTCAGTTCCTCCCTCCAGGACCGAAAGCGGGGACTCGCGTTCTCGCTCACACCTCGAGCAAATGTGCCCTTGAGAACACAGCCTCCTTTGCCGTAGCCCTGGCACGGACTCACACGAACTCCAGGATAGCAAAGACGTGAGGGTCCCGTGACCCTCACGGTGACGGGTCCGACCCAGACAAAATGCCATGCCGGCTCTGTCGGGTTTACTTTGATTCTTGGTCAAGGTGAGAAACCTGGGAATTTTCTCAGAATAGCTTTCCGGCCTTCCCAAGCTACAGGCTCCACAGGACTCAGCAACCTAAGACCAGAACCACTCTTCTAGCCCAAGTGACCCCCACCCCGTGGGGCGGTACGGCTCGCTCCCTGAACAGAAGCTCACTCTAGACAAGTTCGCTTAAAAAGTCACATGTCGTTCCCTCGCCCACAAGCTAATGCTATCGTTACTAGGCACATTTCCCTTTAAGCTTACCCAGGTTTTAATACTTAATATGAAATCCTATTTTATAAAGGAGGACTACATAAAACCCTATTTTTTGTCTTAAACAGTAACATACAAGTCCCGTCACTAAAACGCCTTTGGCCGTTTTAAATGGCTGAGTAAAACCGTACGGAGTTTACAATGGTGATGGTGATTGGGTGCCTTCCCCACTTTGGACCAGCAAAAAAGGCAAAGCCCTCTGCACGAGGAGAGAGAGAAAGCACTGTTGGCTCCGGGGGCCGTATCGTGTCTGTTGCGACCAGTCCCCCTGCTTCGGTAACTCAAGAGCAGGCCAGTGAGACTTTCTCTGCAGGCCGCTGTGCCACCTCCCACCTCAGACCTTTCAGATCTGGTTTTTCACCTTCACCAAGCCTGTCGTGACAGAGTTTTGAGTATAAACTGTCTGTAGATGACTTCCTTAGGACCGAATCCTGGAAGCTGAATCACAAGGGAGAGAGGCAAGGGCGTCCTTAGCCCACTGCTCAGAGAGTTTGCTGGGAAGACGGCTCTGAAGACCCCACTGCCCGGAGTGGGCAGGCAGCCAGCAAGCGGCCCGCCACCGTGCTCCGTGTCCACTGACTCAGTAAGTGCAAAGTGCTCGCCTTATAGCTCGTGCAGACCCGTGGCTTCACAGGCTGAGAATAAGCAGGTGACACAAAAGGAAAAATACTGTAAGGGGAGTGCCAGGTGCCAGCAGCGATCGTCACTGTGCAGTTCAATGGCTGGCGGTTTTGCCCTCCGTGAGCACGCACGGTGTTTTCCATTGCGAGAACAATAGATAAACACACAAAGGAAGCACTGGAGAAGAGTTTCTGATTCCCGAGGTCATCCTTCAGCACCTTGAAAGAGCCAACTGCTCTTTGACATGAGGTCTGCCCTCGAGGGAAGCCCAATTCTGAGAGTCCCCCGGGACTGAAGGAAAACCAACCATCCAACTCCGCCGTGCGCAAAGAAGCAATTGCTCTCAGCCTTGTGGTGACTTCACTCTTGAGGACAATCACAGTGCCAGGCCTGGGGTCCAGACAAGATGAAGGGAAACAAGCACCCCCACAGCCACCCCTACCCTTCCAGCTCCGGGCTCAGCCTCGCCAGCAGCTGCCTGGCACGGATGCATCCCAGCCCGGTGCGTGGGCTTCACAGTACCTGGTCCCAAGGCGCAGCTCGATGAAGCAGGACCTTGGCTGTGAGGGAGGGTGGGAGCTGGGTGCTGACGATCCTAGGAGGTCAGACACAGGAACAAGGGCAGTGTGAGAAGAAACACTCTGAGCTGAAAGGATTCCTAATGCCCCTCACTGGCCAGGACCTTGGGGACACAGCTGGCGGAAGTGTCAACTGATAACGCCCTCATGGAGGGAACTCTGGCAACTTCTATCAGAATTTTAAATGCCCAAACTCTCTGACCTGCCTTGTACCAAGAGGTATGCAGAAGACTGATTATTACAGAGAAAAAAGGCAAAGTCGTTGAAAACGATGGGAAAACAATTTAAACTCCCATCAAGAAGAGAAGGGTTAAATTAATCGCGGCACAGCCATAACACCACCGACGTGCAGCTACCGCGCGGTGGGCCGATACAGACTGCATTCCCCACCCCCAGTCTACAGGGCGTTGAGGAACCGGAGGACCCCATTCACACAGAGCACAAAAACAAACAGAATCAACACATCCGTGGACGTGTGGACGTGTGAAAACCCAGAGGCAGGCTGCTCACCAAGTGCTAACTGGGGGATGTGCATGAGGTGAGGGAGAGCGGAGGGTGGCTTTTCAACTGGGCCGTGTGCTTCTCTCTGGGGTCGTTTTTGTAGAGTGAGAATGTGTTCATGCATTCGGTATAATTTGAAAATAAAAAATAAATAGAAAATACGAAAAGGAAAAAACATACCACCTTTGACAGCCAGGTCACAGGGAGCCTGGAGGCTGACTCAGAACCATCAGAACGAAAAAAGGGGAAAGGGATGTGTGGAGGCCATGGGGAGCCAGGGACCATGCTTGGTCCTATGTCTGTCACCTCATTTCACTGTCCACAAACTATCTCTGTTTCTCAGAAGAGAAAACAGAGATCCAGCAACTTGCCCAAGGTCACATGGCTGGCAGGAAGAGAAGCCAGGACTGGGAACAGCCTGTAAGACCCTCAAGTCGCCAAAGAGCCTGGGGAGTTACTGTCAGACACTTCCTCTGGTTGCCAGAGAGCTCTGCGCACAGGGCGCTGCCCTGCCTGTCCCTGGGAGAGTGGCCTTGGGAGACGCGTGGAGCGCCTGTTAGGCGCTCAGCTCATGAAGAGGCCCCCCAGGTGTGTGATGAGCTGTAGACTGATCTCAGAGGCCAACCAGGAGATGGATCCAGCCAAGAGGCTGGCAGGAGCCTGAGCAGCAGCACTAACGCTGCTCTGCCAAGCTGAGCGGCGGGAGGAAGGCCAGAGCAGGCTTCCACTCCCTTACACACCGTGCTGGTTGGTGACCTTGGGGGCTTGGTGTTCACATTACAGACCAACAACTATAAAGGCATGCCCCATCCTGAGAATTATACGGATCTCTTTAAGTCTACCTTGCCTACTCCTCTTTTCTGGATACAACAGTGTCCAATTTCCCAGCTTTGCTCAAAGACAGGTAGCACTCCAAATCAAATCTAAGCTACCTGATATCTGCCAAACCAGCCCACCTGGAACTGGCCCGAGACAAAGCTCCCACCTACAATCTGGACAGTCGGGTCTGCAGCAGGGCCCGAGGTAGAGGAGGGGTCGGCATTACTCACAGGCCTTTGTAGAGAATGCAGCCGGCCAGAATGTGAGGGGTGCGCTGGCAGGCCTGCAGGATGAGTGCCGCCTTCAGCAAGAGCAGGGGGTCCACCTGTGCGGGGCAGGGAGCACACCTCACTTACAGTTAGCAAGGGGAGAAGGGGAATGGGGGTTTGCACGAGTGGACAGGTTATAACCCAAGGTGTAAAAAAGGAGACCATGTCACATGTGACATCCATGTCCTCTCTATACCCAGAACTCCTGACACCACAGAACACCAAGTCCTCAGAATAAGGAGGCCGCTCTCGAAGCTGGAAGACTCAGTGATTAGGGCCCATGGCTATTCACAGGGGACAGAGTACGCTGATTCACCAGGAGACCCCGACTATCAGAGCAGAGACCGGCAGGCAGCAGGGGAGGAGACCTGCCGGTCTCGGCAGGTCATGGCACCAAGTGAAAGCCACCCCTACCCTCTCTCTGACGCACAAGCCCCCCTGCGACACAGCTGCCTTGACGTCTGAGCAGTCCCGTCCCTCTACTCTGTAACATAAAGGGCGAACATCACTCAGGGAGGCACCTCGGTGCCACATTCCTTGTAAGGAGTCAGTTGCCCGAAGTCCCTAAAATAGTGGACAATGAGGATGTGGTGTCCACCTCAGATCAAGGCCACAGAGCGACGGGCAGCACAGGCCGTCAGGCCAGCCGCACGGGCGGCCCACACCTCACCGAGTGCCATGGTGGGTAGAGCAGCTCGAGGAGACACAGCACTTCCCAGCCACCCTCTCCCAGATGCGGCGACCTTGTTTTCAAAAAGTCAGCCCTGGGCACTTTTAATGTCGAGAACAACGAAAGTCATACAGGGACGTATGAGAAGGGCACTTCAGATTAAATCGTATGCTATCAGTGGAGGAAGGGACTTGGAGATTAGGGAGTTCTCCATTTCTGGGGCATTAGCAAAATAGTAATAATGCCCTTACTGAGCATTTACTCTGCATCATTTAGGGATTGTCTCATTTCAGCACCAAAACAGTTCTGGGGGCAGTGCTCAGGGCAGCGCTTTCCGGGTAGGAAGCCCGGGCGCTGGAGGTGACATTTGCCCGAGTTCACAGTGAGCAGCACCCTGGGATCGAGTGCGGGCCTTAACCCCCCGATGGAGAAACGCTCCATTCCAGTCACCTCTCTCCACACACAGTTCATTAAAAGGGGAAAGAAAAGAGTCCACAAGCTCTGTTCCCGCACGTGAAACGAGGAAGGGGGAGAATGTTACTTTGGTTTGGTCCAGGTTCCAGAGGGAAGTGAATATCTTGTGCAGATTACTGGTGTTTCTCAGGATTTGTTCAATGAAGGTGCTCCACTCTGCACTCAGCTCCTCCTGGGAACAGTTCTAAAATAGAAACAGCCTGAGGTCAGCACCTGAGATTCTGGGAGACACACTTTGGCATGGATTCCGATGACCACAAAACTATTGTGTGCACAGGAAACTGGCAGAAGGAGGGTCTGTTTTGAACTTCCTGTAAACACAAGGTCTCCCAACCTCCTACCCCGATAACCCACCCACCACAGACCCGGGGCACCTGCTAGGGGGGGCGGCAACCCTGCTCTGTCCACCTATCCCTGTGGGGGGTCGAGGGAGATGGAGAGAAACACTTGGAGTGAATGGGACCCATGCCACTGGGGAACGGAGGCACCTGAGAGCGGCCCCAGGAGCCCTTGACCTTGTTGCTGGGCACAGTGTGGTCATGCAGAATGTAACAGACCCCAGAGTCAGCCTGGGTCTGGGCAACACCGGCTTTGCTCAAGGGCCTCACATCAAGACTCCTTGACGCTGCCCTCCTACCTTGTAAGCCAGGGAAACAGGTCCATTGTAAAAAGTAAAAAATCCAATCAGCTGATCCAGAAACTGCTGGCAGCTGACATCAGGGAGCTCCACAGCACACCCCAGCACCTGTGAGGAGGGAAGCCAGGAACACAGGTATTTTCCTGCATTCTGAGTGCAGGCCTGAATGCTGGCACCCGGCTCGCTGCAGACGGACTTCATAGCCCACAGACATGGACCTGCTGCCTGGCCCCACACCCTCCACTCCCCCCGCCTACCCCGCTGGTCTCCACAGAGAACAAAGTGCTCGTGCAGCTCGACCGGAAATGCCCTCCTTCCTGTTCATTTGCCCAGCGCCCTCCCATCCCCTTCAGGGCCCATCAGAGGTTCTAGCACCTCCGGATGCTTGTTCTGATCACTCCAGTCAACGCTGGCCTCTTTTCGGACCCCTGAGCTGTCAGGCCTGCTGCTTGGATGCTGCAGGTTTAACGTGGGTTTCGCTGCAACCTGGGCTGCAACTCCTCCACAAACAGCCTTCTCATCCCCCCACCTTGACAGAGCCTTTGAGGACAGCAACTGGCCACGTCACCACACGGTGCTAGAGCTCCAAAGTGCCATGGGGCGCTTGGTTCCACGGAAGGTGAGTCCTCGCGCAGCCAGAAAGCAAGCTGGCCGTCTGACTAAAGAGCCTGAAAAAGTTCACCTTCTCTGACTTGGTAATTCTACTTCTAGGGGATCATCAGGAGCTCAAGTGAACTAACAAGCCCTGACAGAACACAAATTTAGAATTCCCTCCGAACGTACGCTCCACGGAGGCAGGGATCTTTGTTTCCTCTGCTGGTGGACCCGAGAGCTTGTGGCACTCTGGCACAGAGAATAAACACTAACTTCTGCCCCAGCCGATCTAGAAACGGAATGCAATTCTAATCATGACCCTCCCAGCTTCTCTTTACAAACTGACAAGCTGATTCCACAACAGAAACACAAAGGACCTGACCCGTCCAAAGCAATCTCGGAAAAGAAAAAGGTCGGAGGGCGGCCACGACCTGACTTCGAGTCAGCGCGGGGCTCCTCTAAGATCTCCGAGTAGGCCCGCGGAGAAGAGCAGACGGCCCGGAAGTGGGCCCACACTCAAGTGGCCACCTGACCTTCGACCACGGAGTCAAACAGGGAAGACTCCAATAGGAAAGGAACAGTGTGCGGAACTACCGAGCATCTGTACGAGGAAAAAGGACTCTTGACCTCTGCTTCAGAGCACACACAAACAGTAATCCAAGATGGGTCACAGACTTCAACTTAAAGGCTAACCCTATAAAACTTACCAAAAAACGGAAACTTCTTCTCCAATGAGATGGGCAACAGTTTTAGACAGGACAGAGAAAGCAACCACCATAGAACTGATAAATTAGGCTTCACTCAAATTAAAAATGTCTGCTCATCAAAAGACATCCTTAAGAACATTAATAGGAGCACGACAAATTGGGAGAAAAAAATAAATATGCATATCTGACAAAGAACTAGTATCCAGGATATAAAGATATAAAAGCTCCTACAACTCAATAAAAAACAAAAGCCCAATTTACAAAATAGACAAAAACTTTTGACAGACACGTCTCAAAGGAAGATACACAAGTGGCCTGGAGCACATGAAGAAGCCTTAACGTGACCGGTCATCAGGGAAATGCACGTGAACACCACAATGCGCTACCACTGCACAGGCAGCAGAACGGCTAAAACTACACAGACCAACACCACCAGCGCTGATGAGGATGAGGAGCACGGTAAATGGAATCCTCGCACACTGCTGGTGCGAATGTACCATGATTCAGTCTCCTGGGGAAAGGGCCGGCGGTTTCTTACAAAAATCAACATACCTCCACCCCATGACTCAGCAATGCCACACGTAGAGATTTACCACGAGAAATGAAAACCTACACGCACTAACAAGACTCGAAGAGGCATGTTCCTGGGAGCCTCACTTGTAACTGCCCCAGACTGGACACAGTTCACGTGTCCATAGAACGGAGAATGAAGAAGTACACTCGGATGACGGAAGGCAGTCCGACGGGAAAAGGAAGGCGCGGCCCATGCGCGCGCAGCAGGGGTGGGTGTCACAGACAGACGCCAGGCAGCATGGCAGATGCCTGTGAAGAGGAATGTCACCTGCATTATTTCACTCACGTGCTACCTGGGACCAGGTAAAACGAACCCACGGGGCAGACAAGCACGACAGTGACTGCCCGAGAGAGGGTGGGGGAGACTACTGGGTAAGGACACAGGGGAGCTTTCCGCAGTGACACGGACATTCTGTATCCTGACAGGGGTTTCTGTTGCCAGCTGTGTCATTTGTCCAAGGGCCTTGCGTGGCACACTCAGGGTTTGTGTGTGTCTCACACATAAGCTTTACCTCGGGAGAAAAAAGAACCACAAGCAAACACTGAACGCTAGTCAACATCACGAAAGACGAAGGACGGGCTGGGGAGTGCACGAGTGTGCGCAGCCCTGAGAAGCACTAAAACCAAAACTGGGCTCAGAAGGAGATAAAGGCATGAACAGAGACGGGACAGAGCGGATACAGCAAAGTCCAGGACAGAACCTAGGAGGTACAGCGGACTCCTGAACACCGCGGGGGTCAGGGGCGCTGACCCCCCTGCACTCGAAGGTCTGCGGGTAACTCTGCACTCCCCCAAACTTGACCTCTAATGGCCTACTGTTTACTGGAAGCCTCACCAAGAACACAAAGTCAATTAACACATATTTCGTATGTTGTGTGTATTACCGTACATTCTATATTCTTACAATAGAGTAAGCCAGAGTAAACAAAATACT
Organism: Macrotus californicus; assembly: GCA_007922815.1. Classification (NCBI taxonomy): domain Eukaryota; kingdom Metazoa; phylum Chordata; class Mammalia; order Chiroptera; family Phyllostomidae; genus Macrotus; species Macrotus californicus. Next base: position 141,279 of record VMDR010000257.1, read on the forward strand.
ATGAAGAAAATCGTAAGAAAGATACATTTACTGTATTTGTTGAGAAAAACCTACACATAAGCGGACCCACCCAGTACAAGCCCATGTTGTTCGAGGGTCAACTGTATGTGTATTCACTATAAACTTGTCTTGACTGTTTGGTGTTACAAAAATTCATAATAAAATGTTGGAAATAATACCTACAAAGCTGTAATACTTCCTTACACTTAAACAGTCCTTCTGCTCAGGAATAGTTTAAAGTGTAGGTACGGGGAAATAGTACTTCGGAGTACATGGTACTACTAGCTGTAAATAAGTGGTTTTTATGTTTTCCTTTCTAATTGCTCTTTGAAATCTGACGTACAGGCATTGATGTCTTAGAGTCGCTGACCCAGTAAGTGTGGCAGTATAAAGAGTCTAAAGAAAAAAAGACGTGGATTAAGAACTCAATCTGCATCACAGAACAGAGAGAATTCCGGCAGGCTGGCCTCCATCTTCCAGAGGAGAGGAGACACCAGCCCGGTGCAATGCAGGGTGTGTCAGCACGGCTGCGGGGAGTGCGCAGTTGTGATGGGTGCCTGCAGAGAGTGGCAGGGAATTGGGGACGGTCCTGGACACGGCACGTGGCGGGAGGGGAGGAGAGTCCAGGCTCGAGAGCCCTAGAAAGCATTACTTTCTAAACCTCATCACCGTGACACTTACCGCCTAGACAAATGACTCATGGCAGAGGCAGGGGTTCTGCCTGTTCAACTTACCCAGAGGTAGTCTCCATCAACCTTGATGGCGAATTTAAGTTTGCGCAGACGGATGAGCGTGGGCGGGGAGCCAGAGATGTCAGAGATACAGCGGACCACTCCGGCAATCTGCCCACAGAGCAACTCCTGTTGGTCAAGCAGGGTCTGTGGGAAAGAAGCAAATCCCAGGCAGGAAGCTGAAACTGTTGCACTCTGTCATAAGGATGGCCCTTTTGAGGGTTGTCAAAACAACAACAAAGAAGGATATGTGACAAGGACCTTAAGCGAAGCCTAAAATATTTACTTTGGCAGTTTGTAGACCGAGTTGGTGGACCCCTGCCTGGGATGACTGCACTGTCACGGATCACCCACAGTGAACAAGTGAGATGACTCCACAGAACTGTGCTTCTGCTCCCAGGGTTACATCCCACAACCTAACTGAACCTGCGTGCGTGGGCAGAGGCCTGAGCCTTCCATGCCAATCCCCTGCAGAGCGGCAGAGCAGCCAGATTAATCCCAATTAGCCCAGCCCAAGGGCACTCACATGAGCACACTTACAGACCTTCTAATCGATGGCGGCATTAACTGTGGGGCAGCCAGACATTCTGTGATGAACAGAACATGTGCACACCCCCTGTGAAGAATTCTTGCCTCAAAGAAACGAACTTGAACCTAGCCAAGGCTCGAGAATTCAGGGGTGTCCAACCTGCGGCCCAGGGGCCGCCTGCATCCCAGGATGGCTGTGAGTGCGGCCCAACACAAAATCGTCAATTTACTTAAAACATTATGAGATGTTTTTGTAATTACGTGTCACAATGTATTTAATGTGTGGCCCAAGACAACTCTTTTTCTTCCAGGGTGGCCCAGAGGCGCCAAAATGTTGGATACCCCTGGCTAGATCTTACTACTAGTTCAAAGGAAATACAGTGGATAGAAGACATTAAGTGACACCACCGTGAGGAAGTCATCACCCAATCTGGAGCGTGGGACAAGTGATCTGGTTTCTTCAGTAACTCAACAGCACAGAGGGGGAAAAGGCTGGGAGGGTGAGGACTGGTACCCAGTTAGAGGGACTTAACACACGAGTAACCAAATGGAACAGGGAACTTTGTTGGGACCCTGATTAGGAAAAAGAGAGAGAAAGGGGGAAGGAAGGAAAGAATAATGGAAGGTAGGTCTAAGAAACACCTACGATAACGAGGCGAAATCTGAACACAGACACTACTCTATGTGATATTAAGGAATTCCTGTTACTAATTATTGTGACTTTTGTTAGGTGTGATGTTAAAACAAAAAGCCCTTTTCAGTTGAAGATGTTACTTGATAGCTGGTGAGAAGATACACGTCCAGGATTTGCTTCAAAATACCCCATTAAAAAAAAAGAAAAGAAAAAGGAGGGGAGAGAGGTTAGGTCAGGTCCTATAAAACCCACAAAGTGTTGGTAACTGTAAAAGCTGGTGACAGGTATGAGGGCTCATGACACTCTCCTCTCTACTTCTACATACGTCTGAATAAAAGCTGTTTTTGTTAATGAGCTGACCAAACATTGGAAGCAATGGAGGCAGAGAGAAAATCATGAAGGCGACAGAGAGCTAAAGAAGACGGAAGTACCGAGCTGCCCGGGAATTTTAGGGCCAGAGCAACAAGAAACAGCATAGCCAAGTATGAGGAAGTAGAAGCGTCAGCTGCCTGGACTATCCGAAGAGCACCGTCCCAATGAACGCCGCTTTTGAGAAGTCGTCGCTTGAGGCATAAATCGCGTCCTGTGAACCCCACAGACCCACCACACGCTGTGTGGCTTTACCTGAGGAGGGTAAAAGTAGCAAATGCCAGCTCTTGTCGGGTCCCCTTCTTCTTTCACCTTTGAGCCGTCGTAAAGGAAAAAGTAATGCCACCTGGCAAGAGAACAGAGAGGAGCCATGTGTCCCTTCACCCAGCGGCCAGGGCATTTCAAGGCACAGCTTCCTGTTTCCCGGCCAGCAAAGAGCGCATTACTCAGGGTTTGCAAAGCCAGAGGAGAAAGAACCCAGTGGCTACAAATAGACGAAAACCATCTCCTAAGTACCGTTGAGTCTAACTAGAAATATGCCTCTACCCAACCATCAAAATGTCTGCATGAGACGCAGACAGGTAGCTAAGGAAAGACGCCTCTTATTTGGGACGCTGCACCCCAACTATATAAGCATGTGGCTTGGTAACTGTGCTTTGAGGCCCTGACATCAAGGTAAATTAGGAAGGTCTCAGATGCACTCCTCACAACTGCTGGGCACGATGATCTCCCGAAATATCCCTCCACCAGGAACTTAGGGATTCAGTTAACAAACGTGACCGGCAGCCTAGTGTGCAACGGGGCCCCGGCGAAAACAGGGAGACCGGGAGCTGCCTGTTGCAGTGCGTGACGTGAGGCCATCCAGGAAAAACCGGGGTCTTTTAGAGTTCTTCTCAGAGAAGCACCGATGCCCTATCTGCCTATCCACACCTCAGGAGGGTAACTCACACATGCTCCCTCCCCACACTTCCAACCCCCACAGGAATCTCCCCTCTCGAGTTCCCTAACTCTCTGTTCTTCCCTAAAGTCTTACAGTCCGCTCTGCGACCAAATAATAATAACCTCTTCACGACCTCAGACGAACTCCACAAAGGCTGGACCTGAGTTTTACTTCTGAATCTCCAAGAGCACACCTGTGAGGTTTCAGCCTAAGGACGGGCTGTGACCACTCTGTCATCACCTGCGCTGTTCTCCCCTGGACCCCTACCACCCTCTGGCTCCCCCCTTATCTCCCTGGTGACAAGCACTCACGCAGTTTCCGCTTTCCTTGGTTCCCAATGTGCAGCTGGCTTCAGGGCAGGTCTAGATCAAAAAGCCTCAAAAACGTTTCAAACTCAACTTAGAAACCCCACTGCTGGGCCCCACTCTACCCTTTCCTAGGGTCTTGGGGTAAAAGCTCCCCCACTCTTCCAAGCACACACAAGAAAACGTGAGTGTCGCTTTGAACTGCTCCGTCTGTTTGCCTTCCACATGCACATTGCCAGGCACTAACCCTGCTCAGTCTATTTAAACCAGGCCTTTCACTTCTACCTCCTCTATTCATGTTTGCTGAACCAAATTACGAGAGAGACTGAACCTGTCTGGGGTTGGGAAGGGAGCGGAGCTGCAGGCATTGTGTAACGCTTTGCAAGGGCCAAACTGAAGACTGGCCCAACCTCTCCTCATGGGGTAATTCTGCAGTGCAACCATTTCTTGTCTTTCAAAAGTGACGACTCCAGCGCCCGTGTTATCATCAAAGCCAGATGCGCGGCTGGTTTCCCTGCAAGCTCTCAGCAATGCTGGACTCATTCAAGCCCTGCAACAAGCTCACCAGGGTAGAGCGTGTCAGTTTTGGTGAGGCAAGGCTCACATGTTTGATCCAGCTGCTCTGAAGAACATGGCTTTTTTCCTCCCCCTTAATAAAATCAAGACCATCCGGCTGGGGGTTTTCAATTAACCCCAAACATCCGTCCCGTAGCCTGGCAGGAACCCAACCGCAGCAGGCCTCACTACTCACCAGGAGGCTGATTTCGTCTCTGTTGAGGTGGAGGCAGCCATTTACTCTCTAGTCAGCCTCATCCTCTTTATCCAGGGTTTTCTTTTCCAGCTATGGCTTCTCTCTCCCCAGCAGTGAGCGTTTCTCTGTGTCCCGATCCAGCGCATCCAGACGTTGGAGGCTGAAGTGTTTTCGATCACCACTGTCACTTGCTTAGTTTTCATTCCACATGAAAGAGCTACTTCCCTCCTCGCCAGCCTTTCAGTTCCATGAATACCTCCATGCCTCTTAGAACCCTAGGAAAGAATGTAATAAAGCAAGAGAATGCTACCCGATCCACTAATCTGGTTCTGTGAGCATCAGTTCTCTGGCTCTCTGCAGAAACACTGCTTCAAAAAGCTCGCCAGGAAAGCCCAACGGGGGAGACGCATGCTGAAGGCGGTGTTCTGGGGCGATTTCTAGCTTGAGTGGTTCAAAGCCATTTTGAAGGTGCTTTTAACAGTTTTGAAACTTCCTGTTCAAACATCAGTGCCTTAGACCTAAAATAAACACAAGGAATAGATTATTTCAGAAACCCACAAGAGAGCATGTGACCCAGCATGGTGAAGCAAATGGTACCTTTCAAAAGAGCTTTCTAGAGAGTCAAAAATAGTTTCAAAATAAAAAAGAGAGGGTAGCAGGACATCAACTCCCTTAGATTCTGGAACAGCGATGTCTCATAGAAGAAAAAAATTAAGTAGTGTGAAGAAGCTCTGGGTGTCAAGGACAGCTCTACAAAAGAGGCAGTTGCTGTAGTAATAATGGAACTCAAATTAAGGAACTGTCACCTTGATGGCCCCAAAGTAATCTGAACATGTAGAATTCCGGAGCTAGGTAAGTTTCCAAAAGACACAGTGAGAATTTGCCCTGACTGGTGTGGCTCAGTAGGCTGGGTGCCATTCCACAAAGCAAAAGGTTGCCAGTTCGATTTCCAGTCACGGTTCAAGCTTGGGTTGTGAGTTGGGTCCCTGGTTGGGGCGCATACAAGAGGCAAGAGATGGATGTTTCCCTCGTTTCTCCCTCCCTGCCCCTCTAAGAATCTTTTTTTTTTTTTTTTTTAAAGACATGGTGAGAATTTAACAAGTGACTTGTAAACTCCTACAAGAAGACACCTCAGACTATCAGGGGATTTCAGAGTCTGAACAGATGCACCCTAATATCATTTATGACCATTCTTATCTCTCTTTCTTAGAAACTGACCTGGCCTGTCTGGCACACTCCCTGGAGGCAATTCACAGTGTTAAATCTGCCCTCCCGCCAAGCTAAAATTGGCCTCCCAGCAGCCGCTCCACAACAGTCTGCTACACTCTCCAGGCGAATTAAACAAGGTCTAATCCTTCCCCAAGACAACCCTTTGGTCTCTTCATAACTGTATCCCTACTGTCACTTTCTCCAAGATTAATGTCCCCAGGGACATGGTTTCAAATGCTTACTTGCCATCTGTCATCCTCCTGGGAGCACAATAGGGGGTTTTTAAAGCTCCTTTGGAAAAGCGAAGTCCCTACAGAGGACCCCGCTGAATCTTTGATGGTCCACACAATCTCGATTTTTTTCTCAACTCTCAAAATCTTGAGGTGAGCCTCCACAGGGTCGCACTCATGGAATTCTCTGAAGCATATCTGGATGCCTGTGGTGACGCATCTAAGATCTCGGAACCAAGGACAGCAGCCTGACACCCCCTAGCCCTTGTTCCCGAAGGACTGGGCCCCACACTTCCCAGTCCACTCTCTTATCTCTGAAAGGTCCAGAAGAGGCCGGTAATGGCCCTGGGGTAGGGCAGGGGTTGGGATGTGACCACAGAAGGCTCTGGCAGCCCGAGAAGTGGTAGTAACGACTCCAGGAAGTCAAGAGTGGCCGGCAATGGTCCAAGGGTGGTGGTGGTCGTGGTGGTGTAGGAAGTGGCCTCAGTGGGTCAGCGGCGCAGGAAAAAGGACGCTAATGACTGCGAAGGACTCGGAAGCGATCGGTCACCGACCAGGACACTGGTAAGTGTCTGGCCTCGGCGCCAGGGGGCTGGGAATGGGTGGGCAAAGGCGCAGGGACCGATCTGGAGCCGGTCAAGGCGCAGAGGCCGCGAAGAGGCGCTCGTGGACGCGGTCCCGCCCCAGTGCCCCGGCGCTGCCCACCCGCCGGAACAGCTAAGGCAGCCCGAGGACCGGGGTTCGGAGCGTGGGCGGTAGCGGGGCGCCCGTGACTCCCCCCAGGTACCTGCGCGCGCGGCGGAGAGGCCCAGCGTCACGCGCCGCCCGCGCTCCCGCCCCCGAAAGGTTCCGCGGCGCTGGCGCGCGCCGATGACGTAGCCCCGAGAGCGCCGCGCGCCCCTGACCTCAGCGGCCAATGGCGGCGGCGGCGCTGGAACCATGGCAGACGGTGGCTCCGCGGAGAAGGCGCTCTGCAGCTCGGCGCCCGCGGCGCCAGGAAGTGGTGGCGGCCCGGAACCCGGAGGCGGAGCCCGAGGTGGACAGTGGAGTCGTGCTCCGTCGCATCCGGGAGGCCGAGTGAGTGGCGGGTCTGCCCGGAGTCCGAATCTTCGCGCCTGTGGGCATCTCTCCGAGCCTCAGTCTCGCGATCTGTCAAGTGGCAGTACGCGCAAACCCTGTAGGGGTAATTGGGAGGGTTTCACGGAGGCGACGAGCTCATTGTCGACTGGATTGTAGTGAGCGCTCAACCAAGGTTCTCATTCCTCTTACTGCAGTTACCGCTGCGTCACCTTTGGGCGAGTTACGGCATCTCTGTGCCTCAGTTTGCTCATCTGGGAGGTGGGCATGCAGAGAGTACCTGCAGGCTTGTTTCGAGTATTCAGTGAACCGGTAAATGTAAACCATTTCGATCACGGCCTCCACCCAGCGCGGCGTAAAGGCAGTACCAGTGTGTGCCATTAATGTTACGCCAGTGTGACTGGTTCTTGCTAACGCCGCACAAACAACACGAATACGTGATTGTCATTTTCGTGATTATCGTTGTCAGTTCATCGAACTGCTCAGTGCCTGGTACTGGCTTGAGCATTCTCCAAACCTCATCAATTTGCACATCTCAGCCTCACTAGGATCCTGTTGGCCTCGATCGAGGTTTAGAGAGACAGAGACAGTGTCCGGAACCATATTTCAAACCCATGTCTTGGCGACTCCAAACCCTGTGCTTCCAAGTGGTCCATTATTCTGGTTTATCCATTTCCCATCCCTCCATGCCTTGTTCTGTATCTTACATAGCACTTAGAATAGCACTTAATACGGAGGAAACACTCAATAAATGTTACCTACTTTTGTTATTTTGTATTACTGCCTGTTTCGTATGTGGTCCTTTAGGGGCTCAATAAATAATAACTTTCATTAGCATCTTTTCAGATAACGGCAACTGAAAGAAAGTTAATATGCTCCCGTCCCTGAGAATTACAGTCAAGTGATGGTGGTGACTCAGAGGTTACCACTAAACAGAAAGTGGGCTGACCAGCTATTGAGCTGGAGGAAAAAGCAGCAGTGACTGTTTTCTGGGATCTGAAGATGCCAAGGAGACTAGGGTGCCTAGGGGTTTGGAGAACTCTTAAGGCACTTTGCGTATATCTCGATGTTGTTGCTCCTTCTCAACTTCTTCAGTATCCCCTGGGAGTTCCCTACTACTACCTGCACCCCCAAGTACAGTGCATTCCTCACTGCCCTGAGAGGAGCCCAGCCCTTGTTCTGTGCCTGCATTCACCAGTTTACAAAGTACCCCCTGTACGTTCCCCTTTCCTTTCCCCTCTGTGAGGAACGTGAGGGCAGGTGTTTTGTCAATTCTGTCTGTTCTCTGAGCCCCTGAACAGTGGCTTATGGCTTGTCAGTTCAAATCCAGCTCTGTTGTGGACGGAGAATACAGAGCAGACCCAGACCTGTCCCCAGGAACTGGGGGCCTCCTCCAGGAAGCCCTCTCTGCTGCCCGATCTGAACCCCAGCAGTATGCGTTCTGGCTCTGCACGTGCTCACCTTATCCTCCTGTCACTTGAGGGTGGGCTCTGCGTTTGAGGACACTCCATCATACTCCCCACGTCCAGATTGTGACCAGGAGGAGGGTCACTGTTAGGGCGGCCCCGAGAAGGATGGGAGATTATCACACCATTTTTCTTTTCAACAGGGCGGACCTGCTTATTTCTGATTTCTGGAGTTCAGCACTAGGTGAGTACCACCTCACCAAGGCTGAGGGGGTGGGGGTGGGGGTGGGAGGTGGGCCTGAATGTGGGCAAAGAAAGGAATCCCACCCTCATTTGATTACATTTGCTTCACAGAGTGGTGTACGTGCTGGGTTCTAACTCTGACTTCCCCTACAGCTCTGTGTTTTTGCTTCTTAACTAACTCTCACCCTCGGTTTCTTTATCTGTGAAATGGAGATGACAATACATACTCTGTAGTGTAATTTTAAGTATTAAATGAGGCTGTTTCGTTAAGTGCTTAGAACAGTTCCTGCCTGCCGCACAGGAGGCGATGGGTGTTGGCTGTCGTTATCGGTACTATTGGAATTTATATTGGTTTGGCCAAAAGGTCTGTTTCATTTTTTCTGTAAAATAAAGGACACATTTTTCATTTTCACCAATAACTTTATTGATTTGGATATTTTGAGTATGTCGGCTCTCTCCCGCTATTGGCTTCTAGTGGGTAGAGGCCAGGGGAGCTGCTAAACATCTTCCAGTGCATGAGACAGCCCCACAGCAGAGAATTATTTGGCCAAAATGTCAACAGTACCAAGAAATGTCACAAACCATTTGGACACGTTCGATCAGTTACTCACCTTCTTCACACACTGCACAAACCTTTTTCTTGCGTTTCAGTTGTGTTTTTACCTTTCTTGAAATAATAAAGCCCAGTATGCCAAAAATGTTGTGTATTTTCTTCCATCTTCAATATTAAAATGGCTGCACAAACATTCACCAGTTTTGATTAAGTTTTTGAAAATTTTTATATTTTTTTAAAAAATATTTATTGATTTTGAAGAAAAAGAGGGAGAGAGAAAGACAGAGAGACATCAGTTTGTTGTTCCACTTACTGATGCATCATTAGTTGGTTCTTGCTCGTGTGCTGACCAGGGATTGAACCTGCAACCTTGGCGAATCACGACGATGTTCTAGCCAACTGAGCTACCCAGCCAGGTGACGAGTTTTGTTTTTTTTAATGCATGCTAACATGACAGCTGTTACAACACAATCTCACAAAATTATTTCAAGTGAAGTTAAAGACAGCTAAGCACTACCAGAGCCATCGTATGGACAAAACAGTGGACTTTTTGGCCAACCCAGTATTTGTCCTGCTCTTTTCCCCTGAGATTACAACGGAGACTCTTTCCCCATGCAGTTACAGCCTCTTCCTAAATGTCATGTGTGGAAACATAAATATTAATACACAGAGCAGACGTACAGGTGTTACCATTTTTATTGAGGGACATTTAGTTTGTTTCCTTCATTGGTTTTTTAGTTGTCATAAGTTTGCAATGAGCACCTTTATGCATAAAGCTTTTACCAAGTTTAGGATGATCTTCTTGGGATACATTCCCAGAAATGAAGTTATTCAATGAAAAAGGCAACAACCAACTTGATATCCATTGTTTAACTGTTTTCCAAAAAGCTTTTACCAATTCTTTTACCAGCAAGGACTAAAAGAGCCGGTTTTTCATGCAACCTTTCCTGGCTAGGGTCTTATTTAAAGATATCTTTGCTGCTAAGTGAAAACGGGCATCTGCTTGTGGGAACATACAGCTTTTTGCTTTTTGTTTTGTTTTGCATACAGATTTGTGCAACCGAATTCAGTAACAGTATAATGGAAAGAGAAGCAAGAGAAACCACCTTTATATGCAAAGATTTAATGAGAATATTCCGTTAGACTCTGGAAGCCCCAGCCTACCTTTGAAAAACATTTGTATTGCATTTTTTTGTATTACCTTTTAAGCCCTATGCCGCTCCCCCATGATCACCACGCTGTCGTCCATGTCCATGAGTCCTTTTTCCTTTTTTCTTGATCCTCCCACCCCCATAGCTGTATTCCTGCTGTCTGTGACTCCATCTCTATTTGGCCTTTTAATTCAGTGTGTTCATTAGATTCCACATATGAGTGAGATCATATGATGTAACTTTTTACACATTAAATATTCCTACTCCCACCATGGCTGGTGTGGCTCAGTGGATTGAGTGCCAGCCTGTGAACCTAAGGATCACTGGTTCGATTCCCAGTCAGGGCACATGCCTGGGTTGTGGGCCAGGTCCCCAGTTGGGGGCCCTGTGAGACAACCACACATTGATGTTTCTCTCCTCTTTCTCCCTCCCTTCCCCTCTCTCTAAAAATAAATCAGTAAAACCTATTTTTAAAAAGTCAGAATTTCAGGGCATTTACCAGGGACCTCCTATTAAACTAGAATGAGTTTACATTAGAGGTTTAGATGGAAACTGAACCTGTAAATGAAAGCTATTTCTTCTTGAGACTCTCTCTGAGGTTGTAGGCCGTGGGGGTCCCGAGACCTGGAGGTCAGTGTTTGGAGGATACGGCCGCATGTGGCAAGCGTGTTTGGGAGTGGAGCTGGCAGCCCTTCTCCCTAAAGGGTTGGAGCTCTGACTGCTCCACACCTTTTCTCCCTGGGTCTGGCACTTCTCTTGTGGATGATCTGCTTCACAGGGTCAGGGCGTGCCCTCTGACCGTGCCTGGGGGCCCGCTCTTTCAGAAACCATCAACAAATGTCTTATGGAACATCTGGAACAACTGAATGCCCCTGTGGGGACTCTTTCGGAAGCCATTGGAAACCTGCACCTCAACTCATCACCAGCTGAGTCAGATGTGGCCCCCGGCTCCATCCCAGGAGAGACCCCGGTCACGGGGACTCACAACTGGAAGTGTGTGTGTTACGGCATTGGGAACTTTGCCACCTGCGTCATAGCTAGAAACCAGCTGACGTTCTTGCTTCTCTTCCTGGAAAAGTGCCAGGTACGTTTTTGGACTCTTTTATCGCCCTTCTCTGGGTCTTGCATGCAGTGTGCACACAGGCATTGGGTTGAAGTAACCCCTCCTTCCCACCTGCAGATTCCCAGAAGTCGCTGCTGGGTGTATGACCCTGTGTTTAGCCAACTCGAAATTGCGGTTCTCAACACCCTTGGGGTGATAGTCCTCAATGAGAACGAGGTGAGTGGTCCAGGAAAGTGGGGTGGGAAGGGCTGTGTAACTGCTGGCTCGCTGACCCCAGCCTCTGGCCCATGGAAGCTGGTTTCCTGGGAAACAGCAGTCTGCCCTTTCCACTGCCTGCCGCTTTCCCGGTGCCTGTCCTGTGCGGCCAGTCAGCTGCCCACATTTCGGACTGTTGTGCCCATCAGAAAAGAGCCGATTGCAGATGGCATGAACCAGAACACGTTAGGGCTACAGAATTTTCTGATGAGGAGTCTGTGTCCCGAAATTATGCTGAGTTGGTGCTTCCTGTTAGTGTTGCGTATCAAAAGGGCGCACAGTCTCAGTGCATCAAATGACGGCTTTCTGGTTGGAATTTATTCTGTTCCAAGGGAGGCGATACAAGGGGACAGGACATCCTCTCCCTTTGGAGCTGTAGCTGTCACACCCTCAGCACCTGGCTGTGAGCTGTGGATGAAGTCTCTTTCCACCCCTGCATCCCCTTAAATAGTTGGAATTCGACATTTCTTGAGACCTGGAAAAAGGAAAACAATTTCACAAGCAGAGGACTGACGCCAGTATGGGCCGATGCCTCTGAATTTAGTTTTGTTTTGTCTTGGTGATTACGATCATTTGAGTTCTCTCTGTTCTGAGAAACTGCCATCTCATTGCTTATTATGAAACATGAAAATTAGGCCCAGCTGAGACGAGGGAATTGTTTGCCGACGTTGGCAAGCTGCTAACACACTGCCGTTTAATTCTGATCATCTTCCTGAGTTCCTGCACTGTGCTAGGCAAGGCGCTCCGGGGAGCCCGAGATAAATGGGAACCAGCCTGTGAACGAGGAAATGACTCAGACGGTGCGGCAGAGCCACACACTAGGAACTGAGACTTCTGGGAACGGGGCCCGTTTTGTCTGGAGGGAGGAAGGTTTCTGGGTCTGAGCTGGGATCTGAAGATTGACCAGGAGTTCGCTGGAGGGGCAGGCCCGGGGCTGCAGGCCTGCACAGAGCTGGCTGTTCAGGAACCACAGCCAATTTGTTATTAACCGAGGGGAAGCTGCGAAGACAGTGGAGAGGGGAGGCCGGGCCAGACAGCAAACAGAGGACCTTGTGTCTTTGCCAAGGAGTTGGCTGTGGAGCAACAGTTCTCAAGACGGGGCATGTGAAAAGGGCCCAGTTGTGACAGGGATCTGAAGGAAGTGGCCCTGGAAGCCGAGGCTCACCAGACCCTGGTGGGACATGGGGACGGTAACCATGGCCGCCCCTCCTGTCCGTGCTGTCACAGACCCAGGAGGCTCTTCCACTGACCCAGAGCTCTGTGTGTTCATGGGACACGCATCTGCTGAGTGAACATGAGTCCTTCCCAGTCATCACCATGGTGTCCTCCTTGTCCCGTGCCATTTTACAGACTTTGTGCACATCACTCATGTTACTACCCCACAGTGGGATGCAGGGGGTCCCATTTCGTGCCCCAGTTGTCCTCTCAGCTCCTTCCTTCCCTGAGCTGTGCTGGTGTGACTGACAGAACACCATGTAAGTCTGAGGGGTGCGGCGGGATGCACGTGCACCGCAGTGACACCGCAGAAAGGCTCGTTCACACACCCATCAGCGCACGGAATCACATTTGCATTCTGTGTGTGTGCCGAGAACCCTGTCCCTCCCCTCGTGGTAAGAAGTGTTCGCACCCCTGTGCGTGTTGGCCCCCAGGAAGGAAAGCGGAGCGTCTGCGGGGCACCCACCGTCTTCTACATGCTGCACTGCGGGACAGCGCTGTACAACAACCTCCTGTGGAGCAACTGGTCGGTGGATGCCCTCTCCAACATGGTCATCATCGGGAACAGTTTCAGAGGACTGGCGGAGAGGTGAGCCTGAGTGCAGAACGCGTGCTCTCGGCCGCTCCTCGGAGATGCCCTTGCACGGGATGCTGGGCTGCGGGCTAGAGAAAGGCCAGCCCAAGTCAAGCTCTGAAACAAGTTAGGGGTTGCCCATCATCCCCCCTCCCTTACGATGGGCAGGATCCCTCTTAAATGGGGAAAACCGTTTGGTTGCTCCCTGTGCCCTCCTGTCTCGCAGCGCCTGGGCGTCTGCCGTCTTCTCCCTGCGTGAGACGGCTGCCTGGACTGGGAGGCACGTTTTCTGCTGAGCGCCTACTCCACACCCCCAATTTGTACAATTCTTACTGTATTTAAATCGACTTGCCTTTGTCTGTCTGAAGTTGGACAAAACCACTCTCGTACTGCTCACTGTGCTTTAAAACCCTTTATTTCCAGATCGTTGACGAGGATTCTGCAGGAAAACTACACTTACGTGGCAAAGGTACCCACCTGAACGGAGGGGCCAGGGAGGGAAAGGGAGGGGGGTCCTCCCGTGTCCGTCACTGGGAACCACGCTGCCCGTACCTGTGTAGGCAGACGCTCGTGGGGGCGAACTGAAGGCAGAGGGTTTACGGAGACGATCCAGTCTCCACTCTTTATCTTCTGTGCTCAGATCATGAAGGGACTGGAGGAGCACGCGTTCCCGCAGACTCCGCAGTACACAGACACGTTTAACGACACCTCTGTCCACTGGTTCCCTGTCCAAAAGCTCACCCAGCTCTCCGTGGACACCTGGGCGTTTCGGGAAGAACCAGATTATCGGGGCTGTGAGGACCTTGAAATCATCAGGAACGCCACGCAAGATCCTTCAGCTACTGACTCAAACTTGCTGTAACCTACTCAGGGCCGGCTGAGGCAGCAGCAGCAGCTGCCAGAAACTGAAGAAGAGGCTGCCACGGTGGACTGCAGAGGACGGTCTTCGCAGTGGGCCCCTTTGGGAGGGACCAGATAATCCATCAGCCTGGCTCTCCTGTGCTGAGGAGGGTACGCCGTGGAAGAACTTGGTAAAATGGCACTATTGTGTTTTACATCCTTCCTCGGTGACCTGGCCTGACGGGAGCATTGGTGGATAGAGAAGTCACTCTCCAAGGTGGTTTAAAGTACTGTTTATTCACAAACGTGTCCGTCTCAGGGGTGAGTGCCCCGCCGCAGCCTACTTAGCCATGTCAATCAGGCTCTGCAGCGAGGTGGGCACCCACGTCTTCTCGCCCTGGACGAACACCACCCCCCGGTCGATGTAGATGACGATGCGGCCGAAGGTGTAGAGCTGCTTCCCTTCGTGTCGCTTCCCGATGACAGGCATGAAGACGATGTTGTGCTCCTCAGCCTTGGTCTCAATGAGGTCCTTAAAGTTCATGGGCACGGAGCTGGCGGCCACGCCGATGCCCCTCTGGGCCATGTTCTCAGCCTCCCGCCGCTCCTGCATGGCCTCGTACTGGAAGTCCTTCCTCCGCTCCGTGTGAGTGAGGTAGGCGATGTTCTCCCGTGCTCCGGGCTGCATGTAGGCGCCTGGGAGAGACGGAGGGCAGGGGTGAGGAGGGGTGTCCCAGCACGCACAGAATCTAGGCCGCAACTGGGCACAATCTGGATATCATCCCACAGGTGCCACTTCTATCAAACCGGTCACTCACTGAAGGGCAGTTGTGCCTCAATTCACAAAGCACTAAAAGAGATGATCTAGCACCTACACACCCTGCTGCAATCACACAAAAACGGGTCTGGAGGTTTCTGGCTCACGACACCTAGTGGCCAGAGAATTTCCATTCCCACCTCACTTGGTAGTTTTCACCCCACACTGCCAAAGAGGCAGCCTGCAGGACCTTGAAACCATAGGGCCTGTGCTAGTGGTGTGTTTAACCAACCATACAGGCCTCTGGGCCTGGAAGAATTTAAAGTGTGTGAGGAGCTGAAACCTAGATGTTGAAGGACAGAGAATGCAGGACCACGTGCCCAGTACCAGCTGAGGGGTACAGTGCTAGGAGCTGGGGCCCGAGAAGTCTGCAAGAGTGTCTAGAGAGTATAAAAACAGGTAGCCCACTGACACTCCTTGAAGGGCCGGATAAATAGCAAAAAAGTATATTTACTTCATTCAGCATAATATTAAGTGACCTAAGAATTCCAACCTTGTTTTCATGTAATAGACTTGGCAGAAAGAAGTAAAGGCTCACGAAGTAGAAAGTCCAATCACAGCTGCCACTCCTAAGCTGTGTGACCCTGAGCAAGCTCTCGGCCTTGTTGATCTGATCTGAAACACGGCTAGAGTGGGCACTCTGAGAGGTGCGCACACCAACACAGGAGTGGCTGTGGAGGCTCCCAGGACTCCTGATCTGGCAGCGACTCACCTGGAACTGGGTCGGGTGGGGAGGAGGTGTGACATGAACAGCCTGCCACCCACTCCTGACACGACAAAGACACCTGCTGAGTGCTGTACACGAACAGTAACTCAGTCCCTTTAGGTTCTTACAGGAAACCTAGAAGGTAGGTGCTGTGACAGTTTTACAGGTAAAGAAAATAGTCTGAGAGACGGCGCGCACCTACTAAAGTCAGACCGTGCCCGGAAACCACTGTGAGCTATTACAATGGGACAGCACACCCACCACTGGCCGGGCAGACACACGAATGAACCCTAAAAAGCCACACGGTGCAGCGGTTAGGAAGGTGAGCACTGGAGGTAGACCCACACAGCGTGACGCCTGCTTAAATCTGTCCCCACTCAGGGAAGGACACCCCTCCCAGCCCCAGGAGAGCTGGCCGTGGGGCTCGCCAGCACATAACTTGGCCTGGTGGCCAAGAGTCAGTGTCTGTCGAAGCGGATGGAGGGTCACACTGGAGTCAGCCCATGGTACCTGAACACCGATTCTGTGTCATTTACGTGTTCAGAAGCGCGGAGCTCAGGGCGGGGGCATGCCAAACAGAACCCCCACTCACCAACGTTGGAGGACACCGCCCTGTTCATGATGTCGAGTGCTTCGTTGAATTTGTCCTTGATGGATGGGTGTGCCAGCACTTGATCTGAGAACATGGACTTCCAGCCCAGGTACCACTTGGTGATCTCCTCATAATTTGGGCTGTTACTGAGCCAGGAGCACAGCACCTGCCGAAAAGTAACAAGTAAGAAACTTGCACCCACAGTGGCACGAATGGGATCAAAACTTCTAAAGGGGCCCTGGCTGTGTGGCCCAGTGGACTGAGTGCCAGCCTGTGAACCAAAGGGTTGCCAGTTCAATTCCCAGTCAGGGCACATGCCTGGGTTGTGGGCCAGGTCCCCAGTTGGGGGCCCTGTGAGACAACCAATTGATGTATCTCTTGCACATTGATCCTTCTCTCCCTGTCCCTCTCTTCCTCCCTCCCATCCCCTCTAATAAAAAAAGAGAAAAAAAAACTTCTAAAGAGGACCAAGAGGACCTATGTTTTAGTCCCAGTCCTATGAGCTGGTGATGTTTATGGGACTGAACAGCCAGGCACTTAGGAGGGCGGAAACGGGTCAGCTTGCTCACTAAGTGCCCTGTACCTGAAGTCTGTACAACAGGGGTATCACGTCCCACACTCATGCAAATAAAGTGCTTAGGACATCTGGCACATGGCAAATGGTCAAGGAATGGCAGTTACTGCTATCACTGCTTAACTCGTTCCTGTCCTACCACGTGACTTTATTTTTGTTCCGTGGTTACAGCACTGTCATCTGCCAGCCACCCAGGAATTAAGCGAACCCTCCCTGCCCCCATCCCACCCCAACAAAGCAAACAAGCATACCTGCAGCCACTTGGGAAAGAAGTGCTTTTCGAGAAGCCCCACCAGGCTGGAGACAGAGACCATGCCTTCCCAGTCGATGGCCCAGTAGAAAGCATCCATGTGCTGCTGGTGGGGGTTAATGACCAGCTCCCCAAGACACATCCCTGGAAGAGAAACCCGGTCTCTAAGGCAAAGCCACAGAAGCACAAAGAGCAAAGTCTTCACCAGCCAGTGTTGGCCTTTGGTCTGCTCTAAACTGTCAACTGTGAGCTCTTGATACGGCAATTCTTAAAGATCTGTTTCCTCTCTAACCCAGAAATAACTCAAGTTTAGTATCAAAAACCACGAAAATTTCAGAGCACCAGTGGCTATCGCGTCACCAGAAGCCCAAGCCAGACCCATCGGGAACCAGGAGGCACACTGAGTCTGACCTGGTCACCACAGCCTTTCAGTCACTGCCGTGAGGACCCAGGCTTCATTTACGTCCAGCCTCAGTGCACAAAACTGGCGCCTCTTACGGTAAGAAGTGTCATGCGCTTTGTGGTGCGGTTCGAAGGCCTTTTTTTTAGCACAGTCGTGATGCTGCCGAGAAACCAAGGCCCCAGAGCTGCTGGACTTGGATGCTTTTCCCCATTTCCTTACCCAGCTTGGGCACTATGTTCTTGACCATGAATGCTTCCCAGGAACCAGGGGTGAAGACATCTTTCCAAGGCTGGAGGATGAGCTTGGCGGAGGAGTCGCTAGGGTGCCACTTCTGCAGGGCGCTGGACAGCTTGCTACGGATGGGGGAGTACAGTGGCTCCAGGCGCGCCTGCATGAGGGGGAGCCACGGGTGGATCCACGAGTGGATAGGGACGGTGTCCGTCAGCGGGTTCCAGTTTTCCACCTGCAGGAGGAGCGGGAGAGGGGCAGTCACATGATGCCCCCGCCCTGTGGGGGTCATGGTGAGGAGACCGTGTGCTCTCATGGCCGAGGCCCAATGCCTTGCATGTGCGTGGACAGCCTCTCTTTCATGGAGGGACATTTAGGTACAGAGGCAGCCAGTGTGCTTGATAGGCATTTTGCACTACACTTCTTCAAACAGAGACACCCACAAATGAATACGCCCGTTCAATTGTGTTACATCTCAGAAACGGCACCACTTTAAGAAAGAAAGGAAGAGAATTCCCCATCACTGGGGACTTTGGGGAAGGCAGTGCAGATTAAACGGCCAGAGTCAGCACAGGGCAAGAGCACTGCTGCCACGTTCTGTTAACTGCGGGCGGCTTAGCAGCACTGAGAAAGAGCAGGGCTAACCAAGCCCCCACAGCTACCCACCAGCTGCTCCCCAGGCTCTGGGCCCTACCTCCTTCTGCAGCTTGGGGAAGATGAGCTGGTCCAGTATGTTATCCAAGATCCACACGGGGATAATGTGCGCCCAGCTATCCAAGAAGTCCACCATTGGCTCACAGTTCCTTGGTTGCCACTGGGTGACAATATTTCGAACAAGAGGCATCCAGACCTCCCATATCAGCCTACGGGAGAAAGAGGGGCAGGCTGACTAACCACGCTGACTGGGCTCACAGTGAGCACCCACGCCTCCAGAATAAGGAAGAGAAACGCACAACCTGGAAATCCGGTCCGAAAGCCATCAGTCCAGTCCCCACACTGGCCAGTCCTGCGCCTGCCTCTTCCTTGCTTTCCTGGCCACCCACCCAACCTGGGGGCCTCATTCTAGCCAGCGCCTGCCTACCTGGCAGGGTTGCTGCAAGGTCACATCGGCTCATGGCCCCCACACAACGGCTCTTTTCAACCTGTCATGTGCTCTTCCACCCTGAGCTCTCTGCACAACTAACACCTCTCACCCTTGGGGCTACAGACTGACTGTCCCCCTCAGAGACCTCGGCCTCAAACCAACCCTGCCCTCCTAAAGAGGCGCATGGCTTCAACGTTCACTGCTGTGCCCAGTTCGCACTGCAGGAGTGCGTGCCCACTCCTTACTGTGGCCTGCCTTTTCCAGTCACTGCAGACAGGCCGTCCGCTGTACTGCCAGGGAAAGCCCAGCACAGGCGTGCTCTTCCACAGACACTTGACAAGCACAGGGCAACTAATGAACAGGGACTGAAACTCCCAGCATGCCTGCACGTGGCAGAGGGCTAATATAGGCCGGTGCACCACCCCGGGGTAGTAATCCTCCGCAGCCCCTCAGGGGACAGCAGCAGGCGCGCTCTGCCCCCAACACGGAGTACCTGTGAAAGGCATCTGCCGAGAGGTCTTGCCCACCATGGGACAGGAGCTGGTCATTCTCCAGGAGGCTCTTCCACTTGGAGATGATCTCGGTGCCATAGGTGCAGTCCTAAGGAGGAACAGAGTGGTAGGAAGATGCCATCAGCAGCCCCCCTCACCCCCCAGACACGCTCTTGTGGCCAAGGCACACCCTGGACCAGGGGCAGTGACTCACTTTGAGGGGATCCCACTCCTTGAAGTACTCCTTCACGAGCGGGTAGACGATGGCCACGGCGAGGTCCACGCGGTCGGACATGCGGTACTCCTCGTAGTACTTGTCCTGCAGGGTTTCGAAGATGCGGGCGCACTCGTCCAGGGTGAGGGGGTGGCTGCAGTGGGGCTGCATGCGCTGCTCACACTCCTCCACCATCTCCAGGACTTTGCTGAGATTGGAGATGACCCGCTCCTCGTGGTCTAGGACCTCCGACATCTTCTCCAGCTCGTGGGAGAGGTTGACCACCATGTCCCGCTCGTACTGCAGCTGCCGGTCATTCTGGATGATCTCCTGCTCTGTGAGGTCGATGAGCAGCTGCAGGTTGTGCTCCAGCTCCGGCAGCGCAAAGCCCGGGGCCTTGGCCTCCTTGCCGGGCTGTGGCAGCTGCTGTGACTGCAGTGGCAGCCCATCATCGGGGATGTTGTGCTTGTTGCTGATCTGGCTGTAGCTGTAATAGACCTTCTGCTCCCGGCCGGTCATGTCTATGACCTTGGAGAATGGCAGAGGGGACAGGTTAGCACTCAGCAGTGCTGCACTACAAACAACACCCGTAAGCAGGGAACATACAGTGCGAGTGGCTGGCAGAGCTGGGGGAGGGCAGGGGGTCCGTGCTGCCCTGGGTCAGAGGTGGCTCGGGGCCCCTTTGGACAAAGCAGATGGAGAAGACTTTTTAGGAAAACTGATGAAATTTGAATAGACTGTTTGGTTGAGATGAAAATCGATTTTCATGGAAAAGTACAGGCTGTTCTGATCAAAGCAGCTAACAAAGCATATGTAATCAAAGTAACATTTTGGTAAGAACACGTATGATTAGGCAAAGATCTGGAAGGATGTACCTCAAGATCTTAAAACTATAGGGAGGAAGGAAAATAGTATTTTATTTTTGCCTCTGTACTGCCTAATTGTCTAAAATATACTACAAACATTCTTTGATAATAAAAAAGCTTAATTTAAAAACAAAACATACAAAACCCACAGTCACTGGCCAAAGGCCACCCAGGAAATGAGCTAATTCCAGCACGTCGGGAAAACTGAGGAGCGGAAAGCGGAGCTCACTGAGACAGGCTCACTGACCGTCTCTGCAGAGTGCGGCCCCAGACCCGCCTGCACCATCCATACCCGGGGGATGCACACTTGGGCCCAGGCTAGGTCTGGCGGGGCCTGGGCATCTGCATTCCTCACCGGGACCCAGATAATCTGAAGCATGGCGCCCTGACACGAGAGCCCCACTCAAGGCCACGACACACGCACACTCGCTCCTACCAGACTACCACACACAGGTGTCACCACTGTTCTTTGGCCACTTGGGGGAGTGAGAAAACCTTAGACTAGGCAGATAACTATGTGATAAGGTAATCTGTTCTTTTTTTCTTTAAGATTTCATTTATTTATTTTTAGAGAGAGGGAGAAAAAGTGGGAGAAACATCAATCAGTTGCCTCTCATATGTGCTCTGACCGGGGACCAAACCCACAGCGCAGGCATGTGCCTGGACTGGGAATTGAACCCGTGACCTTTTGCTTTGCAGTACGATGCCCAACCGAGCCTTGCCGGTCAAGGCTGTAATTCTTTCTTAAAAAATAAAACATTCAGCCCTGGCTGGTGTGGCTCAGTGGACTGAGTACAGGCCTATGAATCAAAGGGTCACTGGTTCGATTCCCAGTCAGGGCTCAATGCCTGGGTTGCAGGCCAGGTCCCCAGTGGAGGACACGTGAGAGGCAACCACACGTTGACATTTCTCTCCCTCTCTTTCTCCCTCCCTTCCCCCCTCTCGAAAAATAAGTAAATAAAATCTTAAAAAAACAAACAAACAAACAAATAAATAAAACACCCAGTGCTGGTATGCCCAGAGGGCTGTCCTGCAGGCCTGCTCAGAGAGTGAGTTACACCCTCTCCAGTGTTTAAGAGCCTTGAAGACCATCCTGTTCCTTGATTGTTCCGTGACTATTCTAAGAATCTATCCTTAAAAAATGAAACAAAGCCAAGACTTAATGTACAAACCATGCCTGTCAAAACCAAAACCAGCAAAAAGTTCAAGGTCTCGCAATAAAGTTACAGTGCAGCTGCTCCCTGGGACTAAGCACGCATTGGAATGACAGCCACACTGCAATTCGGTAATTCCCCGGCTGCAGGCTTCCGAAAGAAGCGCGTGATGCCTCACCCCTCCAGTGCAGGGAAGAGAGCTGGGCACACAGTAGGGACCAGACAGCTTCCTGAAGGTGTGAGTGCACTGAATGGGGACATGCTGCCCTCAAGTGAGAAAAGCAGGACTGGGGAAAAGTCCTGCACAGAAGCCCCAAAGGGACCTCAAAAAATGTTTGGTGACAGACTCCCGGCCATGGTACTACTTTTCATTTTCCAGCACCCCATCCTAGACCAGGTGTCCTAGAGCCCACGTACCTTGACCTGAGAAAGCTCCTTCTGCGGAGCGGTGAGCTTCTTGCTTATCCTGCCCTTGGCCTTCAACTCTTCCACTGTCCTGTAAGAGTATTTGGGCTTCTTCTTGCTCCCGCTGGGGTCTTTCCTCCACTGGCTCAGCTCCTTCTGGAACTCCTGAACCAGAGGGACACGGCCCGTCACACCAGCATACCCGCTTTCCACAGCAGGCGGGGCTGCTGAGACTCTGAACAGACATCCAGCAGCTGCAACCACAGATGTCTACAAGGTTCTATGCCCAAGACCGTGCCCGTGTGACACTAAAACCACCCAATCGCCCTCCCGGACACCCACCCCTCTTATGGACAACGAGGTTCAGCAGGCAGGTGTGCCCGACTGGACAGAGAAACAAAGGCAAAGGCAGCAGTTACTGAACATCCGCTGCATCAGGCACCCTGCTGGCTTTGGATTTCCCCCATGTAGAACTTGGAAACGGGTGCTTCGTGTACTTTTACACGTACATAAAACCCGGGTTCTAATGCCCTGCAGGTAATAAGCAGGCCCCTAGGTCTGAGGGCAAAGCTACCTTTCACAAGCGGCGTCTGCAGAACGTCTCTGCAGGAAGGTCTAAGGTAAAGGGGAAAACTGCTGGTCAGAGGGCGGCAGAGTCTGGCCCACCGAAGTGGGTTCTGTATTTGTCCCATTGTTTTTCTCTCACTGGTCTAATGCTTGTAGTTTTTTTCTCAAAAAAAAAAAAAAAAAAAAAAAATCTGGACTTCTGCTTTGGGGAAACCATTAAATCAGGCAATCCTGAGCCCACAGTCTACATAGCAATAACTGCCCAGAGCTGAACAGAAAATACCCCTTTAGACGGCCTCAGGCCCCACTTGGCTCACCTGCCCCACTCTGCTGCGTGCTGGGCGCCTGTTAGCTTCTAGGTCTGAGAGCCCTGACTCGGTGGTCACCCCCATTATCAAATGCCTCCCCCCTCAGTGAGAGGAGAGGTCGGTGATAAGAATGGCAACGACACATCCCCCCCACTCAGTGAGAGGAGGGGTCGGTGACAAGAATGGTAACGACACGTGTCTTCGCCGTGCTTCCCCCATCAATACAGAGGGGAAAAGAGTCACATATCAATCAGGAGGGCCAGCCCCTTCTGTTGCTGCAGCAAAGCCACACATGACAGACCGCAGACGGCTCCCTGCCGCACGGGGAATGAGACCCTAGCACCAACGGCCTCCAAGGCCAGGCGGTGCGGCCACCCATCTCAGTGCGCTCCCTCCCCCGCCATGCTCGGTGTGCTGCCGTCCTGCCACAGTGTCTCCTCAGCGTCTCTTCACTGCCAAGCTCAGGGCTGCCCTGTGTCCTCTGGCCTCTTGACTCACCTGGGCCTTATACCCTCTCTTCTGCAGGTGTAACTGAAATGTCTTCTTCCTAAGAGGCCTTCCCTGACCACCGTATTTACTGGAAGTGTGTCACCCTCCCCAGCCCCACCCGGACATGCACACCCCCAGTCTTATTTTCTGCCTTGGCACTTCCTGCTCCTTCCAACCCCGCTGTAGCTGACTGCGCACTGCCTGTCCGTCCCCAGGCCCTGAGACGTGTGCGCCCACCCTCCAGCACAGTGACTGGCCCACACTGTGCAATGACCACGTGAGACTGACGGCGAGTGAAGGAGTGAAGGAACGGGCAAAGGAAAATGCCACAGACGCCGCCCACCCACACCCTCCAGCTTCTACTTGCCTCTTCGGCTTCTTCCTCGGAGTCGACCACGGGGAAGTCTTGCAGGGACTGGGTGGTCCGCTCAGAGCCGTACGCTCCCACAGCGCCTTTTCCCTTTCTCTGTTTGGCTTCGATTGGGTTAATGATGCCTGACAATTTCAGCAAAAGAAAAGAGAAGAGACTTCAGATGACGGCAATTCTTGCATTTGAACAGGCCAGTCCGTGAATTCACACTTCCTGGACCCACAGTGACATGTGGCCTGAGAAGGAGCGTCCCCTCTGCCCTGGAACAGTGCTCACGCCCCGTGCCATCCGAACCTTCTGAGCGTTCTCACTGCCGCAGAGCAGTTTGCGGGCGTGAGGCGACTTATGTCCTGTGCACAGACGCCCGTCTCCCTGCAGGTTCATTGTGTAGTGGGGCACTCGCAACAGGGGACTCTGGCAGGCTGAGTCTGTGCCCACTTGGGAGGCTTGAATGTGGAAAGTGAAGTGAGGCAGGTCATAAAGTGATTCGGACTGAAGCAGGTAAAGCTGCATTTGAGACTCCATCTATTTTACATTCATACCAACTGTGCTTAACTCGTTTTATAATGTGTTTAAGCCTTGGAAATAAATGTTCTTATAAAAGAGCTCATACACAAAACCACAACATTTCACTAGAAATTTCCTCTCACGCCAAACTTTCCCCCACCTCCCACTTCCAGTTAGTACTGCTGAAATCTCCATTCGAACACGCCCCACTCGCACTCCTGGTCACCGTTTCTACCCCTTCACACCGTGGGTTCGCATCAGCTCGTGTTTCCCACACATAACCGGGTAACCTGCACCGGATTCGGGGAGCAGCCCACGAGTCACAGAGAACACGACTGCTTACACCCATTTGGGGCTGTGCCTGGGACAACTGTCTCCTGCGGGATGGCTGCAGCTGCCTGGTGTGAGTGGCTCTGGTACCGAGGAGGTGAGAGCCTGTACAGGGGCTGCCCTGATGGGGCTGCGGGACAGGGTCAACAGGAGACAGTGCTCCTCAGTGAGGCCAGAGGCAACCGATGAGGGATTTGCTCAGCCAGGTTTATAGCTACATGGCTCTTACTGTTAAAAAAGCTACACGTGATGTTTTATAGATATTCCTGAAGGACAAATGGCTATGCTTGCAAAACTGAAACTCTTGTGAGCAGGGACAATGAACTCTCATGCCTTCAGGGCCCAGGAAGATTAAGGAGAATGAGTCAAGTGGACTGGGGGGAGACAGCCGGCCGCAGTGGAGACAAGGTCATGGGCACTGTCCCGGGCAGCTGTGATTCAGCTGAACCAGGTACTGCCAGGGAAACCTAGAATGTTAGGTGAGACTGTCTGTTTTTAAGTACTGGCAACAAATTCAACTTTTTTGGAAACACCGGACAGGCCAAAAGAAGCCTGTCTTCCACCCATGGACTTGCAACCTGTGTTAGACTCTGACCCTCTCCTGCTGCTGAAACAAGCATTCTGTCTGAGTGTGACACAGCGAGGCACCTTGTCTTGCGCCAAACCAGGCTGAGGAGTTTAAGTGCTTTCGAAGGAGAAAAGGCAGACCAGGCCCCACAGCACTCCCCTTCCCGCTGCCCGGCCTCCCCCATCCAAACTACAAGGGTGCCAGTGCCTACCTTGTGCATTCTTCCCGAGGCCCCTTCCAGGGACGTAGCCCATCTTCTGCAGAAGCTTCTGTCCAATTCCTTTTGTGTGTCTTTCCCAGCTGCCAAAATCCATGAACGACTTGGTTCCTCCTGCAAAACCTTTCTGGCTGGGCTTAAAATTGCCGCCCTGAAAAGAAACAACACAGTTTAGTTGATGAAAAAGAAAAAGAAGAGAAACCTAAGAAAGCAAGCTCGGCTGATGGGAAAACTGGCCTGGCAGCCACAGAGCACTATGTGACACGTCATACAGACCGAGTCTACATCTATGACGTGTGTGAGGAAAGAAAAGACGCAGCACTACACACTTCACACCTCGAAGCGACCAGCCACCACAAGGAAAATCCCACAACCGGACTCCAGCTGAGCTCCCCCACTGTCCCACTCACTGGGAGATGCTTAGGCCGCAATGGCCTTCCAAGGCTATTACTAAGCTCACAGTCTTTCAATAAAGATGCTACCGTTTTTAATTTCTTTGGTCCGAAATCCTTAGGAAATTCATCCTGCTTAACGGGTTTCTCTTCATCATCAGAATCTTCCAGCTCCGCCTCCTCTGCTGCCCCTTTCTTGAGCCCAGCACTGATGAAGTTGACCGGTGCAGAGTAGTCACGGGCCCTGCAGGCAAACACAATACCCATGGGGTAGTCCAAAAACAACTCTTCCGCGGCCATCCCTTGTAGAAGGCCAAAGATTTCCTTACAGCAGAGCTCATGGGATCCATTTGAAAAGCAACATGTCTACTTAGGTCGAAGGGCCCCCGGTCTGGCTTTCTGTTACCACACTTAACATTTTTAACTGATGGGCTCGGGTCAGCTCTCTGGCCAAAGAGCTGTCAATATCAGTGTAGAGTTGATTAACTATTCAACACACGATGTGATGATCCAACTTCCCTTTTACACATTTTAAAGTGCCAAGCCTGGTGTACTGCATTTACTTTAAACAGCATTTGTTTTGGACACTATTTCAAATGTAAAATCAAAGAGAAATTATGATAGCTAAAAATCATAAATAAATAGAAACACATTAGAAGAGATTATATGAATGGAAAATGTATTAACAATTATATCAAACTAAGAAAAAGTACGTGTCCACTCAATTTATTTGTAAATGAATACTAAAATACCTAAGAAATTAACTCCTGAGATGGAAAGTATTAATTTTAACTGATTGCCTCAAGAACAGCACTTAAAATAAGTCATTAACCCCAGGTCCCCTTTGTATAAACTGAAGCCAGTACCTTTGTATTGTGTGGTTAAAGCAACAGAGAAACAGTTCTAATGAAAACCCTGGGAAAATCACAAAATAAAGCAATGCTTTATAAAATGAGTGACCTAGGAACTGAACATCCATCCCCATGAGAGCAGCAAAGCTGAGAGAACCCCTCCCTAGAAGATGCACTACATATAGCTCAAGGGCTAACAGCCTTAACTCCAGGTCAGACAGGCCCGGATGCTCACAGCCTAGCCATGTGGTCTTTGGCTGCAGACCCTTCATCTGCAAAATGGGATGGTGACTGCGGCACCTCTCTCATACGGCAAATGGGACCAGGCATGTGAGAATCCTGGACAAGCGAGCAGCCAACAGATGCTGATTATGCAGCCCTTGGTCTCCAATCTGTTTATCATCCACTTTTAGATTTTCTTGCCGGATGAGAAGAGGTGAACTACACTTGTCTCAAGCACAGTCTCAATGGCCTGGAGCCTGCAGGCCACGACGGGGACACGGAGACAAACCCAAACCTGCTACACACTCTGGGTGAGTAAAGTGTGGCCCACACACACGATGTCACACTGAGGAGACTTTTGGCCTCAATCCTCATCTTCTGTCACCACTGTAGCCAAAGTCTCTGCCCCCTCACAGACCTCCTGCCTGCAGTGGCTCCACACCGACTTTGCACATCAGCACAGGTCTTCCCCAAATGTAACCCTGCCCCCTGCCCACCCTAACAGAGACACCGGCCGCTTCTCCAACTACACCCCGCTCCCTCTCTCCACTGCAGCCTGCAAACCCATTTGCATCCTCATGGGTTGCTGCCTCCCTACCACCCTAGTTATCTTCCGTTTTCGTATCAGCTCCAGGGTTGCCTCTCTAAAGAAATCTCCCCTGCCTTCTCAAACAGGTCAAAAATCTAAAATGTGCTCTCCCTCAGGTCCCAAATCATAGTTACACACTTCCATGTGAGCTGTTGATTAATGCCTGTCTCCATCCACTAGGGTCTGGGCTCTTCCCAAGGACTGGGTCTACCACACAAGACCCTACACCACTGCTCAACAAACACCAACCGATGATCAATCAGCGAAAGGGCAGCACTCCGGCCGAAAGAGAAAGCTGAGCACCCCTAGCTGACACCAGAGCTAAGGGACTCAGTAAGGCCAGGAGAGAAGTATATTTAGTGGGCTATCCCCCCAAATCCCTCTCCATCTACCCCAGTCCCTTCCCTCCTGCAAAGGGAAGCAGCCCCACGCTAGCCGGTACCGTTTGCCTCCGAAGCTGGGCCGCTCTTCATCCGAGTCTCGTTCTGCCCACACTCCATAGGTGGCCTCTTCCTTGGTCTGCCAGTGCCGCTGCCGGTTGGGGTTGAACTCATTCTGCAGATCCCAGTCAGTGATCTCAAAGTTCTCCCTCTCGTCCTCATCATCATCCATGTGACCTTCCCCGTCCCGGTACAAGTGGGACAGTGACATGGCCAGTCACTAAAGGAACAGACCAAAAAAGCACAGTCTTTGGTTAAGTTCTGAGAGCATCAAGAGAAGACTTCCTTGCGAGTTCCTGTTCCTTACTACCTTCAGAACTTCCTGCGAACTCAGAGTCTGTTAAAATCATTGTTACCATTCCAAACGTAGACATTAAAAACACATTTTAAAAAACAATCAGTAATAAAACAGGTGGCACAAAAGACTAGTCCCAACAGTCTATGTGACTCTTAAGCATGTATTTCCTTGTCCCACTCAGTGTCATAAAACATCTCTCACACAAACCACAGAAGAATAACATTTAAGTTACTCCATAAGTGACTACCTTGGACACTGTACACATCATCCCGGACTCCGTATTTTTGTTCCTTTTTCTACTGTTGAGAAAGTTCTATCTAGATCCTTGGCAGTCCCAGGAACTGATTTGTTCAGAATATGCTTTCTGAAACACATTATTTGATGAGACCCTAAGACTCAGTGTTCCTCCCAAAACACGAATCAACCTCTTCTTATAATCTGGAAAGTAGTTGTGATTAATAACCCTGATTAACAACCCTACCTTGCCCTGGTTGGTGCAGCTCAGCGGATTGAGCACTGGCCTGCGAATCAAAGAGTCACAGGTTCAATTCCCAGTCAGGGCACATGCCTGGGTTGTGGGCCAGGTCCCCAGTGTGGGGCATGCGAGAGGCAACCACACATTGATATTTCTCTCCTCTCTCTCAACCTCCCTTCCCCTCTCTCCAAAAGTAAATAAATAAAATCTTAAAAGAACACTGCCTTAACAGTCAAACAGCTCAATCGGAATAGAAAATTCAGCTCTTGTTAACTGGGCGAGGAGACTCAGCCGTCTCTTTCTTAAATGCATTAAGTACCATACCAGCCTTGGAGAATGTTTGTAAGGCAGAGTCAACGAGATGGTACTTAACAAACAACTCAGAATATGTGCTCTGAGGAGGAACAACAGTTGTTACCGCAGTCCCCCGATCACCTTCATCATCATTACTATTATTAGATTGGGGGGAACCTAGCAAAGTGACTGTGAAATCAGGTGCTAACATCTGAGTTCAAATCCGCACTCTCCCAGGCACTCGGTGTGTGAGTATTAAATGAACACTAGGTTCCCAGCGTGGTGCACTGCACAGTAGTACATTCACCACCTGACAGCAATTGTCACTTTTGTTTGCCAGTTGCCGCAAGCAGCCTTCGGAGACAAGGAGTTCATGACTTCCGCAGGCAGCGTCTACCTGCTCAGCTCTGTTAGTTTTCCCAGCTTATTCTACTCACTGGCGCTCCAGTGAGTGCCTCTGGATCCAACCCACCCAGGACTGCGAAGGAGAAAAATGTTCTGCGGAGTCCCAGAAACATGGTCGACAATAATGCTACTGCCTCCCTGGGCACCAGACACGGTAACTAACGACCACAGAGTTGTCACGAGTTAAGAAGCCCTCGACTAGTGCTAAGTACTTGCTAGACGCTTCAGACCGTAACATCAGGACACTTCTACGAGATTGGTTCTATCGGCGTTTCCATGCTCCGGGTGACCAAAATGAGGCTCAAAAGAGTTCATAACAACTTGCCCGGAGTTCCACAGCTGGCCAAGGCTTGAAGCCAGGCGGGCTTGATGCTAAGGCTCCGGCGTCTCTCTACAGTCCAGGCTTCGCGGTGCAGGTTCTGTTCCCAACTCGACCCAGGCCCCGACTCCCGGTAACCCCGAGCGGGCCCGCCCCCCTCCCTCGGCAGAGCTGTCTGCGAAGCCCACACCGGCGAGGCCGAGCCCTGCCTCCCCCGGCGCTCGCACCTACTCCCTCCTGGGACAGAGTTCCCCGTCCCTTCCACTCCCCAGCCCAGCTCGCCTCGTCCAGGTTCGACGTCCCAAACACAGCGTCCGGCTCGCAGAGACAAGCGCGCCCTTCTGGATGTCGGAACCCGGATGTGCGGGGGTGCGGCGCGCCGGAAATGACGTTTGCAGCAGCGGAAATGGCGTGCCGGTTGCCATGGCAGCAACGGAAGGCTTAGAGCGGCAGGGCTGGAATGGGAGAAGAGACTGCGACTTTCAGGGCCCCGCGTGGCTGGGTGGTGCCATCCCCGCTAAGTCGGTCTCCCTGCCTCGCCCGCTTCGTGGCGACGCCCAGCCTGTAATGAATGGTGTGGACCTCGCCGAGCTTCCTTGGCGGACTCCTTTGCCAGCCTGGAATTCTAAATCTGTAAAATGAGGATATAGAGCTAGTTCATAGGATAGTTGTAAGGAATTGTGTGAAACATCAAGGGAGCCGGGCACGGCATTCATATGGGAATAATGAAGGTCGACTGTAACTTGTATCTTTGAGTCTCAGTATAGGCATCGTGTGGGCACAGAGCCATTAGAGAATGAAGGAATGAATGGGCAAATTCTAGAGGTCCCAAGTATTCCCTCCACGAAATCTTTCCATTTTCTTTCTTTCCAACAGGTTCAGAGAATTCACTGGAGAAAATCATCCCTCCACAGAATCCCTCACCAGCTGGGGACTCTGGCCCTGGAGTTCTGGTCTCAGCTTACCAGCTGTGGACCTTAGGCATGTCATTATACTTCTCTAAGCTGCGGTTTTCTCCTCTGCAGGATGGTTGAAAAATCCAATGAGATAACAATATGTAAGCAATTAAAACTGTACGCGGCACACAGTAGGTGCTTTGCGTATGTTCTCTCTTGATCTCCAAATGAAAGAAAGATCCAAGGGGCAAACAGTCGAGTGAACAAAGAGCACTGGACTGAGAGTCAAAAGACTTGGGTCCAACATCCCGTGGTTGTTACTAATTAAATGAGAACAACCTACATGAAGTTAATTAAATGCCAAGTTCTTAGGAATGGGGACTGGGATTAAACAGTTTCTGTATCTCTAGTGATATGTATTGTCACTCTGCCTGACCCAAAGTATGTACTCGGGAAAGAAACTAGAAAGTGAGGGTTTAGTACAGAGCAGGGATGGGAGGTTGAAGAGTCTGACAGACCAGAAGTTTCACTGAGGGGCAGAGGGAGGGAAACAAGGAGATGAGATAAGCCATTTGGAGTCTGGGCCTGAAAATGTTTACACAGCTGCCTATAGCCCAAAGCCAAAAATATAAGCACAGCTTGGCTTCACACTAGACTTTATGGAGGTGTAATTACTTTGATCATGAGGAACTGATGGATGTGCTTTGCCAAATGGGTCCCACCACGTGACTTCAGGAGAAGAGAGGTTTGTGGACTATTGTGAGGTCGTTAAGAACACAGGCTCTGATCAGGGGATCCGAGTGTGCATCCTCAAGAACAGGACAGATCGCAACCATGTACCACCCGATAGGACACTCTGAGATCACAGCATTACTCCTGTGATATTTCTGCTGCAAATGCATACCCTGGACCAAATCACGAGGACATAATAGACAAACCCATAAAAAAAGGGACATTCTACAAAACTAGCCTGCAATCCTCAAAATGCCAAGGTCATGAAAGCCAAAGACCATGTAACTTCCATACTGAAGGAGACTAAAGAGACATGGCTGTCAGATGCAGTCATGACTGAACTGCATCCTGTTGCTATAAAGGAAGTTATTGGCCAACCGGCAAAATTCAAATGGAGCCTGAAGTTTCCATGGAGTGATGGTAGTGATGTGTCCATGTTAATTCCCTGATTTTTAGGGGTTTTTGTATTTACACATTGGAGAATGTCTTTGTTGGGAATACTAAAGCATTTGGGGGTGATAAGGCATCAAATAAGGCAACTTAATTTCCAATGATTCAGAGAAAAAACTTTTTGCATTTAGAACATTTTTTTAAAGGAGGCTCTGGAGTGGAACTTCAAGGATCCCAATCTCCATTTTTCTGCCTCCTAGGTTTGGGACCTGAGCAGGTTGCCTCACCTCTCTACCTCGGGTTTCTCATTTGTAAAATGGGGATAATGGCAGTTCTGCTCTAAAAGGGTTGGTTTCAGGACAAAAAAGAGGGTGAGGCTAATTAAAGCATGTAAAGCTCCTGAAATAGTGTTTCGTACATGGTTGTGGCTAATTTTCATTTAAAAGACCCAATCTCATACCTTTGCATGGAAGGCCTCTCAGCCTGAAAGGTTTTTTTGGATTTTGGGGTTCAAATACCCAAAATCAGGAAAAGCAAGGAAAGAGGCAGCCAGAGGTTTTGATTTAGGATCTCATATCCATCCTGGTCTCTAGTCACTGCCCAGAGAAACCCTTGCTTTGGGACTCAAGGACATCCAGACCCGTGTTTAGATTCCCAATGAGGTACTCAGATGTAGGCTTCCCAGAAGGGGTTGCCAAGCAACAAGGCTCTGCTGCAGGAGGCTGGCAGGGCCTTCGGACACTCATCCGTCCAGCCCTCCCTTTTAACAGATGAGGCAACGGAGGCGGCTGTGCCACAGGGAGCATGCCTGGGGCTACACAGTGAGTTTAAGGACGGAGCCAGCTCTGGAACCCACGAGCTCAGACATCCAGGCCAGTACTCTCAGCTATTCCATGCCTGGGACCCCCAGACCATTTCTGTCTACTTATTTGAGCTAATACTTCGAGTGATTCCTGTCTGTTCCGGGTCACAAAGACAGGCCCTGTGCATGTCATCTCTTCAATTCCTCAACCTCCTGAGGCGGTTTCTATAGCCACCCAAGTCCACACCTAACCACCCCTTCAGGCGGCCTGCACCACCCTGCACTGTTCCCGTGTCGCCTTCAAGAGACTTTTGGGCAGAAATCCTTGCTCAGTTACAACTTGAAATAGGCGGATGCCATAGAAACAGCTCACAAGTGGCATTTCAAAGCCGATATATTTAAAGTCTAGCACCAGCACCTTTTCTAGGACAGTGACATTATTCAGTTGCACATGGCGTATTCTTATTTTGAATCTTGTCATAAAAATATATATTGTGCCCTGAATGGAAAATCCAGATCAGCTAGATTAGCAAATTTGCCTTCCCTGTAAATGTTTCTTACAGATGGTTTTCTACCCTTTCAAGAACTTGTAAACACTTTATCCTTCTGTAAAGCTGGGATGTGACGTTCTGCGGGCTTGAGGCATTTCCTGTAAAGTAAGCGTCCTCGGAAGCACACAGGTGAGACAAGGAGCCACAGCCTTCATTCATTCATTCATTCAGTCAGTCAGTCAGTCACTCATTAACAAATATTTAATAAACTCCTATGTATCGCCTATGGCAGTGTTAACAATTACCTTCAAGCAGAATCGCCGGAAACAACAGTAAACATCTCAGTTTATTGTTGGAGGAATTCAAGAGTGGCTCAGCAGGCTTGTTCTGACTCGGGGTCTCCGGTGGGGCTGCAGTCAAGATGGCACCTGGGGCAGCAGCTGTGGGTGAGCTGGCCTGGAGCTGGAGGAACCACTTCTAAGGTGACTCACTCTCGTGGCTGGCAGGCCGGTGCCGAAGGTGGGCAGGGGGCCTGAGCTCCTTGCCCTGTGAGCCTCGACCTGGGGCGCTGAGTGTCCTCATGACACAATGACGGGCCTCCCGGAGAGTGATTTGAATCAAGAGATAACAAGGCCAAAGTCCCAGTTTTGTTTTTGTTTTTAATGAACTCGCCTTGGATGCCACACACTCTCATTTCCCTAATGTCCAGCTGGTTGCATGGTCAGCCCTATTTAGGGTTGCAAGATTTAGCATATGAAAATGAAGGAAGGATGCCCAGTCCCACTTGAATTTCAGACAAGGAATGAATAAAATCTTAGTGTATGCCCCATGAAATCCTGAAAAAGTCATTTGTTGTTTGATCTGAAATTCAAGTTTAACCATCCACCTTGTACTACTCTGGAACCCTGTCCTTATTCAGTGTGCAAAGGGACATCACACAGCAGGGCATGACTACCAGGAGGTGAGGACCCCTGGGGCACCTTGGAAGCTAGCTCCCACAGCCCTCCACGTGCCAGGTACAATGTGGGGTAAATGGTGAGCAATTAAAAATGGCGGTTCCCATCCTCGCTCAGTTGGCAGTTCAGTAAGGCCAACCTGAATCAGACCACCAGGCAAATGAATGCAAAACCCCTGACTACGACAACGCGCTTCAAAAAGAAGTCGCCAGAGCTTGGGACAGGTGTGGGGTCCTCACCAGAACAGCCACCTTTGTTTTGTTGACTGGGCTTTCACACGTGACTGTGTGTGTGCGTGTGTGTGTGAGGGGTGGCATATGGAAGGTTCTGCCATTGAAAGAAAACATCCTGAAAATACACGCAAAGCAATACACGCCCAAAATGGTGAAAACTGAGTAAGGTCTGTGCTCTTGCCAACTGCCTGGTTTTGACATTCATCACAGCCGTGCATCAGCAGTGGGGAAGCTGTGAGGACTGTACTTTTGCAGCTTCACATCAATCCACAGGTAGCTCAGAATAAAAAGTTCCCCAACAACCCATTAAAAAACAGCTGTTACTTTACAGAAACAAAGTTCGATGAGCAAAATCCAGACTTGTGGAAGGACTGGACTTGGAGTAGGGGCGCTTGGTCAAGGGCATGCCCAGTGTGGGGAGCTAGGGCTTTCACCTGAAGAAATGGCATTGTCATTGCTAATCATCCTGAAGTGTTTGCTTAGAGCAGAGGAGGGCGGAGGGCAGATGTCCCCCTGGTTCTAGGCCCACATTTGGGGCTTGGGAAGACCTGGAGGAGCTCCATCAGTAGCAAGAACCATCCCTGGTCCCAAGGTGAGGCTGGGGTTTTGGATGACCTAGGTTTTTGGGGGCCCAGAATCACTATAATTTCAAAGACAGGTCTTTATTTTGTACCCTAATTGAGCAAAGGGAACATTTGATAAAACCATACATTCAATTGAAGAAAGTGAAGATTCGAATTCATAGGTTATTTGATGACCTGCAGGTAAGGTTGATCAATTGTTTTTTTATGACTGTGGCTAATTCTCTTTTCCAGAGATGACCACCTATGTGTCACCCCTCAAGCTCTTCTGCTTTGTGATCTTGCCATGCCAACATCAAGAGGAGTCCACTTCTCTACGCTCTTGAATGTGGGGAAGCCCTACGACTGCTGTGACAAACTAAGGGTAGGTGGCACCGGGCGAGTTCCAGGCATACCCCTGAAGTGGCTTGCGGTTGTGCTGCTTCCGGCCTCTTGCGGCACTTGCTCTGGGGAGAAGCCAGCTGCCGTATCAGGAGTCTGACGATCCTGGGACCACCATGCCATGAGGAAGCCCAAGCTGGACGTGTGGAAAGGCCACATAATAGACGCCCAGAAAAAGCCTCTGAGGCTCCGACCATCCCAGCCCATGCCCAGACATGCTAATGAAGAAGCCTTCTGTTGACATTAGTCTCAGCCGCCACTTGGCTGTGAGAACCACCCTGCTCACTCCAGTTAACTCCTAGAGCTGAGATTTTGCAATAAGTTGCGTTAGGTCACCAAGTTTGGGGGCTGGTTGGTTTTGCAGCAAAAAATGAAGTGGAACAATGAACGGGGCTGGATGTCTTCTGCTTCCCAGTGAGTGTTAACCCTGAGCTTCCTGTGTTCATAACTCCGTCGACTGCCCAGCCCAAAGCAGTCTCAAGTCAAGGAGAGACAAGGGTCACTTTGCACCAAGGGCTCATCACCTCCCAAGCACCCCTGCTCACGTCACCCATCAGCCCCCCTAATAAACCCGGGAAGTTTAACTTCCCTGTTTTACAAATGAAGAAACGAAGGCTCGAGTCACTCCTCTGATCAACTGGCCCAACTCCAAAATCCGTGCCGCAAACCACGGAGTCACTTCCTTCCCAAAGCTTCACTATTACCACCTTTAAAGATGCAAAACTGGCCCTGGATGGGTAGCTCAGCTGGCTGGAGCATCATCTTGATGCGCCAAGGTTGTAGGTTTGATCCCTGGTTAGGGCACATGCAAGAGTCCACCAATGAGTGCACTGATAGGTGGAGAAACAGGTCGATGTTTCTCTCTCTCTCTCTCACCCCCCAGCTCTCCCTCTCTAAAATCGACAAATAAAAATTTAAAAAAAAAAAAAGGTGAAAAACTGTTCTGAGCCCAGTTGCTCTCTTAGCCTTTGGAGGCTGAGCAGTAAAGGGTTAACCTCAGCAGGCTTAGAGAGTTCCAAGCCCACATGGGCCAAAGAAAGGACCAGCCCTTGAGCAACACTGGGCAATCACTAGAATATTCTGTCTAATAAGAGCCTCTTGGAATACCTGGGACCCTAAGCCACACCAGGCCAGCCAGTCTGTTAACAAGGTGACTTGCGATGGGGACCTTAGGTTGTGTGCTCTGTCCTTTGACCTCTGGAAGGGCTGGGGACTAAGTGACTGAGGTTAGTCATGTGGTTGCCCTACACCTACTTGACTAATGCCTAATACAAAATGCTGGCACCAAGGCGCAGGTGAGCTCTTCTGGGTGGCAACGCTGAAGACATGTCACACAGCACTGCTAGGACAATGAAGGGCGTCCTCAAGACTCTGGAAGCTCGCACCCGGGCTCTCCTGGACTCCACCCCATGCGCCTTTACTGATTCCAGTCTGTACACTTTCACTGCAATAAACCATAAATGCGAGTCTAATGCCCTTTCTGAGTTCTGTGAGTTCTGGCAAGTCACCGAACCTGAGTGTGCCCTTGGGGACCCAGTCCGGAGCTGTGCACCCATCCCTAGCCTTCACCTGCCATCCGTCCACCTGACAAAGTTCAAGATGCAAAAACAGGACCTGTTCACTCTGTAAAGTAAGGCACAGACAGATGAGTCCTTCTTCACTTTAGTCAATAATATATTTTTTTTTCCTTTGTGAAATTGAGAACTGAGGAAGAATCAAAGAAAGCCTCATATATTAAATTTTTAAATAGATTCTTTGAATTCAAAAATAAGAGTCAATAGGAGAGGCACAGGTTGTGGGCCTTGTCCCAGCAAACAAAGCCACCAAGGCAGTCCTGCGAAGGGAGGGTGGGAAATTCAGTTCTTAAAAAAAAAAAAAAGTTCTCAAGGGGAAAAATATAAAATACTTAAGTTTCAAAGGCCTGACTACTTCCACACTCTTCATTTTCTATCCCAGAGTATCCGAAGATAAGAATGTTTCAAGAAAAGTTCTCAGTGGTTCAGGCTTTGCAAACATAAGCAAATACATTCCTCGTGAGCAGTCCCGTAACAGCAAGCAATATGCTTGGATTCCAGGTCCGATTTCCACTCCAATGCAAAGTTTCTGCCCTTCTTGGCAACAAAGCCACTTGCAGAGATCTGAAAGTCGGGGAGAAAAGCATGTTAGGCCCAGAGGAACAATTCTGAAATAGATCTTTCATACTTGTATGTGTGACTGCAGAATGGATGGGCTTCACACACACACATGAGATGTGAGGGTATCTCTCTGCATCCCAGATGGCCAGAGAGAATTTAAATTACATTTCTTGGGTGCTTCCTCACTTCTCAACCTGCACTCACCTGGCCTCACAGATCTGCTCTTCTTATTTATGAAGAGGCAATGGCAATGATGGCATGGCAAAGGCCAATGAATGTCGGGAGGCAAGGGAAGGGTTAGCATTTCAAGGCCAATCCCATAATGCAACAGGGGATGGATGTGCTGTACCATTTATACTGGTCTGACTAGCCAAAGTATAGAACTAAAAGGAGAACGTACCAACAAAGTAAGCTCACAGAAGAATTCATGTAAAGCTACCCAAGTTGCTCTTAGTAAATGTTAAACCCAGCTTGTTACTCAAACCTGATTTTTCTCTTGACGCTAGAGCCTGTATGTTAAAAGCTCTTTCACTGTCCTGTGCAGTTCAGCAGTTTCCTTTGCTGTGCGAACCTAGGAAGCAGCCTGACCTCAGGACCCCAGGAGTTCAGCCGCCAGGAAGTCAGATGGCACCTCAAGGACGCTGACCATAGAGGTGTGTATTGGGACCATCAAGGACACTGCCCGCGTGACCACAGCCCCCTCCCTGATTCCTTGGTTCTGCTTCCCTCTCCTTCCTGACAAAACCCCCTGCCTGCGCTGAGATGTTCAGATGGGCTTTGAGACAAGACTCTCATCTTCTCAGGTGGCCGGCACTTGAAGAAACCGCTTTCCTTGTCACCAGCACGTGTCTCGCGAGTTTGGCCTTTGTTGCAGCTGGTGGCAGAACCGGCGTTCAGTTAGAACCTCAGGAATTAACTAGCGCATCCTGTATGTGGAATCTCATTGAAACAGGAAAGCAACGAATGCATTTGGCTTTGGGCAGGGGGAACATTCAGAATTCTACTAATAAATCTGCAGAAACAGAGCAAGGGAAATAAGAGGAAGAGAGAAATATGGAGAAAACTTGTTCTCCATGAGAGGGTTCTTTTCTCTGGAATTAACTAGAACTCCAGGATCGTAGCACAATTTAAGAACCCTGGTGGCCCCAGCTGGGTAGGTCAGTTGGTTGCAGAGTTCTGCTGACACGCCAAGGCTGCAGGTTCAATCCCCGGTCAGGGCACATACAAGAACCAACCAATGAGTGCATAGATAAGTGGGGCAACAGTTCGATGTTTCTCTCTCTCCCCTTCCTCTTCATCTTTAAAAATCAATTTATAAAAAAATGCACTGTTTCCTATGATGGGAGCTCTGATAAATGATAGGGACTCAGTATCCGCAGCCTTGCAGGCTGGTGCAAAGTAGATTTTGTTTTTAAAATGAAAACATTTGCTGATTATTTAAAAACAAGGAGACTAAAACTAGAGTCTGGGCTAGAAGCTCCCTCTCCATTTAAAAGATGTGGGGGAATATCCATGCATATCAGTGTCCTTGAACCTGAACAGAGCGGCTGGGACACATGGGGAAGGGAGCTCAGGCACTGGACTCCACTGCCCGGGCCCAGCACTACCCCGGGGCTGGCCAGCTGTGTCTCACAGCTGCCCTTGGGGTGGGAAATGGAGGCTGAGTTGAGTCAAACCTGAAGTGAGTTCTTAAATCTTTGACTTCAGTTCAAATCCAAGTTCAGAGCCCACTCTACTACCCCTGAGCAAAACACAGGTGGATACATATGCACTTAAAATCGATGGTTAAAAGCAAATTCTGGGGGAGGGAACTCTGGGGGGTAACTCTGCCTTTTGGTGACTGTCTGCCTTGGGCGAATCAAAGCCCTTCTCTGGGCTTGGGTTTTCTGCTCCATAAAATGGGATGCTGGTGCCGCCCGCCTCCCAGGGAGGCTGAGGGTTAAATGGGTACACAGGGAGCACTTGGCCCAATGCTGCAGGGGTTATTCTTAGACCAGAACTACTTGTGCCTATTATTGGAACATTAATTGCTTTGGGCCAAACCTGTGGCTGTTTATGGAAGCTGGACTAGCAGACAGCATTCTGTGCAAAAAATGGTTCTAGAAGCCCCCCATCAGGCTGGTCCTCGGTGCACCCTCCCTAATGCCAGACAAACCTTTTTCTCGTTGGCTCAGCATTGATCCCTGCTCCCAACCCCTGTCCAGGGCTAGCAGACCAAGCCTTGATTCTATGAATAGCTCCCCAGTCTGTCACCATGGAAACCTCCCAAGGGCTGGGTGAGGCCACCTTGGGGGCACTCCTCCCCAGGGAGGCTCTGGAAGGACAAGCTTTTCAGAACAGTGGCCCCTGGGCTCAGAAGTGGTGGGAGTCCCCGGCGAGGGCCTACCTGGAAATCATGAGCTTCCCAAGGGGGGGGAGGTGCTGTTCTGGTTCACCTGGAGGAAAAAGACACACAGAGGAAGGGGTCATGGCCAGGTCGGGGTGCCAGGGTCTCACTGCCCTGAGGTTCACCCCTCAGCATCCCAGTCAGGCACACACACACTCACCCATCAAATATTTACTGCACACCGACTACGTGCCAGGTGCTGGGGTATGTGAACCCGACAGACCCAATCCTGTGCTCACGTAGCTCACATTCTAAGGGGAGAGACACCGTTAAGCACGCGCACAGGGAAGATAATGTCAGCCCTGGGGGACACAATGAGCCGACAGAAGGGACGGCTGTTGGGGCTGATTCACAGGGTGCTCAGGGCAGGCCACTACAGGGATGATGTTTAAGCTGTAGTGCGAGGAAAAACCTCTGGTCTTTGTCCTGGGTTTCGGGCACATGGCTCCTAAAACCCTTAGACTCTCCAAGCATCTTCTGTGCACTAATGAGATGACTATGGCTGGGGGACCCAAGGGCGTGGGGGAGGGGGTTGGTCGTCATAAAGACCGACCCATGATTGAAGGGTTGGGAATTTCAGCCCCATATCCCCAGCCTCTGGGGAGGGGAGAGGGGCTGGTGGTTGAGGCACTAACCAACGGTGAGTGACTGAATCAACCATGCCTACTCTGTGAAGCCTCCACGGAAGTCCCTCCATGACAGGTTCAGAGCTTCCAGGTTGGTGAACACTCGGAGGTGCTGGCAGGTTGGTGCACCTGGGACGGGCATGGACGCTCTGCCCCTTCCCCAGTACCTTGCCCTGTGCATGTCTTCCGTCTGGCTGTTCCTAAATTGTATTCTTTATGATAAACTGATAATCTAGGAAGTATTTTCTCAACTCCTATGAGCTGTTCCAGAGAATTATCAAACCTGAGGAGCAGGAGTGCAGGGCACCCCAAATGTGTATCTGTCTAGGCAGAAATGTGGGTATCCTGGATACACCACTGCAGTTGGCATCTGAGGTGGGGGCAGCCTTACAGGATGGGGTCCTCAGACTGCAGGGTCTGAGGCTGTCTCTGGGAGTTGGGGCCAGAACTGAACTAATTCAATACCCAGGTGGTGTCCAGAGAACAGGTCGTTAGTGTTCGGAAACACCCCATAAGCAAAGAGCTACAAGATGAGAGTGAGCCCAACCATGCAAAGATCGGGGTGCAAAAGCATCCCCGGCAGAGGGAACGGCAAAGACCTGGAAGGGAGAGGGGCTTTGGCACCTCTGGAGCAAGCACACACACTTTTGCGTTAGTTGCAATTGTAGTGTGTGAGCAGCTTTGTTTTGTGGGCTTAATATTTTCCCATTTTTTTGGGTTGCACGATGAGCATTTTGGACGCTACCCATGGTGCTGTAGAGTGCACATGCCACCCTTTACTTCACTGTTGCCCTCGGTCATTTCCAGTTTTTGCAATATCCTGAAGGGAGTGGTGTGCACAGGCGAGGGCAGTGGAGGGCGGAGGGTGGAGAGCGACGTGCTGGGTGGAGAGCGCTGACAAGGACAGCACACACGCCATTCCTGCACATTTCCTTCCTTATTAGAGCAAAAAACAGCCCCAGGCCAGCGGGACATCCCAAACATGCCCTGCACTGCAGGGGGCTATAAAGTGGCCCAACTCTTTTATGAAACAATTGTAGCTTCAAAGTTCATCTTAAAAATATTTGGACCCTTCCACCCATTGATTCTGCTCCTTAAAAATGTATTCTAAGGGAATGGGTCGCTAGAGCCCCACCCCGAACCCCTCGCCAAACAGAAGAGAAGAAAAATTAGGGTGCTGCACACATGACATCGTTCCAGATATTTCTAAAAATTGTCAATGATCGTAGGGCAACAACTAAGTAGCTGGTGGCATGTGAAAAATACTGCCTTCCAGAAAGCACTGTGTAGCCATCCCAAATGGCAAGCATGGAACCCACTACTTTGCAAACAGAACAGCTCATACAACGGAATCACCACGAACGCGAAGGTACCTATCTGGATGGGCAAAGAAAGGCAACAGGCAAAAATGCAAAGAGTTTCTGATTCCGGCTCATTCCTCTCAGCTCTGCCTCTGTCTGCTTTCTTTCTACCTCACCTTTTTGGTTAAAGCAGGTTAAGACACGAGTGCCAACTAATTCCGGCAACATGTTTTTGCAGTGGCAAGTGGTGGGTCTGTGATGCCCACAACGGGAGTGTGGGACCCTCCCCAAAGAAGGGAGGAGTGCACAGAAGCCAAGTCCCTGGGCAACCAGACTTCTTGACTCTGGTAGTCAAACAAGAGACTGGCACAGGGTGGCCCGCCCTTTATTTGCCAAATCAAATAAAACACACACAAATTGGGAGGACCGACATTAGCAGCGCCGCTTCACGGACAAGGGAGCGCTGTAACACCAGGATGCCGTGATGGCGGTCAAGAGGCAGTTCTTGACACGACCCATGGACCACCTCCCAGGGACAGGGGGCAGCCCCGGACGCATGAGCCGCACAGCCGAGGGGATGTGCGTGGGAGGCAGGAACGCATGCACATCTCCATCTGCACAGATGCCCGCACGCCTGACCCTCACCGTCTTTCTTCTTTGGTAGACTGATGAAAATGTGGTGTTGGGTCGTGTCTGGGAACCGGTGCTTTAAATAAAACTGAGTTTAAGGCTGAAGACAGAAAGTTGCCACCAAGTCCCCTCCAACTGCTTTTAAGCCCGGAGACCAGGTGAAGGGAGGGGCCCAGGCACTGGGCAGCTGAGACCTGGCCCCGGCTGGTCAGACGCTTAGAGAGCCTCTGGCCAGACCCCCCACCCCCACCCAGTTTTCGGGTGGGGAAGCTATCGCCCACAGAAGAGAAGTGTACAAACTCAGACAGCTAGTGGTACAGCCGGCAAACAGAATCCAGAATTCCCCTTGGGGTTTCTAACCTGAAAATATCCTTTCAGACTGGCTGGTGTTTTATAGTCCCCTTTTAAGACCTAAGAAAGAGAAAAAAAAATCACTCTCATAGAAATGGTCAAAAAATAAAATTTAGTCCATTTACCTCCACACCCTCCCACCCACCCATCATCCACCCACTCATTTACCCTCCCACCCCTCCTCCCGCCTACCCATCTAACAAAATATTTATTGAGCTCCTCTTATTCCAGGCATCATTCTAAGCTCTGGGGGTACAACATTAACCAGACAATTAAAATTCTTGGTTTCCTGGAGCTTCCACTTTACTGGGGTAGCCAGGTCATCCACACGTAACAATAAACACAAATGAGGAAAAACATATCAAAACATCAGAAGTGCTACAAAAAAATAAAACAAGCGGTGTGATCAGGAGTGAAGGGGCGGCTTCTTTTGCGTGGTGGTCAAAAAGGGCCTCTCAGAACAGGTGACCTCTAGGCTGAGACCTCAGTGACCAAGAAAACCAGCCAGGCTGCGCTGAAGGAGAAGCATTCCAGGCAGAGGACAGGCCCAGGCAAGGGCCCTGAGGTGGGGAACAGAATGCCAGGCCTTCCACCGTCTGCAAGGTAAAGGCACAGAATAGACCCGTGCTGTCCAATGGAATATAACCTGAACCAACTATGTGATGCAGAATTCAGTAGCCACATTTTTTAAAAAAGAACATTAAAAAAGCGAATCAGCTAAAATTACTTCTAGTTGTATTTTTTATTTAACCTGATAGGTGTAAAATGTCAACATAACATGTGATCAATGTAAAAGTGACCAGTGAGAAACTGTACATTTTTTTTTTGCATCAGAACTTCAAAATCCGGCGTGTACTTGACACAGCCCCTCTACATTTGGACCAGTCACATTTCGATGGCTGTGCAAGGTCAGGAGGTCATGGCTGTCATGGACAACACGGGCACAGGTGACTTCACTGACACTGGGGACCTTTCAGTCACGGAGTTTGCTGCACCCCAGGATCCATTACAGGAAGACGGAGGGTACACAGGAGTACACACAGGGACACATGTGTGCGCACACGCGCACACACAAGGCTTTCGACAAGGGAACTTAACTTTGTAGTAACATCAAACCCCCTGTACAGACTAAACAATGGTGTGGCA
Organism: Macrotus californicus; assembly: GCA_007922815.1. Classification (NCBI taxonomy): domain Eukaryota; kingdom Metazoa; phylum Chordata; class Mammalia; order Chiroptera; family Phyllostomidae; genus Macrotus; species Macrotus californicus. Next base: position 184,815 of record VMDR010000257.1, read on the forward strand.
CTCGCCCAGACGGTGGGACCCGCAGGAAGGAGACCTCTTTGAAGGAAACTAGAAACATCTTCTGTTTTAAACACATGCACAGCTGCAAAGAGCCGACCCTAATCACCAGTGCGCATCGGGATTTTTATACGACACACAAGGTCAGGCCTTGCTCCAGGAGCTTCTGACCCCACCGTCGGGCAAGACAGGCGCCTCCGCCTTGTACAGAGACTTCAGAGGAGCTGCTGCTGGGCCTCGGGCTGGGAACGTGGGGTAAGGAGTGCCCAGCCTGGTGGGGCTGAGGACCTTGTCCGGCCCCCTCCAACCCCCACCGCTGCTTCTGAGAAGCACCCGGAGGGGCTGGATGTCAAAGTCATTTCAGGAAGATTTCCTCTCCTTTTTTAATCAAGTTAATTAATTTGTTATTGTGAAATATAGCCTACGTACAGAAAAGTATATAAAACACCTAAGCACAGTTTAAAGAATAGCTATTGTTAAAAAAACTTAACACATAACAATAAATATTGATAATAAAAATAATAAAATAAACCCCATCCAAGTTGCAAACCACCACATTCTCACTGTGGCCCGCGTGTCTACACTGGGTCTCTGAGAATTTCCACCAATAGATTTTTGCAAAATGCACCTGCTGTCACGGGAAAGAGGAAGTGGAGACCCAAATGCAGACACCCAGTCCTGGGCTCACACGGCGGTACCAGGCAGAGCCCCCAGCCCGGGCTGTTGGCAAGCTCTCTCTGCTACAGGCCACCCTGCGGAGGTGGTCTGAGATCTGTCAGCACCAAATGCGGCCTTTCTCCAGGCCACAGAAGGATTCAAGGAGACATAAGAGAGGAATGACTCTCTCCCTTTGTGGTTCAACACCAGAACTGTACGTTTAAAAGGCTGAGCGCAGCTTCTGTGAAGACGCAGGGGGGCTGGCAGGGCTCTTCCGCAGGCCCGGGTCCCGTCTTCAGATATTTTATCTAACTTGGCGCCTATAGGGAAGTCAGAACACAACACCCAAAGAAAACTAGAGGCTGTGACACCAACATGTAAATGAAACCGTGGACTTGTGAACTTTCTTTGATCCAGAATTAGCCTACTTTTCTTACACTTTCAGAACATCTCTTTGAAGTCATTTTCCTTGACCACCTTAACTAAGGGGGATTTAAAAAGGAATTCAAGCTGTCCTTAGCTCATACTTGTCTGAGAAATCAACGTTAAAAACCTTATGGGGCAATAAAGGGACCAAGAGTTCATTTATGCCCAGTCTCAACAAAGACTTGAAGTGCTTTAATAAATAGACCAAAAAAAACAGGCAGAGAAATAGGTGGAAAAGGGTAACAAAGCATAGAGAAATAAAGCAAAATTAGTCCCAGATGGGCCTGCGAGTTAGATTCTAGAGTGTGAGGGATAGTCAGCTTTGAGCTTCCTTGTGGCCCAAGCAAAAAGGGAAAGACAAGCAGCCATATGATTCACCATGCCATGGCTGAGGAATCAAGAGACTGTTTTCTCCAACAGCTGGGGCTCACACCCCTGCCACAGCCCAAGAGCATGCCTCCATGCGTGCACGCACACTCACCCGGTGCGTGTTGTTGATGACGACAGGGTCAGGGCTGCCGTAGTTGGGAGGGTTCGCATAGGGGTCATATCCAAGACGAGCCAGCATGGGGGCAATCTGGGCCATGTCCCTCACCACGTCCCCAGGGATGTGACCAGTCCACTTGGAGAGTGCTTCCAGGTTCACAGGCTTGATGACCTGGTCTGTGGATCGCTCGATCCTGGAGAGAGAGGACAGGCTGGAGGGCATCTGGACGGGCAGGCTCCCTGCTTAGTCACTCTGGGGCAGCAGGAAAGACTGGGGGACCCGGCCCCCAGCCAGCTCTGCCTCCACCAACTGAGACTGTGGACACGTCACCTGGCTTCGTCCTAACTCCTCTGTACAGTGGGGGTGACAGCATGTGATGGGTAGTCAGAGGAAAGTACTAGGCAGCAAACACTGGTGGTGCTTAAATCCTGCTTTCTTGATGTCTCTGACTTTTTACAAATAACTTTTTATTTATGTGACTGTGATGGATATTTTGTTGGTGAGAAATAATTATCAAACACTAATGGTAAGGCTAAGAGTCCCTGTGATTATCGTTCCTAGTCCATCAGCTCCCTGTAAGAACCCAGTCTTGGCATTCTGGAGCACATCCTTCCAATTCTTTCTCTCTGCTTTAAATAGTAGAGTGGCTAAGAGCTGACTCAGAAGCCAGAATGTCTGGGATCAAATGCCAGCTGTACCAACATCAGCTGTGTGGTCTTGGGAGAGTTACTACACCTCTCTGAGCCTCAGTTTCTGCCTCCATGAATGGGAATAATGAAAGCACCCACCTTATTGGTTGGGCTATTATACAAAGATAATGAGCTAATAATAGAAGAGTATATGGTACATTAGTGTTAGCTTTCTCTCTCTCCTTTCCTCCCCCACCCCCACACAGAAAATCTATAATTTTGTCTGTAGTTTCTGAAACAAAAATTATATGCTATATGTATTTATTGGTAACTCTTTTTTTTTCTATTCAACACATTCTTTTTTTACAGCTTCTTTTTCCATTCCTGGACAGTTAGGTTGTCCCACCTTTGTGCTATAACAACGGAACAGCCCTCACCTTCTGTGCGTTTCCTTCCTGGCCCCTGTATCCGGCTTACTCAGCCATCTGACTCATGGCAATCTGACTGGGTATATCCCAGGAGCCTGGATAAATGGATGGGCTTTTTCTAGGTATGCCCATCCCAACTAAGAGATAACTTGGGGGAAAGAACAGAAACAAGAAGGACAGGGCTGGGAGTGGGGACTGGGGAGGGGAAAAGGGTGTGGACAGGTGGAAGGAGCATGGATTTGGAGTCTGCAGACCTGGATTTAAATCTCAATTCTAGCCCATGTGTCACAAATGTCAAATACACGCACAGGCTCTGCCCCAACCCTTGTATCTCCAGGACAGAAACAGCACAGATGCATCTCAGCACATGAATGGGAACAATGCTTGATATGATGCAATAAAACTAGAAATAACCCGTGTCCACAAATAGGGGATGGTAACAGAATATAGTGATCCACACGGTGGAGTATTGTGCAGCCATCCCAAATGACGGGGCAGAGGAGTGCCATGGGTAAGTGGCCCCAAATAGAGAGTGAAAACAGGTCACAGAGGAAACACAGTTGATAGGGCTCCGGCTTTGTCAGTAGCCCCTGACCGAGGACCAGCAGGCTGTATATCAAAATCTGGGTGGTGGGATTATGGCTTTTGCTTCTTGTTTTGTGTATTTTTTCCACTTCCCTACAATAAAGATGTTTCTTTGGTAACCTGGTGTTTTGTCACGAGAATTTACAAAATCCCAGTTACAGCACCTCCTAGCCAGGGTGAAGCGCCCCTCCGGGCTCAGGAGCTCTTGGGGATGGAACCTGGCAGGACCTGGCGTGAAAGAAACTGGGAGGCGGGTCCTGGGCAGGACCACCCTTTCACTGGGTTCTCCAGGGTGCCCCGGCCTGCTCAGGATGGAGACAGGGAGCTGGCTCCCTCTCACCCTGCCCTGTTCCAGTGCTCCGGGTCTCAGGAGAGGCTTGGCGTCCCGAAGGAGAAAGGCGGACAGCACGGGGCAGGTGGAGCGAGGGACAGACTGAGCGCACGCACCCCGGAGCCCCACAGGCCTGGGCTCAGGTCCCAGCACCACACGTGGCTGGCTGTGTGGCCTTAGGCCTGTAGCTTCTCCTCTCGGAGATTCAGTCTCTTCATCTGTAAAAAGGGGATAAGCAAACTCCTACGTCTTCAGGGTGGTGTGGGCATTAAAGGAATAATGCTTGTTGGGGGCTTAACTAAATGGCAGTGATGGTGAGGATGATGAGTATTCCAATAAAACGGTACCAACACTAACAATGGTAACAACAGTAGCCCCTAACATGTGTTACCCTATTTGGTACTCACAGGTGCTTAGTATCTGTAAGGCAGATAGATTAGAGCCCCGTGTTACAGATGAGGAAATGGAGGCACAGAGAGGTCGAGTCACTCATTCAAGTCACACAGCTAGGACGTGGCAGAGCTGGGATTCAAACCCGACAGCCTGGTTCCAGGATCTGTGTTCTTAACCTGTCCTCACTAAAGCCTTCCTACAAAGCATATTCGAAGCTTGCTGATTCTGTCAGAAAAGAGTGATGGCCCCATTATTTTTGGATAACGAAGCTGAGCCTCAGAGAGGTACAGTGAGTTGCTCAGTGCCACACAGCTCAGAGACAAGGAGCCCATCCTTTCACCGAGTGCCTCCCACCCCAGGACCAGGGATCTGGGAGGACCGTCAGGGGGTCCACTCACTTGGACAAGGAGACGCCACCAGGCTTGCCAATGAGGTCCTCGTGGTGCAGGACAGTGTCGCTCCAGGCGATGCCGAGGAAGTCGAGGATGAGCTTGAGGGAGCGCCGGGGGTGCAGCACCAGCTGCTCGTAGTACACCGGAAGGCACTTGTCCTTGCCCACCTCCATGCACTGGGCGTACATGACCTCGATGGCCTTGTTCCACTTGGTGAGGCAGTCGCGGTAGCTGCTGAGGTCGAAGCCTGCAATGGTGACCTTCCGTGTGATCATGGAATGCACCGAGGCCCGGCCATCCCGCACCATCAGCAGGAACTTGGAATTGGGGAACAGGCGCGACAGGTAGACGGAGGACTTGAGTGTGAAGGGGTCCTTGTTGCAGAGGACGCGGGCCGGCTCGCCGTGCTTGGCGATCACCTCCAGGATGAAGGCCTGCATGGCGGCGTCCAGCACCTCGTCCGTCACGCCTGCCTCATCCAGCCGCTGCTTCTCCTTGCTAGACTTGGACCAGGCCTGGCGCATGGCCAGCACGCGGGGGATGATGCGCGTCTCCTCGCCGCAGCGCACCTCCGGGTGAGCGTCCAGCATGGCGCGCATCAGCGTGGTGCCGCTGCGGGGCACGCCGCCCACGAAGATGAGCGGCATGGCCTTGCCGTAGCGGTACTCCACATGGTCCATGCCTACCATCACCAGGTCCTCCTGCTCCGGCCGCATGGTGCGCCGGGGACTCTGCAGGCCCGCCAGCACTGCCCGGCACTCCAGCATCTGCTGCCCCAGCTGGACCGCCAGGACCAGGGCCAGGGCACAGCCGGCTCCCAGCAGCACCCTCCGCGCCGACAGGCGCATGCTGGGCCTGGGGTAGGGGGCCTGCTTTAGCAACAGGTCAGCGGGAGGCACACCGGGCTCACATCTGAGGAAAGAGGGACAGGTGTGGTCAGGGAGGCCTGCCGGCTGCTGGCCCTTTGCCATACAGACCCCGAAGACAGCAAACACGAGGATAGTGACAGTCACGGCAGAGCACTCATTCACCGCGCTGGGCACTTCATCCATCTGACCTCATCATGTCCTCCAACCACCCGACAGGTAAGTGCTATCATCACCCCATGGAGCTCTGGAGCCTGAGGGCCTGGGTTCAAATCCCTTCTCACCACCTCCTACCTGTGGGACCTTGCCCACTTCCTTAACCACTCGATGCCTCAGTTTGCTCATCTGATCAGTGGAAGGAGTAATTATTTTTAAACTGACCATCAGAACGTGGACAGTAGTAATGCACTGGAACATCCAAGCCCAGCCGCACATCCTTTCCTGGCAGAGTTTGGGCCTGTTTTGTTCATGGCTGTCTCCCAGCTCCTAGCACGGTGCCTGGCACCTAGTAGGTGTGCAGTACCTGTTGATGGATGTCCCTTGGTTGAATGAGCAGGGCCTGGCACAGACTCACTGCTATGAAATGATCACTGTGAAGGTTGCTCATGGGCCCCCAGTGGGGAGGCCGCCGAGCTGGGGTCCAGATTGGGGCCCAGGCCAGCCAGCTGCGGCGTCTGCTCTGAAAGCACACATTCTGCCTTTGCACGAGACACTTCAGGAGAAAGTGCAGAATACCCTGGGCTGGGCTGCTTCCAGAATCCCCACCCCTTCAATAAATGCCTACGAAACATGGAAAGGTGCCAGCACTGCGTTCAGAGCTGGGGACGGGAGAGCAGACAAGACAGCTAGGCCTCTGGCCTCAAGGAGCTCATGTCCTAGGAGGGGATGCAAATGGCACACAAGCTATGACCAGATCATGATAATGGCTTGCAAAGAAATGAGCCAGATACCATGGGAGGGATCAAGTAGGGAACGGAGGAGGGAGATCAGGCAGGGAGGGCCTCCTGGAGGAGGTGACAAACAAGCCAAGACCTGGATGAGAAGGAACTGGCCATGTGGAGATGTGTGGGAAGGGTGCTCCAGGAAGATAAAACAGGGTGCAAAGATCCCAAGATGGGAGAGGTGTGGGATGTTCAAGAACCTGAAAGGAGGCTGCTGGGGCCGAGGAGGGGTGGGAGGGGGAAGATGGGGGTGCTGCCGGGCGGATCCTTGGGGGACAGGGGCGGCCCTGGAAAGGGGGCCTGCAGGAGACAAAATGGAAGCGGGGAGGTCAGTCTGGAGGCTCATGCTAGTGTCCCAGAACTGGGGTAGGGGTGACGTGGGAATGGGGGGAGGGCATAACTTAGGACATGAACTATAACCCTGACCCTGGGCTCCTCCCCCTTCTGGGCACTGCACCAAAGATGACTAGACTTCAGCGGCAATTCTTTAGGTAGGGGTTGGAAAAGTAGGGCCCACCCAGCCCAGCCATTCCTTCTCTGGTCACCTCCAGGGACGGATCTGCCCTCCTCCCCAGTTTACCCACAAGGCCCTTTGATTTTGCAACCGAAGCCAATATAGGAGATGCAGACTCGGACGCTGGACCATCAGCCACCCTCTGTCCACACCAGTCCCTCTCTGCCTGGCCCCTGCCGTGTTTCTGAGACTTCATTTCCTCTCCCTTCTCTCTCCAGAATCAAAGTCAGGGCTTGAGGCTTCTGAGCATTCAAGGAGTCAGCATTCAAGGATTTGAACCCAGCTCTGCCACTTCCTATGTAGCTGTGTGAGCTTGGGCAACAGACTTTACTTCTCTGAGCCTCATCTGTAAAATGGGTCTAAGGGTGTCAACATCAAAGATTAATAATGAACATTAGATGACCCCCCCAAGTACTTAAGAATGTGCTAAGCACATAGGAAACATTAGAAAGAATATCAGTGGTTTCTATCACGATAATTGGTTATTCATTTATTCTGACATTTAATGAGCACCTACTGTGTGCCAGGAAATGAGCTATGGAACTAAGAGACACAGTCTCAGCCCCCTCCCCAAGTCCACGCACACCATGGACCAACACCTCGGGGGGGCGGGTGATGGGTTCTACTGAGTAGGTGAGGGAGGGCTTCTTACAGGAGGCAGCCCTCATGCTAGGTTCTGAACAGGGAGCAGGTGAAATTTTGAACAGTCAGGTACAGAAGAAAGAGACAAGTGTTCCTGGCAAAGGGGACAGCCAGTGCCAAGTCCCACATGACTAGGGAGCTGCCAGCAGCTTGGGGACCAGTGCAGGGTCTGGAAGGAAGGAAGTGGGGAGATAGCATTCCTTTTTGGACATCCGATTTGGCCAAAACCACCAAAGGGCCAATCCACCTTCCAGGACCCGGTCTGCCTGGAGCCCTTCAGTCCACAGCAAATGGAAAATAAACGCCCAAGCCCTGGGCCTGGGGTTGAAACACCTGAGAGGCCCTAGCATTTCCTGGCCACGTGGCTTTGGGAGAGTCACTTCCTCCATCTAAGCCACAGTTTCCTCCCCTGCGAAGAGGGGTGGGTCCACTGACCTCAAAGGTGCTGGGAGGGTTCTAGAAGGGACTGACAAAGCAAGGACGAGCCTGCTCCCGAGGTCACTGGCCTCTGAGAATTGGAAATTGGCTGGGGACCCTCTCCCGAGGAAGTTGCAGCTGACAAAGTTGGGGTTCACAGGTGCCCTGAATTCAGGCTCTGAGATGGGGAATCAACAGGGCTACTGTTGGTGGAGGGCAGGGCAGGAGAGGACGCAAAGCCACTCGGAAGTCCTAGGGGACCCCTCATCTTCTTCAGGTGCTCACTGAAATTCTCTAGTTCCACCAGAGACCAGAATTGTGCAGATTATTATCATTATTACTTCAGTGTCAGTACCCCTGGGGAACTACCCATCACACTTAAGCTTGAATTAGCATAACCCCCCTTTTCTTACCGACACTTAGTGGGGAGTGAGAGAACTGAGCTTTGGGGGAAGATAGGCCAATGGCAGGGGTGAGGGCGGATGCAGAGAAGGGGGGGAAAGGTGGTAATTTGGGAAAGATCTTTCCAGAAAGGAAAGGTACAGTGTGCACATACTATGTGTGTGCATGAGTGTGTATACAGTGGTCCCCTTTTCCTGGGTGACACCTTCCAAGACCCGCCTCATGGACGCCTAAAACCACAGATCGGACCGAACGCTGTATATACTGTGCCTTTTCCTATTCGTGCACACTTATGCAAAGCTTACACTACTTTTGCACTTCGGGCCATCACTAAGCACAAGGGTCACGTGCACACAAGCACCATGACAGCCCAACACTCATCTCTGATACCCGAGGGGGCTGCTGGCGGGCGGGGAGGGCACACAGCATGGAGGTGCTGGGCAGGGGGATGGCTCCCGTCCCATGTCGGGCTGCGAGAGATTTCATCACGCCTCTCTGAACAGTGCACACTTCAGAACTTAGGAGTTGTCTATTTCTAGAACTTCTCATCTAATATTTTTGGACCACGGCTGACCACAGGTAACTGAAATCGCAAACAGTGAAATCATGGATGGGGGCCACTACGGTCTTTTCAAGTTTCTCTGGGGTTACACGTGATCTGGATACTATGGGCCAGGGGAAAGCCCGTGGAAGGAGGGACAGACAGAGTAAGAAAAATGTTACCAACTTGCCAGTTTTGCGTGATACTGGTCATTCAGCACTGGCAGCAGTGCTGAGACAAAGCTCCCGAGTTCTGTGTTTTTACCTGAGTTGAGCATGTGCTGTGCTAAAGCTTTGTCCACGTGTCATCTAACAGATCCCCTCTGGCCTCTGGGGCAGGCAAGCCTCACCCCAGCAGCTCAGTGAGATGAAGCAGCCTGCCCAAGGTCCCATGGCCAGGGGACCAGGCCGAGGACAGGCCCCAGCAAGAGGCCCATGGCTGCCGCCAGAGGAAAACAGCTCAAAGCAGGCAGATCAGACGTGAGCAGAAGACAGCAAAGACCTGGAGGGCGGCTGGAGAAGCAAAAGCAGGGTGACTTGGCAGCGGCGACCCACAACAAAGAAGTCAGCTTCCTGGACACCCAGAGACACTCTCAGAGGGGCCAGAGGGTGCGGCCCAGGCACCTGGGCCTGTCCTCCACCCACCACCCCACAGGACTGTGTCAAAGGCGGCATCCTGGCAGCGAGGAGGGAAGGTGAGAGCCTCAGACTTGAAGCCCTACAGCTCCAGGTTCAAATGCCACTTCTGCCTCTTGCCAGCTGGTGACTGGTGACTGGGCGAGGAACTACATTATTCTGAACTTCCGTTTCCTCCTCCAAAAATAAAAAAGAGATAAGAATAACCTTTTCTCAGGGAGCTACTGGGAGGTTCGGGGAACTCGTGTGTGAAGTGCCGAGCAAGGACATCAGAAGCACTAGCACTGATAAAAGGGGGCACAGAGGACCCGGGGCCCGGCACTGCCCGGGAGGCATGCTGAGCCACCCAATAATGGAGGCTGGGGGTGTGCAGGTGATTGCGCCTCGAGGCTCTGGGGGACTCTGGCTTCACTCACCTCCCCCGGGCACTCTCAGCCCTAGTGACCACTCACCAAAGCCATCTGCCCACTGACTCCTGCAGAGCAGAGATGTGCATAGGGGGTGGGTACCACGGGCAGGGCCTGGGACCCTAGAGGAGCCCAGTGGGGTGTGATTTCGGGGGAGAGTGCTCTGGGGGACAAGGTGCAGCATAAGACGAGACCATTCGGCCCAAGATGTCACAACTAGGGATCTGACCCCTCCTGGGCCCGCAAGGGATGAAGTTTTCGGGGTGTGAGCTGCAAATCTGAGCTAGGGGGCTGCTGTGTCAGGGTGCCCCTGGCCTCTGTGTACCCCTTTTACTGACAGTGCGACTGAGGCCCAAGAAGGGAAACCGCTGCACAGAATCGCATGCCGAGCCTGAGGCTCCACTTCCGTCCTCTGGGGCTGCCATTCCAGGAGGCGAGGGTGGTTGAGAATGAGGCCTGGGGTTGGCTGACTCCCCAACTACAGAGACTGTCCCTCCTCTGAGCCTCGGTTTTCCACTTCTGTAAAATGGGCTGTGGGGAGGTTGCAATAAGATAACAGCAAGTGCTCAGAAATCTCAGCTGTCATTTCCTTTGAGCCACAACAGAGATAAACTGGGTGCAGTTCTCTGTCCACTCTCCCTTCCTGGTCCCTGATTTCTCACTGATACACAGTTTTTTCCGATCCTTAAATACCAGCCCAATTAGTGCATCTCAGCCCTGATGGTGAAGGTTCCCAGGTGCAACCACAGCCACCAGCCACCCCCTTTCCGGCTACAAGACACACAGGCCTGGCACTCCTGGGGCATGAGTGGCCAGTGAGGGCAGGCCTGCCTCTTGGAACAAATACAAACAATTAGGCACCAGGCACTTGAAGCTCTTCCAGAAGGAGGTGGCGGGAGGGAGGGAGATGGCTCGGGTCCAGCTGCCTTCAGGGTGCCCTTGAGATGCCAGGGAGCCGGGGAGGCCGGTCAGTCAGGCAGCCCCCTCGGTCAAGGGGGCCTTTCACGGCCAAGGGACAGGGCTGTCAGAGCCTTCAGCCTCTGAGAGCTGCGTGTCCAAAGTGGAGCACTAGCCACTGGTAGGTATTTACATTTAAAGTAAGTACAAGGAAAGAAAATTTAAAATTCAGCTTTTTATTTGTGCTGGCCACAGGTCACATTACCAGGATCCACGTGGTGGCCAGTGGCTACTGGACTGGACAGTACAGATCTAGAACGAGATGAGCAAACAGTGGCCCTCGGCCACGGCCACCCCTGGGCCTGGGACTGTGTGCCCTAGGAGATGAGAATGGCTTTCACATTTTTTCTTAAGGGAAAGAGGAGGAGAAGGAGAGGGAGGGGAGAGGGCGGAGGGGAGAGAAGAAAGGAAAGCAACCACGAAAACTCTGGCACGTGTGTGCCGCACACACACTGAAGTACTGACTCCCTGGACGTTCACAGACAGTTTGTGGACCCTGGTCTAGGACATTGCCCGTTATCCGCACAAAGCTCTGCTGGACAGCGCTGACTTCAAAGACAAGTGAGAGGCATGGCAGGGGTGGGAGGGGTGTCAATGAGCCCTCTCTGTCTTATAGAAGAGGCACTGGCACTTATTATGCTCCACTGTATACTTAACACCAGGCCAGGGGTTTCCCAGGCTCCACATTGTTTTATCCTCACAACAGCCCAGCGGTGGGTGGGTGGGTGAGAGCCCCCATTCTCTGATTCACGGAAGACAAAGGCCCACGTGCGTGCCAGGCGAGCAAGACTTTGCCAAAAAGCAGATGCCAATCAACCAAACTCACCAGCAAATATCAACCACAGGTGAAACAAGGAAAAGACAAGGAAACAGACTCAAAATGCCACCAGGGTTGGTGTGCCAACAGTAGGCAATTTCTCTCCTGAAAACAAACTTTCTTGGTGTTGTCATATTGTCGTTCTTATAATAATAAAATGACTAGTATTTTTAAAACTTATAGTCGGGGGCCAGATGGCTTGGGCTCACACCCAAGCTTCCCCAGCTACTGGCTGTGTGCCCTTAGCCGGTTGCTTACCCTCTCTGGGCCTCAGTTTCCCGTCTGCAAAACGGAGATGCTGGCAATGCACAGGGGGCACTCGGGCCCTTGGAGTGCAGTCACTGTGAACAAGGAGCCTGCCTCCAGAGGTGCTGGGGGATGTAAATAAGTCAGGACATGTTAGAGCAGTGCCCGGTGTGTAGGGTGTGCTATTTACATGCTGGCTTTCATTTTCTAATGTCATCCTCTGCGGAAACTTTTAACAGTTTTTTCCACTGATTAGAGAGAGAGACAGACAGAGAGAGAGAGAGAGAAAGAGAGAATCAATTTGTTGTTCCACTCAATTACACATTCATTGGTTGATTCTTGTATGTGCCCTGACCAGGGATCAAACCCACAACCTAGAGCATCGGAAAGATGCTCTAACCAACTGAGCTACCCAGCCAGGGCTCTTCGGGGGACTTTTATCTCCAGCTGATAGGCTGAGGACACTGAAGCTCTGAGAGCTGGAGTGGCTAGAAGCCCCACACCTAGTCAGAGGAGAAGCCAGTTTCCAAAGCTGGCTCTGGCCCTCCAGTGATTTCTGGGGCATCAGGTCACGGCGGCTCATAAAAACAGGTGCAGCAGGAGAGGGTGGCAGCGAGCTTTGCTCACTCACTCCACTGACCCACGGGCTGCCCTGGTAGGGAGGGGAGAGAGAACTGTTCAATCTTCAAGATCCCTTTAGGCCCAGATTCATTCATTCCACAAGTGTTTACTGAGAGCCTACTATGTGCCAGGCACGGACCAAGATGCTAGCACACAGCAAGAGCAGCAGACAAAGGGCCCTGCCCTCCTGGACCTGACAGTCTTGTGTGAAGCAAAAATCCAGCACCTGAGACAGTAATTACACCTGTGACAGATGTTCGGAAGGAGATGCCCATGTGGGGAGGGAAAGCCATGCCATGGAAGGTCAGAGAGCGAGGTGACATTCACACTGGCGCCACAATGACTTGGGTCCAACTCATCTGAACTTTCTAATTCAGCATAACCTCTCCAAGCTCAGCGGATCAAAGGTTTCCGAGACAGGGGAGGGGGCTGGAGCACATGCCACCAGCTAAGGTGGCAGGTCACTGCACTTACAGAGTGGCCTTGGAGGGGTGCCCAGTGCCTGTGTGCCTGAGTTCAGCCATCTGTCCTGCAAGCCCCCTCGTGGGAACCAGCTCCCAAACATTCTGTTGCCATAGCTACGACCTCCACCACTGGGCCTCGCTGACCTCACCATCCCAAGCCCCCACCCTCAGGTGCAGAGTTGGACAGACCAGGGCTCCTTGGCAGGGCCCCTGAGAATCAGAGACCTCTGACCCACTCTGGAAGGAAGCCAGACAAGAAGAGCCTGCCCGATTCCACAGGCTCTCGGGAGCAAGAGGAAAATGGTAATTTCGAGGTGCTGGCCGCGGCTTGAGCAGAACAGTCCAGGAGTGGTTCAAGAGGGGTAAAGAGAAGACCGGCTGGCTCTGCCTTAACAACACACGCTGACTTATCCAGCACCGCTGCAGGTGAGGCACCGAGCCGCGGACTTACAATAAATACATCACTGACTTGTCTTTGCAGGCCCTCCCCCCAGTCACCCCATCTCACGCTCCCTTATTAACCACCCATTTACTGGGGCTCACAGGGGGGGGTCGCCTGCCCAAGGCCACACAGCTGCTAAGCTCGGGAGCTTTCTCCCTCTTTCTCTCCATAGCCCGTGCTCCTAGATCTAGGATCTCTCTTTCCTGATTTGCTTTGTATTTTTCCCCTAAAACGATCAAAGCAGGACCACCCCTCAGGCTGGGGTTCAGCACAAGCTGGGGGTGGGAAGTGATGAGGTCAGAGGTCAGTGACTCCCCTACTTAGAGGCTGGGTCTCCTGGGTGACTCTGGGGCTCTCTGAGCTTCGCTGTTGCCATCTGAGAAATGGGAATAACGCCTGCAGGGATGAGTCAGGAGGAACCCCGTCACTCCCACCCAGCCTGGCATGGAGTTAACACGTAAAACATTCAGCACTGAATACTGTCATCCCGATCATCACAGCACAGGGGCGGTGACTGGAAGGGACATGCTACCTGAGAAATGAGTGGCCTGGTGAGGCGGGTTCGCTCAGGGCCAGACAGCCAATGGCTTCGGCCCAGTGGTTGCTGGTCTCCTGCAGGAAGTCCATGCTGCCTCTGCAGCAGCGTGAGAGCAGCCCTAGGCAACACGCACAGGAATGCGGGTGGCGGCATTCCAGGAGAGACTACTTACAAAATCAGGCTGCGAGCTAGGTTCGCCCCACAGGCCAGAGTTGGCCAACCCCTCGTCCTGTCCTGTCCTAGCGGAACTCGGAGGAGCCCACCAAAGGCAAACACAGTGAGTTTCAGTGACACCGGCGTACATTTTGGTTCTGGGCCCCACCTCAGCAGGGCAACTAGGACTCACACAGGCCTTTGGTGGGTGAGAGAGAAATGTACAACCCGGGAAAACAAATAATTGATTTTTCAAAAGCAGTAGCACACACGCCCACAGAGCATCCAGCATCTGGTCTGTCATCAAGGAAAGACAGAGAGAGAGACTTGGGCATATCTGGCATCTGGCACTTTCATGTGCGTTTCCCCTCTAACAACAACCCTGGGGGTGGGCACTATATTAGTCCCCTGTGACAAGAGGGGAGCTGAAACTCAGAGCGGAAGTGCTTACTTAGCCTGAGGCCACACAGCTGGGAACTGACTGAGCCTGAACTGGAACCCAGGTCGGTCAGATGCCAGAACCCAAGCTCTTAACCAGCCCCCCAATTCCCTATCCTGCCCAATACAAAGATGGGGAAGCTATGTGTCCAAGGTCAAGCTCAGGGTAGTGACCAGGTCCAATACCGGGCCTTGCCTCCCAGCCTTGTCTCTAGCGCCTGGCACAGCCCTTGCTCTAGGCTGCCTGCTTGGGAACACATGGGACCCCTGCCTGGTAAACAAAGCAGATAGGGAAGGCCTAGAGTGAATAGTTGGGGCCAGGGCTTCCTGTACCTGCTACACACACACACACACACACACACACACACACACACACACGACCCTGTCCCCAGACATGGGGGATGAACACTGGAGTGGGAGCCCACACATCTGGCTTTGAGTCCTGCCTGGTTCTGCTGATTCCTAGCCATGATGCTCTGGGGGTAGAGGAGATGGGAAGGTGTTATATGATTTCTTTATGCCTCAGTTTCCTCATCTGTGAAATGGGGACGCTAACAGTAGCAGCAAAGATTCAATATAGGAACTGATACATAGCACTAGGAACAGAGTTTTGTTACTGTAACAATGTTATTTCTTCCCCTTATGGTGTTTTCAAACTCACAAGTGCATCAGAATCTCCTGAAATTGTTAAAAGACACACCCCTGGATCCCGCTCCCAAATATTCCGATTTGGAAGTTACAAGAGGGAGCCCAGGGATCTGCATTACCAAGTGTGGCCCCCTCGCCCTGCTCCATGAAATACTGGTTGGGACCTTGCATTCAGCTGCCATGGCTCCTGCCTGGGTACCCACCCAGGCCAGGCACGGGGAGTACAATGCTCACAGAGAACGGGGTGGATGCCAGGATGGGCGACATGCAGCTGGCTGTGGGAACACCCACCTGAGCATGCTACAGCAGCCCAGTGCCACACCCTGTGGATGGACAGAGAGACACCACTGCTGATCTCCTGAAACACCCACGAGGGGGAAAGCGCCCCTTGGACCAGACCACAAATGTGAAACGCAGCTTGGGGGGATGGCAGCCCACGTCTGCAGAGGTGCAGGGTGGCATCAGGGCTCCCACACAGGGCTAATCAGTCCTCTGACTCTTTTTGGGCCATGGGCCCTTCTGACCATCTGGTGAGACCTACGGGCCCAGAAGAGTGTCATTAAATGGAATAAAATACAGAGGACTGTAATGACACCAACTACCGTGTAGTAAAACCTGGCTAAGAACACAGATAAAAGATGTTGTGACATAGTAACCCATATGGCCCTTTATTACAGCAATAAATAACAAGATGAGGACTACGATTTGCATGTGGTAATGAGATGAGGTATCTGCAGCAACTAAAATGTGATGCAAACATTTATGTGGCTTCTCTGGGATATCAGGGCCCAGCTGCAGAGATCTGTCACCTTCTCCGACACCTGGGGGAAGTGTGACATTGAGTCAATAAAGACGTCCTTTTCCCCATCCCAATTCCTGGGCCCCTGGGGGGCCATCTGCAGACCAAGGAGCTGCGTGCCTGCTTGAGGAGGGGCCAGGCTCCCATTGCAGCCCATTTCCTGTCTCTACCACCACACTCAAGAGCAGCAGGGAGAGCTGGATGGCATATTCTGGAGCGTGACTTACGTGTTTTGATTTTACATTAAAAAGTAGGAGACAACAGAACTAGTATGAGAGAAGCAAGGTGTCCACCCACGCTGGCGTCATACGCTGGCACCACACGCTAGCACGTAGCCTTGGATATCCAGGCAGAAGTGGGTGAGTGGACACGCAGGACTGAAGTGGGCTGCCCTTGGCCCCAGATGCCGCACACACGCCCCGAGGGAAATAGAACGAGGCCCTGCACCCCAGGCACCAGCTGCGGCACCAGCTGTGGACTGCGTCCCAGATAGCTCTGGCAAACCCATGCAGGCAGGTGCTTCTCCTGCCTGGGGGGAAGGGGCTGTTTCCCACAGGAGCCCTCACCCTTTTTGGCCAAGGCTGCCTATCCAGCCTTCTCCCTTCTGACTGTGGTGGCTTCTCCCAACTGGTCCTTCTTCCTTAGCCAGCACCTGTCTAGCTCACGTGTCTAAAGACACAGGGAATCATGAGAACATGGTAGGCACATGGCCAGGTTGCCCAATGGTTAAGGCCGTGGCAGGAGGACTCGGGAGGGGCTAGGGACATGCCACGGCTGCCTTGCCAAGGACTGGCCATGAGACCTGGGGCCCATTAACTTCAACAGCCTCAGTTTACTCCTCTGTAAAATGGGGTTGAACTGCCTGCCTCAGAGGATTACTGGGATGACTGTCAAGTGCTCCAGGCAGGACCCAGCAGGAGGGGAATGTCAGTAAATGCCAGCTATTAATGCAGCATCATCTCTAGTTAGATATTCTAATTAAATATTCATGGTACAACATTAACAGATCTGGATCTGTCTGTAAAAAAAATATTCATTACTCTGACAGACATCTGGGATAAGATGTTAGGTGATAATAGGTTATCTGATCCCATTCCAGTAAATATTTATGTTGGAAAAAATACTCGAGAAAGATACACCCTGGAAGGCTCACAGGAGCTTCACCTATTCCCCCTTTCCCCACCGAATTCTCTGTTCTACAGTAGATAGATCTCCATGGTGTGATGCAAGATATAGGAATGGAAAAATGAAATCAGGGTGATTTCGAGGTTTGTTACATAATTTTGGGACCTTGAGCCCTGCAGTACAGAGCCAGCCTTAGGAAAGGCCCTGGCAGCCTGGGACAGAGCCTGGTGCAAACCTAGAGGAGAGTCCGGCCAAGGTTACACAGCAAGGTCATGGCCTGGCTCTCCAGACACTCAGACCTGGATCCCTCCCTGCTGGCAGCATGCTGGTTCCCTCCCCCAACAGGATTAGGTAGGGGGGCTCCCGGGTAGAGGGCTGGCTCTGGAGTCAGGCTGCAGACCCTGAGTGGGTCGTAGCTAGGAGACCTTGGGCAAGACACTTCATCTCCGTGGGTATCACTGCCTTTCTTTGTGAAATGAGAATCCGACTAGCAGCAGTGGCTTATGGCTTTTGCAAAAATTAAGTAAGATAATGCATGTAAAACACTTAGTACCATGCATGCCTGGCAAACAGTAGGTGCTCTAATTATTATTATTATCATTACTATTATTAGTATTTGGAATCTAGCTATGCCATGGAGAATCTTTTGTAGGTCATGGAATGCTAACCCAGCAGGCACAAAAAGGAAATTTGGTCTAGGGTACTAGGGAGCCATGGGGGATGTTTGAGCAGGAGAGGTGCAGTATGATTCCGAAGCTGCACAGGGCCGGCAGCCAGCGCCCACCTACAGAGGCCGTCTCTGCCAAGGTCTCCATCACAGGCTCCACATCCCTGGCAGCCCTCCCATCGCGGGGGGCAGAAATGCATCCCAACCCCAACGAGCTATACTCCTGCCACTTCCAGCCTTGCCCGCTTCCTTGGTGCCAGCTGGGCTGGTGAATTTCAAGCGATCGAGAAGCTGGGGAACTTGAAACAGACCACAGGTACGATGGCCTCAGACCACAGGTGTGATTTGTAGGACGTGTGTGTGATCCTGGGAAAGTCCCTCCCCCTCTCTGCGCTCCAGTGGGCCCTTGCGTAAATGAGGGTCTAGACAGGGGCAGCCAGAGGGATGCGGCACAACAAAACGACAACGCTCCCCTTCAGCTGCGCCCCCACTACGTGCCAGGCGCTCTGCTTTCATTAAAACCCTCCATCTCCAGAAGTGGGTCTGTGTACCATTCCTAGTTCTTGAACATACTTAATCACTCAAGTTCCAGATACAATTTCTGTATTTAAACAAAACAAAACAAAACAAAACAGACAAGGCTTGAGTCCCTTTGGAGGAGAGTCTCCAATCCCGTCCTTGTCCCTTGTTTCTGAGAGGTAACCACTGGCGATCAGTTTAAGAAGGAGCCACCCTCACCTGCTTTCTGAGGTTACAGCCAAACACGGGCCTCAATGGGAAGCACACAGGGCCCCTCTCACACCCTCCCGAACACCCATCCTTCCCCCCACGTCACACCAGTAGTTCTCAACCGGGGCCAATTTCGCACCTCCGGGGACAACTGGTAATGTCTAGACACAGTTTGGGTTGTCACAACTAGGGGTCATCTAGCAGGCGGAGGCCAGGGATGCTGCTCAACATCCTGCAATGCCCACCCAGGCCAGCCCCCACCACAAAGGACCATTTGGCCCAAAAGGTCAGTAACACCAAGGCTGAGAGGCCTCAGACCACAAGTATCCTTCTGAAACCAGCTTGGGTCCCTCCAACTAGTGGCGATCTTTCCATACCAGTATATTTGTTCCCACAGTCAATACACGTCACCCAAGCTCCTCATGTGTGCCAGACCCTGTTCCAGCATGGGGCCACATCGCAGAGTCCCAGCACTCAGAGGGTAGTCCGTCCTCATGGAGGACAACACACACTGATTTGAGACCCCAATGGTTCGCCCCCGCTCCTTTTAACTGCTCCAGAGCATCCTCAGCAGGGATGGCCCACGATGCACTTGGCCGAGGCCTTCCCAAGGGACATTTGGGCTGTCATCTTTGATGTATGCACCCTGTCACAAAGGAACCTGTGTAACAGCCACCCTAGGACCTTGCTGACTGTATCAGGAAGGTCTCCTGGAAGCTGGCTTGTCCCACCCCAGAGGCACTGAACCGGACTCCGTACTCGAACCAGCCCCCAGGCCTTCTCATGCACATTAAAGCTGGCCAGCACAGCTTCCAGGAGGTACCTAAGAGAGGGAAGCTGGCTCCGGGCCTGCAGCCTTTCCATTTTAGCAGAAACTCCCAAAGCGCCTCCAAAGACGCCCCCGTGGCCTGCAAGTCCCCTTCTGCACCCACTTTGCATTGTCAGACACCTCCATTTACCCAGAGCTGATGATCCCTCCCATTTTCCAGATGTGGAGACTGAGGCCGAACAAGGCGTCTAGACCACCAGAGGCGATGACTTCTAAGGCGTCTCTCTGCTCTAGCTTTCAGGGTCTGGTCTCCTCCTGGGGATGTTCCAAGCCAGCTTCCTGCCCCACAACTCTGGCCCTCAGAAAGCAGCTCAAAGGAGGAAGGTGGAAAGGCTGCAGGCTCCCCTGGTAAAGGAAGGAGAGTTCTGGGGGCGGGCACAGTCTCCGTGGGCTGGGCATCTGTGAGTGCTGCCACTACAGAGGCTGCCGGGTGCCCTTTCGTGTCCAGCCATCCAGGACAGAGGGCCAGGTGGGGGACAGAGCAAGCCTACCCTTCCCAGGCACAACAGGAAATGCCAGGGCTCTGGGCAAGGGCCATGCAATGGGGGGGTGGGGGGGGGTAGCGGGGGCAGGCTCTGAAGCCAAGGGCAGGTTGGGGCCCCAGCTTTTCTCTCACCAGCTACACATCTTAGCCTCAGCCTTCTGCCCTGAAAAACGGGCTCATACCACCCACTGCAGAAAGCTGCTGGAGGACTCACATGCAGAGGAATCAACACACGGTAGCTGCCATCAGGAGCCCTGCCAAGGGCTGGCACCGGGCCGCTTTACTCAGCTTGCACGCTCACGGCAACCGGCTGTGGTCGGCACTGTTTCTCTACCACTTGACAGATGAGGAAATTGAGGCCCAGAGGAGTGCAGTGCCCTGCCCTTGACCTCACCCTGAGATACAGCCAGGGGAGTGGGGGCCTTGGGCCTACAAGGTCAGCCATTCCTCATCTGAGTTCAGGCTCTGTCGGCCCAGGCGAGCCACCTCATCTCTCTAGTCTCAGCTGCTTCAGCAGGGAGAGGGGAACACCATGCGGAGCTTGGAGATGGGAGGCCACCTGCAAAATGGAGAGCTCCATGCACCCCCTCCCTCAGGGCTGCATATCGTCACCACCTGAAGACCCAGCCCAGGAAGACCTGTCACCCATAGGCATCTCTAATATCCCCTGTGCTCTAAGCGTGGCGCGGACAAGGCCATGCAAAACTGGCAGCCCCCAGAGAGGGGAAGCCACTTGCTCAAGGTTGCACAGCTGATAAGCAGCAACAAGCAGGGCTGGCAGCAAGAGGCAGGGTATCAAACTGGAGGAGGGTGCAGGGAGCACCAGGGTGGGGGGAGGGCCAGGCCAGGGCAGGCAGGTGTCTGGAGTGAAGACTACCAGGAACAGGCAGACCTGCAGTGGCTGAGGTCTCTCCTGCTGGCTCTTGGCTGGGAGGACTTTTCAAGGACCGGCCAGTCCGGGGTGTGTCTGCCTCTCCCCAAAGACTCCCCATCACGCTGGGGCCACCCTGGTTATCTGCTCAGGGATCGGCGGCGGGTACTACCTATCTGGGGATCAGGGCTGCTCTCTGTGACTGTAGTGCAGGCCTCCTAGGCTATGCAGTCTCCTTATGGCCAGGCTCGCCCATCTTCTGGAATCTGCTATCACCACTGTGGCCAGAGGGTACAGCTACCACAGACACCTGACCGCATCACCCTGGCCTAAACCCTTCCAGGAACCTTCAGGCTCAGGAAGACATTCCGGCTCCTCCCCGTGGTCTACGACCAACAGTGACAAACACCCAGCGTCATCACGTGGCGTTCAGTTTTCCAGTGGCCACATCAGAAAAGAAAAAAGTGAAATGAAATCACAGTGAGACATCACCTCACACCTGTCAGAATCGCTACCATCAATCAATCAACAAACAGGCATTAGCGAGGGTGGAGAGCAAAGGAAACCCCCGAGCACGGTGGGTGGGAGTGCAGACTGCTGCAGCCACTCCAGAGAACAGCGTGGAGGCTCCTCAAAAAATCACACCTGGAACTACCATATACCCAGCAATTTCATCTTTGGGTATTTATCCAAAGAAATCCAAAACACTAATTTGAAAAGACACGCACCCTGATGCTCACTGCGGCACTCCTGACAACAGCCAAGGCACAGCAGCCTAAGTGTCCGTCCGCAGGTGACTGGGTAAAAAAGATGCGGCACACAGCGACTCGGTCAGAAACAAGGATGAAGTCTTGCTATTTGCCACAACACGGACGTACCTAGAAGGAATGACGCTGAGTGAAGTCCATCAAAAAAAAGACAAATACCAGATGATTTCACTTACGTGTGGAATCTAAAAAACAAATGAGCACACACAACAGGAACTCATAGATAACAGAGAACATTTGGGTGGTTTCCAGAAGGGAGGGGATTTGGGGGGAAATCAGTGAAAAGGTGAAGGGGATTAAAAAGTACAACCTGCCAGTCATAAAAGCAGTCGCGGGGATGGGAAGTACAGCACAGGGAGCACAGTCACTCATTCTGTAAGAGCTGCGTGTGGTGCCAGGTGGGCACTAAACTTACTG
Source organism: Macrotus californicus (assembly GCA_007922815.1). Lineage (NCBI taxonomy): Eukaryota > Metazoa > Chordata > Mammalia > Chiroptera > Phyllostomidae > Macrotus > Macrotus californicus. The sequence continues at coordinate 206,517 of VMDR010000257.1, forward strand.
GGGTGATCACTTCATAAATCACACAAATGTCTAATCCCTATGTTGTACACCTGAAACTAATACATACTGTCAACTATAATTAAAAATTTCTAAATCTTAAAAGTGAAACATAATAGATTTTATTTCAACCAATATATCCACAAGATTACCATTAACCAACAAAAATTAAAATAAATATAATGAAAATCAATATAAGAATTTACACGAACACATATAATAAGAATCAGTATAAAAATTAAAATGAATGAGGCACAGTACTTGCCCTTCTTTCCCCTCTTAGTGCGGGGCCTTTGAAACCTGGATGCTCACTAGCTCATCTCAGCGTGGGCGACAGATCTCCAGTGGACTCACCTAATCTGCACCGAGAGTTCATAAAACTTAACGTCGAAAAAATACGTCCATATCCCCAAAGAGCTCCCTCATATTTCAAAGTTTTCTCAGAAAATTGAGTATTTGTTTTGAAATCTACAGTTAGGTTATAGCATTAAAATAAAAAATTCAGTTCCTCAGCCTCACCCACCACATTTCAAGGGCTCCACAGCCACAGGGGGCTGCAGCTCCCGTCCGAACCGGACAGACACACAGGCCGATGACGCCCTTGCCAGCTGCCCTCCACGGCCCCTCGCACCTGCTCCCCAGGCTTGCCCCAGGCGGCGAGCGCAGCCTCTGTGCGTGCCCCGAGTCTCCCATCCGTGAGTTTCCCACGCCATCGTGCCCTTCCTTGATGTCCCGGACTTCCTGGCAATTCCCACCGACTCTTTCCAGATCCAGCTGCAGGTTCCTCCCTCTGGGAGCCTTCCCTGACATCCACTGGACGGGATTACACTGCCAGTCCCCTTGCTCACTCCTCTAATTGTGATGTCACAGGGTATTGTAACTGTCTATCTCACGGTGTCTCAGCCCTTGTACCACCGACATTTGGGCTGGACAGATCTCTGTGGTGGGGGCTGTCCTGTGTACTGAAGGATGCTGAGCAGAACCCCTGGCCTCTACCCACTAGATGCCGGTAGCACCTCCTCCCCATAACAACTGTAATATCTCCAGGCATTGCCAAGTATCCCCTGGGGGCACAATCCCCACTGCTGGGAATCAGTGGCTGGCACACAGAAGGCACCAAGTATGCAGAACAGAAGACACTTATCCAGGTACTCTGTACCATGAAGCTCATCTCCTCCAGGAAGTCTTCCATAATGCCCTAGTTAGTGCTTCCCCTGGGCACAGCCCCCTGCGCTTACCCCAAGTGCAACCCCCTCCAAATGTACCGAGTCTTGTTCACTGATGTACTTTCAAGTTCAGCCCAAAGGCTGGTATATAGTAGGTGCTTAACAGTTATTTATAGAAGTGACCTGAGAAAAAGGGATGACTCAGGTTGAAAAGCCCCACAGGGGAAGTTTTGCCCATTTTAGTCCAGGGTGCTTTCATCCCTGCAAAGGTGCTACTAATAGTCACAGCTGTGTTTATACACCAAACACTGGGCTAAATACTCTGCTGGGTTTACAGAGGGAAACTGAGGCTCAGATGGATGAAGCGCTTGACCTGTGCTCAAATAAATGAATTCCTGGTATTCCTGGTTTCTCTTTGTACTGATCCAAAGAAATTACACATGGAAGATACAAATATCAAAAAAGACATTTGTGTCCAGAATATATAAAGAGCTCTGTGAAATCAATAAGAATAAGGCAACTCACTAGAAAATTAGGCAAGTCTGAAGAGATACGTCACACCAGAGGTTATCTAAACAGTCAACAAGCATATGAATAGGTACTCAATCTCATCCACCGGGAAAATAAATGCAAATAAACAGTACATTATGGGACCACTGTACATCCAAATGTCTAAAAAAAAAAAAGATAATACCAAGTGCTGACAAGGATGAGATGCAACCAGAACTTTCATGGCCCACTGGCAGGAGGGTAACCTGGCACAAACTCTTTGGAAAACCCTTTGGCATAACAGAGATGAAAGCTGAACATTCACCTCCTCTACGACCTAGCGATTCCAGTGCTAAGTACACATCATCAGAAACACATCTAACTGTTCCCTGGCGGCACATCCTGAAATGTTCCCGGCAGCACTACTGGCGATAGCCCCCACTGGCAACTACTGAAGTGCCCATTAACAAGAGGATGGATAAATAATTAAATACAAACAAATAAATGTAAACAGCCAGGAGAAAGAACAAGCCAGAACTTCACACCCTAACATGGATAGATCTCACAGATATGCTGAGCAAAAAAAGTCGATACAAAAGAAAATATGTGTCTGTTTCTACATATGTAAAGTACTTTCTATTCAAATGAAGTAAAAAGACAGACCAAATTAATCCCTGGTAGGAGACTTCAGGATGGTGGTTGCCCTTGTGGGGGAGCATGATCCGAGGGGGCACAAGACATCTTGGCGGGGGCATGCTGGGACGTGTGCACCCTTGTCTAGCTCCCTATGACAGATTTCCACAAAAACAGTCTTAAAGAAACACACTTAATCAAACACTGAGAAATGATGTTGCTGGCTGGGTGTCCTCTGCTCTCCCACCCACACACCTTTCCTGTCGGAGTAGAGAGAAACACACAGGCCTCCATTCATTCATTCAATCAACACTCACCGGCAGGCGCTCTCCCAGGGCCGGGCTTGGTGCCGGGCACCGGGAACACAAAGCTGAATTGAGACACAGCCTCCGATCGTGCCACCCACACCCCAGTTCCTGGCACACACACCCCAAAACCCACACTCAATAAACGTGTGGCCGGGCTCAGGTGGCTTTTGATCCGAGGCCAAGGAGGTGATGTCTGCTTGTCATCCTTGCCCCCTCCCACCACCCCTTGGCACATGACAATTTTCAGGCTTTTTCCTGAGGCCAGGCCAGGCTGTTCTGGCACAGACAGCAGGAGTTCCATACGCTCTACTTGTCTCTGCCACCATCTCCCCTCCCTCCTGCCAGGCTCTCCTCTTTTCCTGAAGGCCAGTGACTCCTAGATTGTCATCTCTAAGCCAGATCTCCTTACTCAAAACAAGACTCAGACATCAACTGTCTCCCTGTCACCTCTGCTTGGGCAATGAGCTGGCACCTCATTGAGAGTTAATGCCTGAGAACAAAGCCATCACAGAAGAAAGTCCATCTAAGACAGCAAAAGAAACAGCCCCTGATACATTAGGGCACCTGGATATAGCCGTACCTGAAGGCAATACGCCTTTGGACTTTCCATTTACCTGAGGCAATACGTTTCTTCATTTGCTAGCTTAAGTTATTTGAAATTGGGGTTCTACCATTCACAGTCAACTGATACAAACACCTAACAGGCTCTTTTGACCTCTGAATCCTTACACTTAAGTAGTCTTCTCCCAGGCCCCAGCATGACTTTAAAAATAAAGAAAAAATGGCCCTGACTAGTGTAGCTCAATTGGCTGGGTGTCATTCCACAAAGTGAAAGGTCACAGGTTCGATTCCCCATCAGGGCACATGCCCAGGTTGCAGGTTCGGTCCCCAGTCAGGGCATGTGCAAGAGGCAATTGATCAATGTTATCCCTCACATTGATGTTTCTCTCCCTCTTTCTCTCCCTCCCTTCCCCACCTCTCTAAAAATAAATAAAGTCTTTAAAAAAATAAAAATAAAAAACAGGTTGACTAAACGAAGCAATAAACCTCCTAAGTATTATTTGAAGACTCAGGGTGACGGCTGGAGCCAGCTAAGGACAGGACTCTTACTTCTGTCCCATGGCGATGAACTTGAGTTTCCCACTGGGGGAGCCGACTACAGATATCCTTAGCAAAGGCCGGAGGGCTGTTCTGATCTTTTTGGCTGAGGAAGTTCGGCTAACTTCCCCCTTGCTCTGCCCCTAATTGTGGTGTATGGGTTTTTTGATTGCATTACCTTGCCTGCTTTGTTGTGGAGGCTCTGAAATGGCTGACAGCCAAAAGGTGGAAAAGCTTGACCAAGAACAAAGCAGGCAAAAGTAAGTACTCGCTGATGTAATGTTCCCGGATGCGATGTTCCCAGATAAGATAGCAGAAACCTGCTTTTGTGGTTCATCCAAGAAGCATTAGGCTTACATCCTGGTGATCTTTTGGGCATCTATGGCGGGTGGATTTTTTTTTTTTTTAAGGGAGAGAGAAAGACAAGAGAGAAACATCGATCGGCTGCTTCGCGTATGCACCCTAACCAGGGAACAGAACCACAGCCCAGGTATTTGGCCTGATTGGGGATCCATCCAGCTCGCTTTGTGGGACAACGCCCAATCCACCAAGCCACAGCACTCAGGGCTGGCTAGGTGGGGGTTTTAGGAGCACAGTTTGCAGGCCAGGTTCTGAGGCAGCACGTAGCAGGGAATCCAGTTTCCTAGGGCACTGACCTGCCTCTCGGCCTCCCTCTTGGAGAAACGCAGCCCAGGACTGGGAGACCCTCCTCCCTGTCCCCTGCTTCTAGAACAGAGAGAAGAAGAAGAATTTCAAAGACTTCAGGAGAGAAACCCCTGTGGACGAAGGGGCATCTCCTTAAAGTTCACTGTCTTCTGGGCCTGATTCGAAGTAAGTGAATGGCCTTGTCCTAAAGGAAAGTGGCCTGGGACTGTTAGGAAGCCTGGGGCCTCGTTGCAAAGTATTTCCATCTGCACACTTGTCTGGACACTGCCAGGAACAAGGTCAGGGAGCAAAATGCTGTGTGAGGGTCCCTGGTCTTCTGTGAGCCTCAGTTTCCTCATCTATAAAATGGGTGAGCAGCGCAGTCCTTGCTGCTCTGTAGGACTGAGTACTTCTCTGCACAAACACCACACAATCTCACCCATAATCACCACAGCAACCCAAGGGATGATCAGTATCACGATGCCTGTTTTACAGGGAAGGAAGCTGACACCCAGACAGGAGAGCAAGAGACCGGCCCAAGGTCTCACAGCGCGTGTACAAGCCAGCTGGTGTTCCCACTCGAGTGTGTCTGACCCCAGAGGCCCCATCTTTGCCCCACGTCAAGGCTTCTCCTGCCTCCTTGTGCTGCTTTAATGACAATATACACAAAAAGGTAAATGTGCACCTATTTGCTCAGAAATCAGCAAGTCGTAGGTATTTCAGGTATGGCTGGCTGTGCCCATCACTTCCTGCCCCAACTGAGCCCCACCAGGAACTTGCTACCCACCGGCTGACCCCACCAGAAGGGCAGCTGTCCTCTCCCACCCACTCTTGCAGGGCTTCACGCCACACTGGTTTTCTGGACCACATGATGAGAATCTGTGCTGTGAACCTTGCCATCCTGTACCCCAGGGCCACCCAGGGACTCCGGCGGGAGGACGTGCTCCCCAACCTCTGGGGTTCAAGGCAAAACTCAAGCCTTCCTCACCTGGCCCAGGCTGCCACCTGTCTCACCTCCCATCACTCACCTATACGAGCCCTCAGCAAGTCCCTTGATGGAGGGCTGGGTTCGAATACCACTCCCCCACTTCCCCAGATAAATGGCCCAATTCCTCTGTGCCCCGTTATTCTCATCTGAAAATGGGGATATATTAAAACACCTCTCTGGAGAGTGAGATAGTTCATACCCAGGAGACCATAAGCCTCTCCTAGAGTGGTTCTCACAGTGGGTTCCAGAGCAGCAGCACCACCAGCACCAGAGAACCTGTTAGAGATGCAAACTCCCGAGTTTTCCTCCCCTGCAGGCCTTCCGAACTGAGGATTCTAGGTCTGGGATGCAGCAAGCTACGGTGAACAGGGGGGCCATGGGCCAGGGCTCACTCAACGGTGCTGCATTCCTACATACCTTCTCAGGAGGGGAGGGGAGGCAGGAGAAGGAGGCAGGGGCCAGACCTCAGGCTCCAGTGACATGAGAAGGAGCTCCCCACAATCCTCTGAGGCTGGGAGCCCCGTTTCCTCCTCCTGGGTTTTTTTTAGCTAATTTGCCAAAGGCCTTGTGATATAACAGCATCTCTTTGATCCAAGACACACCAGGCAACACAGAACCAGAAACTGGGGTTCCCAAGCCTGTAGCAGTCGCAGCCCCCACCTGAAAGCAAGCACAGGGTAAACCCGAGGTGCACTGTGTGTGATCATCTAGAGGGTGCAGAGACCTCCAGGGCCTCAGGGGAGGAACAGCTTGTCCAGAGTCCCGCAGAAGTGGGGGAGGGCCAGCCAGCCTCAAACCCAAGTCCCCCACCTCCTAAGGGAGGGTTTTCACATGGCACCCACAGGGGGGCCCATCAGAGCATGCACCGGCTACATTCTCCATTCACTGCTGGCGGGGGATGGGTCACACCCCATCTGTACCCCAAAGCTGTATGCATGATCCTGAGTGAGTCACCTGCACTCCCTAGGCCTCTCTCCCCATCCATGAAAAGAAGAGGCTGGAATCAATTTCTAATCTGCTGCTCTCCCCAAAACTCTTAGCCAACTGGTAATAAGCACAGCATGGGGCTGGTGGGGGTGGGCGGGGCTGCACACCTACTGCATGCAGGTGCTCCAGAGGCAGGTAATTAACTCCTCACCCCAAGTGATGAGCCTTGTTGAGCACCCCAAAACAAACCAAACCCAAAATGGTATCCAGCCTAAACCAGGCTTCCTCTTTCTCTCCTTCCCCGCGGCCCTAGGGCCGGGGGGCGGGGCGGGGCGGAGCAGGGCGTGGCCAGGGGCTGGTGGGCGGTTGTAGGGTGGGATTTAGAACCTAGAAGCAGTGTGGCCTTCTTAGGCTACTGATCTCCCTTGAGCCTCCACCTCTTCACAGGGAAGTGGCATACCACCATCTCCCACGCCAACAGGCTCTGCAAGGGTTCCAACAGTCCCGAGGCAGGATGTCACTCACAGCCAAAGGAAGTGGGACAGAGAGAAAGGAAGAGAGCTGCGTTTGCTGGCCTGTGCAAGGAAAGGAGGGGGGAGGGGAGGGGAAGTAGTGCAGGAGGTGGGGGAGGAAGAGGACAGGCACAGAGATGGAGAGAGCCGGCCAGAGATGGGGGAAGATGAAATTGAGGGGTGGGAGACAGGGATGGGCTGGAGACGGGAACAATGAGAGACTGAGATAGGGGGAGACAGACAGAGTCAGGGGAAGAGACACAAACAGAGGGAGATAAGGATGGAAAGGAGACAAGGAAAGACAAAAATAGAGACCAAAAGGGAGACAGACAGAGCAGGAGCAGCCTGGAACAAGAGCCTCAGCTACAACCCGCACCCGCACCCACCACAGCTAACAGTCATCCCCAGCCCCCCAGTCAAGGCTCCTGAAGCTGCAGGGAAGGAGCAGAACATGAAGTGCAAGGTCACTGCTGGACTGGCCCCCTCCAAGCCTCCCACCTCCTGTTACCAGGCTCTCCAAATCCCCACCAGCCGAGGACCACCTTCCCGATATTGGCTACATCCAGAACCCCTTTTACTCTCACTTAATATTTTTGTTAAATAGATTCAATATTTTCAAAGCAAACCATAACCCACTGGCTTAAATTGAAAAACATGCCATAATTTAAAAATAACAAAAATATGTGCAAAGGAAGCAATCCTGAGGCCTCCTAGCTGGAGGCGGCCGCCTGCCCAGGGGGTCCAGGGGTGCCCGGCAGGAGCCTGTCCTTGTTAAATGATGGGCGTCTGGAGAGAAGCATTAAGTGAGCACCGAGTGGAGGCTTTCTCCCGGAAGTCACCAGAGAGTGGAGGGGACCTGGAGAGGAAAACTCATTCTCCAGGATGAAATCGGGGTTCTCTCGTGTGGCACTTGAGGCTGTGTTGTGATCTGACTCCTGCTGACCTCCAATTTTAACCCCCACCCCCACCCCCACCCAGCCCCAACACACACGCGCACACACACACACACACACACTTGAATCTCTAAGCCATAAACCAAACCTATGAGGCTACAGCATCTCATACCCCCAAACTTGCACCTGTGGTTCCCACCCCCTAGGAAACCTTTCCTGCCCTCCTCTACCCAGCTAATTTCTACTGGCATAATATATACCCCCTCCTCCAGGAAGCCTTCCCTGACTGGCTCCCACCCCTGTACCAGTGTCCCCCAAAGCACATGGCACCCTGTGTGACCTCTCCGGAATGTGCAGAGGTGGGAATTCCCCACATCTTCTCAGGGCTCAGCAAGGTGCCGACTCCCAGCAAGGGTTACCCAGCTGACTAAACGGGGAAAGAGAGGAATGAAGAAGAGAAGGCGCCCTATCACACTTGGACAGGCTGAAATCCAAACAAAGCCCTCTATGTGCTGTGTGAAAAAGTTCCAGGCAGAAGCTCCCATAAAACAAGAATGAGATGACTAGGCTCCGATGGGCCTCACCCACTGCCCAGTGCACAGGCTCTGAGCCAGTGAACTGGCCCCTGTGAGCCTCAGTTTTCTACTCTGTAAAATGGAGACAATAGTGTCACCTACGACAGGGTTGAGCCAAGTACCCAGGAGACACCCACTTAACCACAGCCACTATTATCGCCACCTTGCATTCACCAAACCATAGACCATAACTTGCAGGCACCCGAGGCCTGGCTGTATCAACGATTGCCAGACTTTCTGTAAAGGGCCTGATGGTATTTTCAGTTCTGTGGGCCATATGGTCTCTGTTGGAACTACTCAGCTTCGCTGTAGACAGCAGCAGCCACAGAGAGAGTGACCAAAATGTAAATAAATGAGCATGGCCGTGTTCCAACAGAACTTTATTTATACCAACAGGCAGCGGGCCGAATCTGGCCCACAGGTGGTGTAGTTTGCTGACCTCTGACCTCTGCTCTCACTGCTCCAAGTGTGGGCTGCAGAGGAGCCACACTGGCGTCCCGTGGGAGCTGGTCAGAGGCACAGCCCCAAACCTGCTGAATCGGAGTCTGCACTTGCACAAGGTTCCCAGGGGGCTGGTGTGAGCGTTCAAGTTTGAGAGGTGCTGTGCCCAACTCCCCAGCTCCGCACCTCGGGTCAGAGATGCAGACTCTTCTCACCTGACGCCTCCAGCAGAGGGTAAACTCCAGGAAAACTGAGACCTGGTGACCTCTTAAATCCTGTGAGCCATGTGTGCCCATTCATCAAGTAGGTACAGAGTGCATGGTATGAACCAGGCCCAGTGCCAGGCACTGGGGACATACAGTGACTAGACGCTGGTGGAGGGCATCACCCCATGGATGTCCGTGTGGTGATGGGACAGATGGACCCTCCAGCGGTTAGCCTCTGGAGGTGGGGAGACCTGGGTTTAAATCCTGGTGCTGTCCCGTTGGGCCTGCGTGACCTCAAGAAAGTGTCCCTGAGGTTCAGTTTCTGACAAATGGGGTGGCCTCCCTGGTACCTTGTGAGGACAGAGCAAGAGTATGAGAGAGGGCCATGGCGGCTGTGCAGACGGCGCAGATGCACTGGGACACAGGCACACACTTGCCAGCGCTCACAGCAGAGGGACAGAGGCTGGCCCTGGACATCTCATTGTGGGTTAGTCGGTGGCCTAAACCAGGGAAGGAGGGACCCTGGGGCCCAGAGACAGGGGTTCCTCATCCAGGGAACATGGAATGGGAACAAGCTTCCAGTGCATTGAAAGCCTTGAATGTTTTTAGTGGCAGAAAAGCATCAGGAGACCTCAGAGAGCCTCTGATGTCCTAGAAACGCAGAGCTGGAAGGACTCTTAGAAAGCAAGGAAAGCGGTGGCTAAGAAGAAAAGTGCTCTTAAAGCAATGGAAGTGCTTGCTCAAGACACCGGGGCAGGTGTGTGGGGTCCTCGGGACCCTGAGGACTGCATGGGGCCAGAGGACCCTCAGGGCCAGGCAGGGCACCCATGTGACGATGGGGAGTAGTAACTGGGAGAGCCCAGGGTCCATCTGAGCAGCAGCTTCAGGCCGCTCCAATTTGGCCCAAGCTCCTGAGTTTCCAAGAGAAGCGAGAAATTGGAATTACTCTCTAAAAAATATTTGACTGTTGGCTCAATTTAAAATAAAACACCACAGGTGCCAAACAAAAACCACCCTGTGAGTTGAAACCAGTGACTGGCAGCTTCTTTTCCAACCCAACACACCCATTTCACAGGGGGGGGGAAACTGAGTCTTGGAGAGGGGAAGCACTTGCCCACTCCCAACTGTTCATCAGAGTGTGGTGGGGGGAGGGGGTGGGGGCTGTGGGAGGTCGGAATCTCGACTTCACAAGCCAAGACCCTGCTTGTTCTGTCCACCCAGGAAAGTGTGGACAAAGGGACAGGGATGAACATTTATTAGTCACATACGATAACGTTGTAACACAAACAGTAATAATTATACAACAATGTGAAGATAACTGACATTTTCTGAGGGTTTTCTATGTGCTGGGCATCAAGACAGGGTACCGGCAGAGAGTAAGATGGTAATTAAGAGTGTAGACTCTGGATCTAAATCCTGTCTCTATCACTTCCCAGCTGGGTGGCTTTGCGTGAATTACTTCACCTCTCTGAGCCTCAGCTTGTTCATCTCACAGGGCTGTTGGGAGAATCAAATGAGTTAGAGCACATAAAAGGCATTCATAATTACTACCTTTTGACAGCTGGCTCACAAAGGGACACAGAGCCTGTCTGAACAGGGGCCCCACATTTTGCCTGGTGGCAGGGTAGGTACGGTACCCCCTCCCCTCCTGTCCGACAAGCCCAGGCATGGGGTCCTATTTGCACCTCTGTGCCGCGGCTGAGAAAACTGATGTATAGGGAAGGCCACCAATGGCCCTGGACACATAAACCCTAAACAGAGCAGCGGGATTTTAACACAGACCCAAGTCTCTGAGCAGGCTACCACCGAGCCTGCCTTCTGGCCACAGCAGCCCAGGTCAAAGGTCTGGTCGACTCACGAATCCACTTGGCAAAGGCCCGATACCCAGGTCTTGCTCCCTGCCATCTGAGCACAGGATAACACGCAGCTCCGCCCCCTGCCCCCCCCACCCCATTGTGGCAGCCCCAAGTGCTCCCCAGGGCACATGGCATTACCCTCCAAAGTCCTTCCCTGCAATTTCCGGGGCTTGGCCCAGCTCTAGGGATAGAATGAATGAATCATTCCCAGGAATGCTCCTCAGGCCACAGCCTAGGGTGAAGGATCCCTGAGAAGGGGCGTGGCAAGGGGTGGCATCCCAGAACTTTCTCTGGAGAGGCCTCAAACAGGGAGCAAGGGGCCTTGCAGGCAGTAGAACAGGTGGAAAGTGTGCAGATCAGGAGCTGTGGCTACCCAGACAAGCTTCCTCAATGCCACATGGCCAATCACAGCCACCAGGCCACACCTGGGCTTTCAAATCACCAATACTGGCCACGTGGAAACTGCCACCCTTTCTACAAACAGAAAGTCACATCGATAACAGCCTATCACAGCCTCACTGCTCATTGTCCTGCATCCATTCTGGCTCAGTCCATGCCCATTCCCCAGCAGGGCACACTGAGGCCTAAAGAGGGGCAGTCCCTTCCCTAGTCTCCTCAACCCAGTTTCCAGTTCCCCAGGCTCCCTGGCTCTTCCTGCACAGGGACTCGGAATTTAAAAAGGCAAGGAAGGAAAAGTATATACACAAATGAATACAAGCAGGAGAGGCCAGATAAAGCCGCCAGAAGGCCTGGTCTCAAGCGTCTCACTGAAGCCACTCAAGGGCCACCACGAAAGTTCAACTTCAGAGTGAGCGTGGGGGGCCAGGGTGGGGCAGGACCGGATTCCCTTTAGAAGCCAAGGGACAGGCCTTCCCTGTGGGCTGCAGTCTAGGAAACCCAAGGGTCTCCCTGGCCTCTATGGATGGGCAGCTTTCAGAGGGACACCCCACCGCTGGCCTGGGGGGTGAACATCCAAGCAGTTTGCACCTTTCCTTCACCCCGCCCATAGGACTGTAACAGGAACTACCAGGTCCTGTGCAGGTCCCAGGGTGGGTGCTGTGAGGTCCTGGGTTCCTCAGTGTCTCCTCTTGTCCCACCTGGGGTCTGGATGTATTTACCCTCGGCAAGTATTTGTCACTGTTACAGAAAGGGCAAAGTGCACACACACCTCCGGCGAAATGCAGTGCTGGACAGGCTTGACCTGTTTCCCTGACTGATGGTCCCAGAGACGTTGCTGGTGACCTGCAGAGCACTCCTTATTCTGCTGATGAGGCCCTTAAATTCATGCATATGAGGAAATAATTTATAACTAGCATATCAAAGCCAGGGATTTCAAAGATTGTAACTGCTTACGAGAAGACTCAAATCTATGTGAGATGATCAGGACCCTCATGGGCTGCTTTGGAACGTACCATGGTGCAGCTGTTTTGGAAAACAGTATGGCAGGTCCTCAAGAGGTTAAACGAAGAATTACCATGTGACCCAGCAATTCCACTCTAGGGCTGGACCCTGGAGGACTGAAGACATACGTCCTTACGAGGAGTATATACATGGATGTTCACAGCGGCGTTATTCATAATAGCGAAACAGTAGAAGGAACCCAAAAGTCCATCAGCTAATACAGGACCAAAAAAAACTGTGGCCTACCCATACGATGGAATATTATTCACCTATAAAAAGGAATGAAGTGCTGACCGGTGTGGCTCAGTTAGTTGGGCATCCTCCCACAAAGCAAAAGGTTGCCAGTCCGATTCCTGCTCAGGGCACATGCCTGGGTTGCAGTTTTGGTAACTGCCTGGGGCATCCACAAGAGGCAATTAATTGATCAATGTATCTCTCTCACATGGGTACTTCTCTCCCTCTCTTTCTCCCTCCCTTCCCCTCTCCCTAAATATAAAGAAAAATCTCTCAAAAAAAAATTAATGAAATACTAAAAAAGGGAAGTACTGGTACTATCACATGGATGAACCGGTCACAAAAGGCCACACAGAGCATGATTCCATCCACAGGAAAGGCCCAGCACCGGCAAATACATAGAGACAGGAAGTAGATTAGTGGTTGCCAGGGGATGGGGAAGGAGGGACTGAGAAGTGACTGCTGACAGTTCCAGGGTTTCTTTTTCGGGGATGAAAATGTTCTAGAATTAGATGGAGTGTTCTAGAATTAGATGGCTGCACAACTCTGTGAATATCCTAAGAACTACTGAATTGAATACTTTCAAATGGTGAACTGTATGGTATATGAATGATATCTCAGTAAAGCTGCTAAGAAACAAATCACATGAGGTTTTCAAAGACAAGGTGAAACCTACCTATTAACCTCTTAAGTAAATGACTGTACGACTGGGGGGTGATGGGGTAAAATGGTTAACACTGAACCCACTATTACAGTTATGGAAACTGAGGCTGGGTGAGAAAGAATGACTCACCCAGGCCACATCACTACTAAACCAGAGTGAGCCATACCTAAATCTGCCCAAACCCAGACACCTGGCCTAACCACCAGGAGATCTGGCTGGAATGAAAGAGTATGAGATAAGGTATGCAAAGAGGTGTCCACCGCCCAGTGTGGGAGACAGACCAGTAAGGAAATTGGTACGTGAGGTCAAGGCCCAGCTACCTCTTTGGGGTTCAAAACAGGAAGCACCCAACAATGCCTGTGGAATACCAAGGAAGGCTTCCAAGACAGGGTGCCAAGAGAGGAGGCTTCTGAAGGATGAGTAGATTTGGCCAGCCCCGTCTCCAACATCCCTATAGGACCAAAAATCAGAAGGTCTGAGGGTGAGTTTAAGCCCTGCCACATCCTAGCTGCAGGACCTAGAGCCATGGACAGGTGACCTATCTGAGCCTCAGTTTCCCCACCTGTAAAAGCTGAAGGGGCAGGGTGATAAGCACAGTGCTTTACAAGGCCTGCTGAATCAAGTGGTTCTCACTCTCCCTCCCGAGAAGATGGACCTCTGCGTGCTTTCCCACACAATCATAAAGACTGCCAGGTCAGGGGTGCCCAGGCTCGATGACCCTCCTAGTCCCGGCTTTATGAGGCACCTTCCATCCAGCTCATTCTGATAGGGGGAGGTTGCCGGGAGTTGGGATCCTCTGGCCAAATTTCGCCCCACTCCTCCCGTGTGACCCCCAAGTTCATGAGGGTCTCCCTTACTCCATGCTCTCGGAGCTCCCGTCCCCCGCAAGCAATAGCCGCCTCCCAATGCGTCCACTTTTGATACGCCTCGTAACTCCACGACGGCTGCAAGTTAACTTGCACGCGCCCCCCATCCGTCCTGGCGACCGCCTGGAGGTCCCCGCAGCCGGGGAAAGGTCCCAAGACTCGGATGACGGTGACACGCCGCGCTCCCCCAACTCCCCGCCCTCCACCACACACACACATACACACACACGTACACACTGAGCGCCTCCCGGGTGCAGAGTACAAAGCGGGACGCTCGGGAATTGGACTGGGTCTCTGCCGCACCACGCGGAAAGCGCTAGGAGCGCCGGCGGGCGGGGATCTTCGAACCAAGCGCCCGTGTTGCCTCCCTGCCTGCAACCAGCCCCGGAGCCCCGGCAGCCACGCCGGGCCCGGGAGACGCCGCGAGGGCCGAGGGCTCCCCAGGGCCTGAGGCCGACCTGCGGACGGCCCCCTGCCGGTGGCTGCTGCCAAGGCTCCCCGCGCCGCCCCAGGGCCACCTACCGTGCGGAGGCGCAGCGAAGCGGCCCTTGCGACCAGCGAGCGACTCCCGGCTCGCCAGCCGCCTGGGCCGGGGTAGGCAGGGGAGGCACCCGCGCGGGGGCGGGGCCACGGCGCCGTGACGTCAAGCCTGGGCGGGTCCGGGGAAGCCACGCCCACGGCTCCTCCCCCGTCCCCGCCGGCCCGCCTCCAGGCCACGCGGTGGAGTGGAGTGGAGTGGAGTGGGGTGGGGTGGGGTGGGGTGAAGCCCGGGGAGGTGACCCCAACCCCGGAAGCCTTGGTCGGAGTGCTAGCTTACTCCCAGCACCAGCGCTCACCGTATTTTCCACCTGAGGCAGCTCTATTTAAGAGACGTTCCCTTCTGTCCATAAGCAATGAGTAGAATGATCGCTAAGAAGTGATCTAAGACAAGAAAACTAGACTAGACCCTGAGCAGGGTGCATTTACACTACTGTTAGTATAAAATAAAGAAAAAAGAGGGAGGGGATATTCATATATATATATTTAAATATATGAGAGGTTCTCAAGAAGATGGTTTTGCCCTGTCCCCTTTACCCACAAGGACACTGGACAATGAAGACATTTTTGGTTGTCAAAATTGATAGGGGGTGGGTGTTGTCGTAGTGACATCTAGTGGGTAGAGGCCTGGAATGCTGCTAAATGCCCTACAATGAACAGGACAGCCCCCTTTCCCCAACCAATCTAAAATGTAGATTGTTCTGAGTTTGAGAAACCCCGATATATATGAGTAAAATAAAACTCCAGGCTGGTAGATCTCAGCTCAGCCTAAGCTATTTAATGACCCTGTGCCTCTGTTTCTCCTTCTATAAAATGGGCATATAATAGAGCTAGGTATGCATAAATGCATATGCACTGAATACCTGAAGGAAAGAGAGGAAGGGATGCAGCTTACTTTTCACTGTGAACTTTTGATGTTTGTTCTGTTTGAATTTTTAATTTTTACTGTAGGTCTATATTACCTATTTAAAATAAATATTAGTAATAGTTACAACCAAAACAACAAACATTTTATAACCATATAAAAATTACCTGCTAAGTTCCAGGCATTGCTTTAAATACTTTATATTTACACATTTAAACCTTTGATAGCCTTGTGCTAGGTCTGTTATCATCCCCATCTTACAGATAAGGAAATCAAGGCATACAGATATTAAGTGACTGTCCATGGACAGCCATAAGTTCCTCCATAGCTCATACATTGATTCATTCATATGTCCAATAAATAGAGCCCACCATGCAGAAAGTGC
The DNA here is from genome assembly GCA_007922815.1 of Macrotus californicus. Taxonomy (NCBI): domain Eukaryota; kingdom Metazoa; phylum Chordata; class Mammalia; order Chiroptera; family Phyllostomidae; genus Macrotus; species Macrotus californicus. The sequence continues at coordinate 222,203 of VMDR010000257.1, forward strand.
TAGAACTGACAAAATGGAATCCCTTGCTTCATGGAGCTGGCTGTTAACGGTCTGGAATCAAGAGACCAATATTATGTAGTGTTGATTGTGCACATATTAGAGGTTTTGTAGGGCTGCATTGTAGCCCTGTTTTATAATGTTCCTCTGTGGGTGGAGAAATAGAGATCAAGGGAAGAGGTCTGGGTAAGGCATTTCTTGGGTACCCTGTGCTGGCACTGGGAGTCAGCAGTAATAAGAGGACTAGGGCCCTGTGCCCAAGTGGGGGAAGCTGGACCCTCTAACAAGCATTGGGGAGTTGAGAACAGAGGGGGTTAACCTGGTCCAGGAAGGTAAGGCCAGGGGGTGTTATACTGTGCCCTACACTGAGGCCTGAAACATAGATGAGGGTTTATAGAACAGTACGCCAGTGACAGGCACCCAGAGGTGCAAAGGTTCAGCAGGAAGGCCTTTTGTTGCGGGGCCTTGCATAAATTAAAGAGTAGTCAGGATGTGGGGGGCAGGACGAGAGGATGTCAGAGCGATCTGCATGGGTGGGATGCTGCAGGGCTTCCTGGGCTGTGGGGAGGAGTCAGGGCTTCATCTTGCAGTGATGGACAGATGGAAGGTGTTCAACAGGGAAAAGACGCGGTTAGCTTTGCTTCCTACAAAGATCTTTTGGCTGCTGCATGGTGGAGGACAGGCAGGGAGACTGCTTTCGAAGCTGTTGAAATACTCCAGGGAAGGCTGGCTGGCTAACCCACGGAGGGAGCATTCAGTTCCAGAGATGTTTGGAAGACAGAATTGGCAGATCTTTCGCAGGGCTAAGGAAGGGGACCAGAATGATCTTCTGGTTTTTAGGGTGGGCCTTATCCTTTCAGGCCCCCAACTCAGCAAACCCATTCAGGCCTCAAGCTGGCTGGCTTGAGGAAGCCTAACAGTGTCCCCAGAGCATCTTGATGGGACAGACACTGGAATTTGATGTGACTTTGAAGTCAGATGAAAGAGCTCATTCCTGTCTGCTCCCCCACTCTGAAAACAGCTGAGCAGGGCCTCTTACTCTCTTTTCCCCCAACCTGTAACCCCAGCATCTGGACAAACCTGGCACTTGGGAGGTGGTAAGTCAATATTTGTTCAAAGTAGGAAGAATAGCCCTGGCCAGCATGGCTCAGCTGGTTGAGCGTTGTCCTGCAAAGGGAAGGGTTGCTGATTCCATTCCCAGTCAGGACGCATGCCTGGGTTGCAGGCCCGTCCCCAGTTGGGGTGCATGCGACAGGCCACCAATCGATGTTTCACTCCCTCTCTTTCCCCCTCCCTTCCCCTCTCTCTAAAGATAATAAAATCTAAAAAAAAAGAAAATGATCACATGAAAAAATGCTTTATTAAAATAAAGCAGGAAGAATAAATGTGGCATAAGATACACATTGATTCTAAAACTCCTTTGAGCTCTGACATCTAAGAAGATGCGGATAATGATGATGTAGGTGCTTGCTATGCTCTAAGCACCTTGTGTTATATTCAAGCTGACCATTTACCCCTTCCTACAACCTGTTATGATTTTATTATCATTATTCCCATTTTACAGATGAGGGAACAGAGTTTCCATCAGGTAATTTGACTTGACCTAGAGCAACAGCTAGTAAATGTCTGAGTGGAGATACACACTTAGTACAGTGATGGAAGCAGGTGTCGCAGCACTGGGCAGGAAGCCAAGGTAGAGGGTCAGGTACCCTCCTCCTGCTGGAAGGATGTAAGGTATGCATGCCTAGATGGGTACCCAGGTTTCACAAAGCACTCTGATCTGGGGTATCTGATCCAGGTGACTGGCTGTCATGGCAACACAGCTCTAAAGAGATGCTCACCTGTCTAGAACCTCCTCAGGGCACCCTGGCACCATGCCTTTTTCCCAAAACTCAGTTGCTGTGTGTCCATCAGCATCTGGTGCTGACACAAAAGGGATCATGCCTCTGGGTTGTCCTCCTTCCCTGACACACAGCTTGCCTCTTGAACACACACTGCTGGCTTTGTGTCCGGGTCTTAATGCCCAAAAGATTGTGGGCAGCAGATGGTGTCCCATAACCAAGGTGCTTGTCTTCCAAAGGCCTGCGACCCGGAGATTCACGAGCTGGGGTCCAGCAATGAAACACAGGGATGCCCCAGCTCACCCAGCGTTGCATTCTGAAGCCTGTGTTTAGGGCAAATAATGCAGAGTCGAAACCAGCATCGAGGAGCCCCGGAGAAAGCTGTGAGCAGCATGGCTCCTTGGTCAAGTTCAGCTCCACTGGTCACCTCCAGCATTATACCCAACTCAAAGTTTCAGTTTCGAGGGAAAAAAAAAAAAAAAGACACCTTTAAGCTCTGAAATTCTGCCTTAGGTGGTGAGAGGCTCACGTTTCAAGAAGCCTGTTGAAATGGACCCACAAAGGGAACAACAGGTTCATACAGAACTCTTAGGTCTCACTCCCTCCTGCCCTTTCTACATGTTACCTCCTTCTTCTTGGTTCTTCCTATCCTTGTTATTTATTTTTTCTTGTAATTTTAATAACTTCTCTGTTTTTTATTGCATGCTTTGTTCACTCATAAATTTGTTAACGGAAGTTAAATAAATGTAATCACTTGGTTATTTTCGTCCAGTTTTTGTTTGTTTGCCTAGTGTGCATGTCACGTTTCAGCGAGGCGAATATGCACATTTTCCATCTAACACCCTTGAGAAAATAACGATGTTGACACCTTTGAGATGAAAGTCATCCAGATCAAGACTGTGAGCGAATGTAAAGAAGTTTTAGGACTGCCTTAACCGATAAATTTCTATTATGTTTTCCTTTTATAGGACGCACAAGATGAATACCCTGAAAACAAAACTGTGATGTCTACAGAAGTCCGAAATCGTTGTTCAACATGCATGGAATGCAAATTGGAAGTGATCAGAAAGCAGTTGTGTTTGATTGGAATGGATAGGATTTCTCTTTGTCTTTCCTGGGTCATAAAGTCAGGGTGCATCTCGGCCACCAATGAGGTCTCAGCATTGAGGAAACATGGACGCCGGGTTTGCGAGGCTCATGCTGTAAGGCTGGGTTCCACTATGGCAGCATTTCAGAGCTGCAGCCGCAGACCTTAGGGACCGAGGATGGGAATCTATGTAGCTTGACTTTGAAATCAGAGAACTGTGGACACTGGGAGGTCAATGACAGAATCTGGGAGAACTGTGGAATTTTGGAACCGCGGAATCCCAGCATCAGAATCTCGGGGCTGGGTGGCCGTTTGAGCTATCATCTCACAGACAAGAAGAATACAGCCCAGGGAATAGAAGTGATTTGCCCCACACTGCGGCTTCTTACAGTAGAACAGGGTTAGTATGGGTATCTCCTGGTTCCTGCCCAGGAATCCCATCTTCTAAGCCAAGACAGGGCTACCTTCCTTCTCACACAAACTGCAGGACAAGCTGGAGGGTGGAGGTGGGGCAGCTAGGGTAGGAGGAAGAGGGAGAATGCCTGGTCCAGATGGAAAGACCTTCTAGGTCAGGCAGTACCTCTTCTTCAAAGCTCAGCAAAACCACAGAGTGGTGTCATGAGGCCCCTCTTTGCTTTCTAGCTTCATCTCCTGCCTCACTCAGCACCCCATTCCCACACCCTTTGTCTGCCTCCACAACCACCACCAAGCCACTGCTTCCACCTCAGTAAGCTTCGCCTGGACCCACCACAAGCACTCCCAACCTCTGCTTTTGCCTGCAGTGCTCCAGGGGGCCGAGGACAGCTGTTCAAGTTGAGCACAGCACAGGGTGCAAAATCCACACCACAGGCATTACAGGTTTATACCAATCATTTCTGGCAGATGGCAGTCAAATGTCTTAAGGAAAAGACATCTTTTATAGCATTAGCTGGTACCCTGCTATTTTCTCTGCCTGGAATATCCTCCGCCTCCCCCTTCTCCACTAAGCAAGCTCCTGCTCCATCCTTCAAGGCCTCCTTCCACTATCCCCCCTTCCTCCATGAAGATAACCATGGCAACACCTCCCCCAGGCTTCCCACATGGATTAAAGGTCAATAACATCAATCAATGCTAACTGGTGATACGGGAGTCAATATTGCCTGGTGCATATTCCTAAAAAGTAGGGCATGTACCATGTGCAGTGGGAGAGATGATTCTAGGTGGAATTTGGACCCAGGATTAAATAACACTGACTCAGATACAAGCAAACAATGCTCTTTTCAATCACCTTTGATAAAATCAGGGAGAAAAATCTCAGTTTGGTGCAAGCCCGTCTTTCATCCCTCTGACACTGTTAATCACCCCCTGTGTCAAACAGCAAGCAGTTTGCAGGCTTAGAGCCTCCCTCAGGCAGTGGTGTCTGTTGAGAATTCTCTGCTTGGCCTTCTTTAAATTCTATTTATTTATAAGGTTGCCTTGTCTCTATGGCACACGATGCCAACTTTCCACTTCCCGGAGCGTTATAAAGTCTTATTTACAAATCAATGCGTATAAGCGTAAAATAGTAAGTCTATTTAAATAAAAATGTTAAGTAAATAACAAAACAGGTGTTAAGTAGAGAGGGAAAAAAAAATCATAAGAACGGCGCATGAGGAAATAGAGTTTGAAAACACTCTATTTCCCAGATTTGTTTGGGAGTGCAGCCCTGGAGCCAGACTGTCTGGGTTCAATTCTCCAGCTAGCACTGTGTGACCTCGGGCAAGTCACTTCCCCTCTCTGAGCCTCAGTTTCCTTACTTGTTAAATGGGAATTATAATACCAGCCTCCTAGAGTAGTTCAAAAGATATACCAAGAGAATATGTGTAGAGAACTTTGCAGGACTTGCCGTTTTTATTATTATTATTATTGTTGTTGTTGTTGTTGTTGTTATTATTTGAGACTGGGAAAATCACATGCCAGCAATGGCGAGGGAATTCCAGGCACATATCTGGTCACAGACCCAGGAGACATTTTGGCTTTAGGAACTTTTATTTGCATGAGAAAGATGGGGAAATCGAACCTGAGGAAGGGGCAAGAAGAGGGATAAGAAGCAGAGTGCGGACTCATTTGGGGGGCTCAGCAGCCAGGACCGGGAAGCAGCCCTCACGATGCCACTGCCTGTCCCGCAGGCGGCGCACCGCCTGCATCTGGGGCTGGAAGGCCCCCCACTCGTTCCAGTGCCGGAAGTCACCAGGCTCCAGGAGGTACTGGTACCCGCGGTAGCCGGGATACTGATAGCCTACCCAGCTGTGGGGGCGGGGGAAGCAAGAAGGACTGTGTAGAGATGGCCAGCCTCACTGCTCGCCATCCAGACCCCTGCCTGGACCAGCCAGTCCTCCATGTCTCTCTGCGGTCTCCACTAGAAAGTGGGGATGGCCACCTTGCAAGGTCTGGTTTCAGTTCCAGCCTCCTCAGATAAGCCTCTGACCTGTCTTCCACTCCAGCACATCTCCCCAGAAACTCTCCTTCCTCCTCTGGCCTCCTGTGTGGAACATCTCTTCCTTAATACTGTCAGACATCATCTCACAGATATATGTGGGTCTCCCTGCTAGGCTGAGTAAGCCCCCTGAAGACAGGAACTGAGCCTTATTCATCTCTCTCTCCCTGGTGTGCCTAGCACAGTGCCTGGCTCCTACCAGGCACTGCTTAGTACATTTCTGATGACTCAAATGCAGGGATATGAGTTTCAGGGAAGAAGACAGGAACAAGAAAAAGAAAAAGGCCAGGGCCCTAATGGTTTTACAGGAGCTCAGCAAGAGTCTTCAGTAGAGAAGTAGAAGCCTTATATTTACCTAGAGGAGACCAAGGGTGTCTAGCATGGTTGTTTGGGGACAGAGGTGGATAAAATGACCTCCTTTGGGCATGTAACCCTCCCCTGTTTTCCCACAGACATGGGATCTAACAGGGTTCTGTTTAGAATGTTTTAAATCCTGAAAGTTCAAAGCAGAAAGAGCCCTTTTACATCAAGGAGTTTCGGATACCTGTTGTATAAATAGCAACACTGAGGTGCAGAGAGGGGCCCGGGGCTCACCCAGGTTTCACAGCAGATCAGTGACAGAGTCAGGTCTCTTTCGTTACGCAGTCTCATCTCTCAGAAGTCGTTCTCCTCCTTTCCCCAGAGGCTCTGGATTTCTCTGAATTTCTTTCTCCCTAGACCCACCCACACTCGTCTATCTGCATCAACTCTGCCCTCTATACTCAGTTATTCTGTTAATCCCAATATGGGTTTAGAAGCCCCTATCTCTCCATCTTCCAGCTTTTTAGACTCAGTTTTCAGGTTTGTTCACACTGGCTTGTAATTCATCAAAGAATGACTCCATATCCCTGAGGCGTAAAGCTCTGTGGGTGGAATTCCTGCAACCAGCACTGGCCTAACTAGGAAGATGCTGTGGCTTTCCTATGCATCTGATGTTGTATTGCCTAAAGGGCACAGACTCCAAGTCTGTCGGTGCTTGAAGCAGGGGCTGAGCATCTGGCAGGAGGACACTTACGTTCCACTGGAGACCCTCACGCTGCCCACGCGATCACAAAAGCCATAGACCCAGAGACTGGGCACATCGTCCTCCTGGATCTCCATGGTGTTGCCCTTGAAGTTGGCTCCTTCAAACAGGCAGATCTTGTGCTCCTGGGAGTCCTGGGGAAGGAGAGACCGAGACAGGCATGGGAAGTATGAACGGGAACAAGAGAAGCAACTTAGCTGGGCCTCCTAGATGTGAAAAGGCTGCTCAGGCCACTGGGGGATTCTCCCAGGATCACTGCTGTCCAGCCTGGAAGGGCCATCCTCACCTGTGAGAACAGCTGCCAGCCTCTACTTCATGGAGTTTTCATGAGGATTAAATGAGTTGATACACATAGAGCACTGAGCACAATGCCTAGCACACCCTCAAAATTCTTATTATTTTTAGGACTGCAGTCAGGACGCAGAGGCTCAGAGAGGTAAGTTTTTCATTAATGTCACATAGCCAGCAAGTGACAGAACCTTCTAGAGAAGCATTTTATTTCTCCCATCCAATTTGGTACCCCTCTCCCCTCCATTCCCTCTGGCTGATTTTTTCTTTTTTATCCTCACCCAATTACATTTTTTTTCATTGCTTTTAGAGAGACAGGAAAGGGGAGAGAGAGAGAGAGAGAAAGAGTGAGAGAAACATCAATGTGAGAGAGAAACATCAATTGGTTGCCTCCTGTATGCACTCTGAGGACCACACCCACAACCTAGGCGTGTCCTGACCCAGAATTGAACCTGCAACCTTTTGGTGTATGGCATGATGCTCCAACCAACTCCCAGTCTTCCTAGTTTCAGAAACTTGGCACTCACTGTTCCCTGGAAGGCTTCTCCACCACTCTTCACATGGCTGATTCAGTGTCCATCCTTCAGGAGCTGTCTTCTCTGATCACCCCCTGAGTACTCCTGCCCCCCAACATCAGAGCTCCAGTTCCTCCCTTCCGCTATCCTAACGCATTCTTTGCATGGCCCCTGTGTAGCACGGACCACAGTGGTTTGTCATAACAGATTGATTTCCGTGATAAGGTTTCCATAGCTGCCTCCCATGAAGTCAGGGACCATGCCTGTCCTGTGCAGAGCTGCAGCCAGAGCCTCCCACAGAGCCTAGGGGAAACAGATCAACCAATAGTGTTCGGAAGGCATGACTCAGTGGAAGAGGGTTGGGTTAGAGACCCTTCTAACTTTCCAGAAGAAGAGGCTGGAAAGGAGACAGGGAAGCCAGTGGGGAGGGAGCTGTAGCTATCCAGGGGCAGAGATAAAGGTGGCCCACAGCAGCAGGATGGAGGCAAGGATAAGGGACTGGTTTAACCAGACCAGTGGCTCTTAGCCCTGGCTGCACAGTCTACCCAGGGGGCATGAAGAAGACAGCAGTGCCTGCACCCTAGTCCCAGAGATTCAGATTTTGTCAGTCTGGGGATGGGTCCAGGCATTGGGAATTTTTTCTAATAATATATTTGATTTAAGGAAGTATGTCCAAAATATTATACTTTCAACTGGTAACCAATATAACAATATAAATGAGATAGTTTACATTCTTATTTTGCTTTTTACTATGTCTCCAAAGTCTGGTGTGTATGTTGCACGCACAGCATGTAACCCATTGGACTGGCCCAGGTGTGAGTGTTCAACAGCCACGTACGGCTCCTGCCCACTGCACTGAACAGCAAGGCTGTAGGAGCTGCTGGAAGTGCCCTGGCTGACGGTCCTTCCTTAAAACCCCTTTGACCTAGATGGCCTTTTAAAGATGCTTCCATGATAGAAAGCTGTGTCTATGACTTCTTCCAAAGGGTCCATTGTAAAGGCTGATTCATTCAGCCTCAAATTCTGAGAACATTGGAAACGATCTGGTTGAATAATTCATCGAGATAAGGCTGGTGGTGCCCGAAGAGCTGGTTGTTGGTATCTGATGGCCTCACAGGTGGCCACCCATGAAACTTCTTTAGGAAAATTCCATCCAGGGAGGCACAGGTTGGTTACCATGAGAATCGGATGCTGGCGAGTGGAGATGTGGCTGGTTTGTGAGTCATAATGAACACACTTCTGGAGAAACTGTGAATTGCTCAGGGATAACTTTGCCTGTCTTGGCGTTGAGCCTTCTTTAGGTCAAACTATTTAACTTAGTTAAATATTATAAAAGGGCTAATTCAGTATATTGCCTTATCATTGAGAAGTTCCAGGTGCCTTTCTACAACACCCCTCTTCTCCGACACTGCACAGGTTTCCACCTGCAAGCTGGGTGTTTTGAACGGACTCTGGGATGTTCAAAGCTCCCCAGGAGGGTCTTCTGTGCAGCCAGGAATTGGAAACATTCCACACACAGAATCAAGGAAGGCGCTGAAGTTTCTAGCTCCAACCCCTGGGAGGTTGAGTCCCTGCTTGATAGCAGTGTGGAGGAAAACACATGGGTTTCAGGTTTCTCACTTGCCTAGGGCTCTGAGCTGGGGCCGGACACATCGGAGATGCCTTAGGACTCTGCCCGTGCAAGAGCCCCCGTCCTTGGACAACTCAGAGGTCTCCACGCCTCCCTGTTCACCATTCCCTCCTTCTTTCCCTTGTTCACTCCCATTGGCTTGCTTGCTGTCAGACCTCAGACTTGCCCTGGCCCTCCCCAGCGATGCCCCAGGCCCTGTCCAGGAGCCACTCACCATCCTGACGGGTCGGAAGGACATGAGCCGGTCGCTGCGGTAGCTACTGGACCAGGTGTCCCAGCGTGGGTACTCGCCCTTCTCCAGGACAAACATCTCCCCCCGGAAGTTGGACTGCTCAAAGGCGACCCAGCTGGATGTGAGAGAGATGGGGAGGGACAGGAGGGTCAGGAGGGTCAGGAGGGGCAACGGCAGAAAGGAGAGGAATCATTAGCAGAAGCCCCTCACCCACTCGCAAGGTAGTCCTGAGGCCAGTGGTTCAATTCCAGCCTATGCCACTTACTGGCTTTGTGACCATAGACAAGTAGCCTATGGAAACTGAGCCTTAGTTTTCTCATCTAATGCCCTTATTTTCCTGGAGTTGGAGAAGAATGAAATGAAACAATATGTGTAATTAAGTGAGCAAAAAGTTCCCCCAGATGTAGGACTCACTCATGAGTTGAGTACTAGGAGGGCCTGGCGTAAAAGGCCACCTAAGAAGGCATTTTCCTTTTAAACCTGATCACAGCCGGCAGAGTCTCTACTGGGTACCAATGTGCCCTTAACACTAATCTCCGTTTTTGCAGCAAAGGAAGAGCCCGCCACTAGCCCGGGGCCATGAGCAGACAGCGCTGCTCTGTGCTCACCGCAGTAACTTTTCATGGACACCTTTCACTTACATCAAGAGATGCCAGCTTTCCAGCTGTGAAAACGAGGTAAAGGTTCTTTTAGAATATATTTATTTCTGTTCAGAAGGGTCATTTGAAATGAAATATATTAAATAAAAGTAGTTCTCCAGGTAGAGGGGTAGGGGAAAATTGATACAGGTGATTAAATCGTATGTTCAGTAAAGATGAGCCTGGCAGTCCTGGCCGGGTCGTTGAGCTGGTTAGAGCATCATCCCCAATGCGCTGAGGTTCCAGGTTCAATCTCCGGTCAGGGCAGCAGGGCAAATTCAAGAATCAACCGATGAATGCATACATCATTGGAACAACAAATCAATGTCTCCCTGCCTCTCTCCCTTCCTCTCTCTCTAAAAATCAGTAAAAAGAAAAAGAAAAGACTGGCCTGGCATACAGAAGACACTCAATAATTAGTATGCAGGCAGGAGAAGGGAAATGACAGATAATAATGTCCACCTCTCAGATACCTATGAGAATTAAATGCGATCGTGTATATGAAGGTGTTCGTTTCTCAGCAACAACTAACTACAAGCTTGAAGACAAATGGGGGCTTTGCCTGCTTTTTTCCCTTGTGCAGCCTGATTAAGGAGGGAAGTGAGGTTGTGTTAGAAGGACCATGGATTGTGGGGGAGATGGGATGATCCCCATTTCATTGATGAGAAGGCTGAGACTAAGGGACCCCTTGACCTTTGCTCTTTATGTGTTCTAGGAAAGCTGAGAACACTGAGAGGATGCTGACATCAGTATCACCTCCCTGGGGGGCTGCTGGGACCTTCCTCTACCCAAGGAGTTAGGGAGACAGGGTGGAGAGGTGACTACCACCATGGCTGAAACAGAATGTGTCCCAGGAGCCTCAGGTCGTGTCTGAGGAATGAGCCAAACCATACAGGAGTGACAGAATTGGAGATGCAGACTTATCCCCCCAGAATGGAGTTGAATCTGCCTCCGCCCTGCATGGTCTGGAGTAGGTAAGAAAAGGAGGGAGGGATGGATGAATGAATCGATGGTTGGATGGATGGGTAGATGAATGGATGAGTAAGTGGGTAGGTGGGTGATGGATAGATGGGTGGATGGCTGGATCTATGGATGAGTGTATTGATAGATGGATGAATGGCCGCATGATGGAGAATGGATGGGTGGAAGGAGGGGTAAGCAGATAGATGAATAAATGGATAGATGGGTGGATGGAAAAGGGATCCTTGGAAGATGGTGCCAGGTAGGAGTGAAGGGCATAGGCTCTGGAAGCAGAGACCTGAGCTCTAATCCCAGCTCATTATTTATTTTCTGCATGAATTTGGGCAAGTCGCTTAAGCTTGTTAAGCCTCAGTGAGAGAGGAAATGACTGCATCTACCTTGTCAGGATGTTATGAGGCTCTAAAAAAGGAATTTACAAAACAAGTCCAGCACGGACAAAGCACAATAAAAAGTGTATTTTATGACTGAAGAGCAAGGGAAACTCCCGGAGGGCTGAGCTCAGGTAAAGGCAGATGGGGTCTTGCCACGCTGCCTGCTTCCCCCCAAGGCCCCCTGCCTTCTTCGCAGTGCCCAGAGAGGACCTGTTACATGAGTAAGAAACATTAAACATTTATTTCAGTGCCTTTTCCCATCTCCTATGGCTCATTTGAGCCTTAGGAGCAAGGAGAGAGGTAAGGCAGGAATCTTAATTTACAGGTATGGAAACTGAGGCTTGGCGGGGTTAAGTCACCTGTTTCATGTCACATGATGGTGGTCGATGGCAGGTTGAGGTCTCCTAGGCTTCAAGCAGGCAGGCAGGCCCCTGTGCTGAGGTCACACCTCCCCTCCCCTCCCCCACAAGCCTCATCCTCTCCAACCTTTTTTCCTACCATCGTTTTCCCTCATCCCTGCTAAGTCCCCACACAGACCAGGAGCCATGGACCACAGGGTCTTTTCTCTCCCCATCAGGCGCAGCCCCAGGACACACACCAAAGACCAGCTGCAGCATTGTTTGAGGAGAAATACTTTGGGTTTGAATCACTGTCACTGAAAAAAGCTTGAAAACCCAAACTGGCCACATCCGGCAGTTCCCAGCTGGGCCTTAGGAATGGGGGTGGAGCTGAGGCTGTGTTGACCACAGTGGGGGTGGGGGTGGTTGCAGGATGTAGAAATGTGCCCCCCCAACCCTTCACACTCAACCAGGGTGACTCAGCTAAACTCAGGGCAATGGGGAAGGCTAATAATCATCACTGTCCCTGCCATGTTCAGGGGGACACCCAGGAAGTGCCAGCCCCAAGCTGCATTATCTCCTTCAGGGCTCAGAATAATTCAGCGGAGAGTAGCAGGGACATCATTTCAGAGATGAGAACACTGAGGCTTGGAGACTGAGCAAGGTCTGGGGGACTTGCACCCACACCTGTCTGAGCTGAAAGCCCATCTTTGTACTGCAAAGAGCCGCAGGATGCTGGACATACAGGCTGACCATACCCCTTGGGGGCTTTTGGGCTGGGGAGACAAGCAGCAAAGGGGCCACATGGTTCTCATCATGTGCCCTCACTTCAGTTCACCGGGCCGAAGCTGGTACAGCCACTATGTCTAAGAGAAAATTATTCCTGGGGGTCACTCAGGCCCAGAAAAGCCCAGAAAGTCGGGGCAGACCAGGGAGCATTAAGCATGAACTTGGTCAACTGGTGTTGAACCCAGGTTCTGCCACTTGCCGGTAGGTGACTTTGGCTGAGCGACTTAATCCCCCCTGAGCCTCAGTTTGCCCATCTGTCAAATGGGTATAAGAATAGCCCCTCCCTCCAACAGCATTGCATGATCATCAAGGTAAAGCCCTCAGTATGTGCCTGGCACCCAGTGGGTGCTCAACAGATACTTATTGTTACTCTTAGGGCTGCTTAATGCTCAGGAGAGGAGATGGCTGGTAGACACTGGCTCTTTGGTCTCCTGCCCTCAGTGAGGGGCAGGGCTCCTTTAATAGTAGAAGCAGCATCTCTCTGGAGCCCAGAATCCTGACTTACTGTCAATGTGACATTATGCTAACCAAATCGCCTCCTGAGCCTCAGTGTTCTCCATGCAATGGGGAGAATCTTAGCTCCTCCTCCTCCCCCTCGGGTTTGACGCGAAGACTAGAAACAACGTGTGTGTCTCCGCCAGCACAGAGCAGATGCCCTGGCAAACGGCGGCCACTGCTGTTGTGTTGCTCTTTCACCCGGGCAGCAAGAGTGCGCCTCTCCTGCCTGACACTCACGGTCCGGAGGTGACGATGAGGCTGCGCACTCGGTCGAAGCCACGGTCTCCCAGGTTCAAGCACTCCCCGGAGAATTCCACCCGATGGCCCTGGAAGTTCTCCTGCTCAAAGACCACCAGCTGGAGGAGAGAAGCCCCAAGCCCGGGGTGGGGTAGAGGCAGAGTGAGTGGAAAGGAGCGCCTCCAAACTGGAGAAACATGTGTTAAGTCCTTCTATGAGTGAAAGCAAGTCATGCACAGATCCCAGGAGAGTGTGCCATGAGCCACTACTTCCGAAATTAACATCCACGCCATTGTTAGGAACTTATGGGTCTTCCTTCCTGGCCTTTATCTGTGCTGCTCCTTCTGCCTGGCACGCCCTCTCCACCGCATATCCCCATCCCAGGGCTCATGTTCCCTGTTCTGTTTCAGGCTCAGATATCACCTCCTCTGGGAAGCCTTCTCTGATGCCCTCTCTTTAGGTGGGCTTCGTTGAGTGCCCCCCATTGTGCTCACTCTATCAGCAACACACTCACGCTGCTTTCCTTTTGGGTCTCTCTCTGTGCACGCCCCTCCCCCTTTTCTCAAACCCTCTGAAGACCAAGGGCTCCTCCAGGAGTGTAGGGTTGACCCATTTCTGTATCTCCAGTTGCAGCCAGCACCTGCCACAGGGCTGATGCTCAGGAAACACTTGTCCGTCTACCTGCCACAATATGGGGGGGGGGCCCAGAAGCAGAGACCCCTGTGTGACCGTTGGCTAATTCCCCCCACCTCCTCACTAGTCCTCAGTTTTGTTTAGGATCTATGTGCCCCAAGTTGGGAAAACCATCCCATTTGCTTGAATGAGGACAGGTGTCTTGTTTCTCTGAGCCTCAGTTTCCCCAGCTGTAAAAGGAGGAGGTTCACGTGCCCTTGACTTAGCCCTTGTCCACCCAAGAAACTCCAGCCCCAGGATACATAGATAAGAACATCCCATCCATGCTGCTCCCCAGAGCAAACCTAGCAATTACCCACATGGTCCTCAGGAGTGACAGTCACACTCTGGAGAACCACACAGCTGTGAAAAGGAATGGCCCCCAGCAATGTGAAACGATATGGATGACTGTTGGGGACCTCAGAGAGAGTGAAAAACAAGGAAAAACCCAGAATGACCACCTATGGCATATTTCAACAAGCTAAAAACACATTAACAACAAATAAATACATTTAAAGGCATAGCACCTAAAAACGCATTAACAAGCAAGCAGAGCAAGCAGTGGACGGGGTGAGGATGGCAGTTACCTTGAGCAGTGGGGGAGGAGGGTGGTGGGCTCGTGGGGGACATTTCCCTTAGAATTAGAGGATTTATTTATTTTTTTGCCAAATCCTAGCTTTTAATACGAGTGGTGGGTGTGTAGGTACGTGTGAAAAATGAAATAAAAATAAACAATTCAGGAAGTGCCTAGGTAACAAAAGCAGCCAACGTGGACCACAGGAGACAGTGTTGGGAACCAAAGGTGAACCAGTTCTGTGCCCCTGAGGTTGAAACTATCCCAACCCAACCCCAGGGGCCTGGATGAACGCCTTTGCTCTCCAGGAGACCTCGCGGCCTGAACTTGGGACAATTTTCAGGGGGGTTGGAGGCTGCTGTCTTTAGCGAACCTCCAGGGACAGGTGTTTCCTGCAGCTGAGCCAGCCCCCTTTCTTCCCTTTTTTTGTTTCTTGCTTTCACAAACTCTAAACACAGGCTGGTGCAGGTCAGAGATTGGCAGCAGGGCGGGGGGGCGGGGAGCGTGAGGTGGAATTCAGTCACACCACCCCCAGGTCCTTACCCGGTAGCTCCCGGGAGGCAGTTCCCCCACTTTGGCGGTGGGCTTGGGCGTGGATGCTGGGGCCAGGGCTGGGCCGGGGGCGGGGCCTGTGGGCGGGCCCCCCTTCCCCTTGCTATCGGGCCCTGGGTTCACCGCAGCTGTTGTCGAAGTCTTGGCAGGCTGAGACATGGCTCCCACCAGCAAACGCCTGCAAAGGCACCTTTGGCTTGGGTTAATTCAGGGGTGGCACCCCGAAGCCTCCTCCCCACTCTCATACCCCCTGTCCCTGTGTTTTTCAAGCTCCTTTCAATTCATTTCGTATTTCCTCCTTCTAAAACATAATCCTCGAAGTCTTCTGGCCTGACCTCCCTCCCCAAGCAAGAAGTTCCTGCCTGGGGACCGGGCATCCCTGGTATCGCTTCCTCCAGGCCTTTAACCAGGCGGATCCCTCCACCCACCAGTCTTGCCTTTCCTTCCACCTGCCATGTTCTTCCCATACACCTGTAGTTTTTCACACCCCTTATCACACTCCTTTGCTGGTGCAGCTTCACTCTGCCTCACCAGGTTAATAACAGGAAGTCGCACTTGGGTGCAGGGTAGGTATGCCAGGCTCTGCTGGATGCAGTAATGAACTCATCTGTTCTCCTCCTAACCCCAGGCCGCAGGTGCTGCCCTACCCCCTCTGAGCAATCAGAGGCCCAGAGAGGGAAGCTGACCTGCCCAAGCCCACACAGCCACTAAGTGGTAGGACTCCAGTTTCAGCTCCAGTGGAGGGACCCAGCAGCAGGGCTATGAAATAAACGCTCTGCTGTTTGCTTATCTGATGTGTTCACCCTCCGTCCCCAGCACCTGGCTTAGCCCCTGGCACGAAGGGGATTCGAAGGGGATTCTCATCTAACGTGTGTTCAGAGAGTGCATGGGTGCTCATTCCTGTCTCATTCCCCAGTCAGACTGCTGCCTCCAGCGTTCTCTGGGAGGGAGTGTGTGGGTGCAGATTTGGGCCTGGGACTGGGGAAGGAAGGAGGTCCCTCGAGGATGTCTTCAGTGCATGTCCGGGTTCTAAAATGAGAATTGTGGCTGTGTAGGCGTTGGGTGGAGAGGGCTGTGGCCCGAATTTCAGCGGTTCCTTGTTGTTTGGGGGTCATGAATGCCGTTGAGTGTTTGACAAATGCCTTGTCTTTATCCCTGGGTGGGGGGGGGGGCCCTTTCATTTTAGAGACAATTCCCAGGAATTCGAGGACCCCCTGACAATGCAGACTGAGACCCTGTGATCCAGTGGTTTGCAGAAGCCACCCCGCCCCCCGACCTTCCCCAGGAAAGACTGTTGTTACTCTGGGGTGCACTGCCCGCTGTGGGCAGGCCAGACATCTGGGCCACATCTGTGGCTTCCAGACTCTTGCTTACTCCCCTGTGTCACTCTGTGAATCAACACTCCCCGGGCCGGTGGCTGGACTCATTTCTTCCTGGAGATATATTCCTGCTCATTTCCTCCCCGCCCCACGCCTGTTTCTCCTCTAGCATCTTGCTTCCTTTGCATCTCTGCCTAGCCAGCCCTCTGTCTGTTCTTCATTTTCTACATTTTCTTCTCCCTCCCTCTCCCCCCTCCCCTTAATTGCCTCCTCTCTCTAACTCTTCTGTAACTGTTCTCTCTGCCTCCCCCCTTCTCTGACTCCTCTCTCTTCTCCCCTCCTCTTCAGCTCTCAGTGGTGTGGTGAGTTCTCTCTTACCTGGGGACCTGTAACTTCCTGCTAGAGGACGGGCAGACCGGCGGTGAGTGCTGTGGGCCACTGGGGCCGACCCCCCACTTTATAGTCTGGCAGACTCCAGGCCCTATAGTCTGTGACACAAAGATGGAGCTGGCTCAGCAGGCCCCGAGTGTGCAGCAGTGGGGGGTGGGGTGGGGGCTGAGGCCACCCCCTCCCTGGTTACTGCAGAGAGAGGCACTTTCTATTGTGAGCCCAGTCAGCAATAGAGCAACAGACCCAGATAATGGGACAGATTCCAGAAGTCCTAGCATCCATCGTCTCATTTCACAGGTGGAGAAACTAAGCCCAGGTAGAACAAGTGACTTCAACTAGGTCACATGGTGTGAACTCACAGTAGAGCCAGGGCTGAAGGAACCCAGAGGAACGGCTGAGCCAGGTCAGCCTGCAGTCTCATCTCCCCCGACCCCACCCTAGGTGGGCTTGGGGGAGAGGGGGTCTTGCCCAGGTTCCTGCCTCTTCTGCACAGGGTCAGGATCCCCAATTTCCCTTGGAGCCCAGCTCCGCCTTGAAATCACTGTAGCCAGCCCTCTTTTCTGCCCCTCCACCCAACCTAGCACGCCCTCACATCCCAGGTGCTTCCCTCAGTCTTTCATCCTGGGCCAAGGCCTGGGAGGCGGGCAGGAACCACAGGATGGGACACAGGAATGGAGCCAAGACACATGGGTGGTGGGGGGCCACCCACAGGTCTGGGCTTCAAGGCCAGGCTGTCTGGGGCAGTGGCCTTTCTCCCGAGGCAATGGGGCTGCCTGCCAAAGGGTGGGCACAGAGGTGGGGGATGGCCCCCCATGCCGAGTGGCTCCACTCTGAGCGCTTTACTGACCTGGCTCCTGTAATCCTCACTCTGATGCTGGGGGTCTCCCGGGTCGATCCTATTTGTAGACAAGGAAACTGAGGTAGCTCCCTTTCTCCTCTCTCAGCCTGTTGGCTCATCTGTGAAATGCAATTGGAAAGTCACGTCTTTTAAGCTCCTGGGGCAAAGCTCTTAAAACTACGCACTCCTGGTTATATATGAATCGTGATTTAATAGTAATCATGGTTGTTATTTGCAATGATGATGATGATGGCACAGAATGCCTTTTGTGTTTCCAGTGTGTTCACGTGTAATTCACGTTTCCCCTCATTTCCCCTCATCTCTTAGGCTGACCCGGTTTACTTTGCTGTACCTGTTTCACGCACGAGGAAACTGAGGCTCGGAGAGATTAAGTTACACGTTCAAGGTTATCCAGCCAGCAAGAGTGGGATGCAAACTCAGGCAGTCTGGCTGCTGAGGCTGCATTCTTAGCCTTTTATCCTCAAGGCAACCCTTTATCGAAGCCATGCCTTTGATGGGCCCACTTGTCATTTAACACTCCCAGAGGGACCAATGTCACCCCTATATATAGGCCAGGGGCTGAGATCAGACATTCTCCAGGTCGCCCAGCTGTTCAGAGGCAGCCCTGAATTTCACCCAGACTGGTCTCTGCCATGCTCTTGTCTACTCTGTGAGAAGCCCCTCTTAGGTCAAATCAGAAGGTGTGGAAAGAGGACGCACAAAGCAAATTCTACAAAGCCTGGCTCTTTGGCAGGCGTGCTACAGATTGCACAGCACGTGCACACCCACCGCCTCCTTTAGTCTGCCCACAGAGCCATCTGAACTCCTTTACAGGCTTTGTGGGCCCTGTGGGCCTGGGCCCAGGCCACCTTGCCTACCTGCCTCCCTTTGCTCCTTCAGGGTTCCTGAACTCCAGGCTCTTTCTCGTAGACATGTCCTAAGTTCCCACCTCTGCACTTTTGCTTAGAAAAGCATTTCCTTCCATTTCCCATTGTACAAGTCCTCCTCACCCTTTAAAGTCTAGTTTTAAATGCCACCTCCAACAGGAAGCCTACTCTGATTGCCCCTGCTGGAAGAAGAAGTAGTGTAAGAAGAGGGAAAGGTATAGGCACTTGCTGAATGTTATGCCAGTCATGTGATATAACATGACAACACCCTAGTGATATAGTTTATTTTTGTCCCATCTTATAGGCAGAAACAGGAGAAATGACCTGCTGCAGGTCACACTGCTAGGAAGGACCCGGTTTTTGGATTCGTTGTCCAGTGCTCATTCTCCTGCTCCAGTCAGGGGTCCCATGGAGCTGATGAAGGCTGACCTTCCTCCTCTGGCCTTCTTTGTGGCTGATCCCGGAGGGAGGCCACCTACCCCTTTCCCTCCCAGCTGAAGCCGATGGTGCTGACACCTCTCTGCTGGGGCTTCAGCCAGGGCTGCCTTTGTTCCTGCTGCTCACTTGCTGAGTCGGAGCTTTGTCTCCCGGAGGCCCTCTCCCCTCCCTGCCTATAAGAGCCTGACCTCGCCTGGTCCCAGGTCGGGCATGTTCTCTGGGACCATCCTCGGTAAGTCCCAGGCTTGGAGGAGGGGTGGGATCTGAACTCTGAGGGAGTATCCCGGGAGGCAGGGGAGCCCAGGTCCCCAATCCTGGGGACATCACTGTGTCATCCTGCATGGCTTCCTTATCTTAACCCAGGTCAGGCCTCAGACATCAAGACTCATTCCCATTATCCTCACTTAAAAACAGAATTATTCATGTAGTCCCGTTGCTTTGATTTCCACCAGAGCGAGTGAGCTTTGAGATGGTGACAGGAAGCAAAGCAAGTGGGAAGGGAAGGAGAGGGACAGGCCAAAGCTGTGCCTTGCCCCCAGCCCACGCACATCTGGACCCCATTTGGATCCCTATCTTGCTTAGTCTAGAGGTCAGCGTCAAGGAAGAGAGCAGAGTCCAGGCTAAGGTTGCCATGTTCTTCTCTTGTGTAGGAAGGCAGCAACATGACCTTGCAATGCTCCAAGTCAGCGGGACACTGGAAGGTAGGAAGAGGCATGGGAGGTGCCTGGGAAGTGGGGGGCACGAGTCAAACCCAGGTCCAGGATATCCCCCACCTCCGCCTCCATGGAATGCCCACCTCACAATTGAGAGGGGTCATTTTACAGAGGATGGAATCGATGTTGAAAAAGGCGAAGGAACTTGGCCAAGGTCACACACAGGGATTTGAACTTGGGTCTTCTAGTCTCCAGATTTAACCATTACACTCTCTGGCAGAGATGGCAAACTGGTGATTGCACTGTCTTTCGGCATTATTTCTCTGCCTCCTCTGCGTTTAAAAAAAAAAAAAAAGCCTTACATTTGTCATCCCCTTTTAAAAATTTGAAGGGTCCAGGTACAATGATTGTCTTCAGAAATGGGAAAGTGGTTCCGCATCCCCACATAACGACAATAGGCGGCGCTGTGCCGAGGCCACCTATTTACGCTGGGCCAGCGCGCTCCTTACCAGTCTGGCTGCTGGAGGCATTTCAGTTTGCATTCCTCACTTTATCTGTTCCCGTCTCATCTTGAGTCCTGCGGTGAACTCCTAACCCCTCACCCCGCACAGGATTCTGGTGTGGGTCTCCATCTTTTCTCTCTGCCCTAGATTGTGGTGTGGGACGAGGAGGGCTTCCAGGGCCGGCGGCATGAGTTCACCGCGGAGTGCCCCAGCGTGCTGGAACTTGGCTTTGAGACTGTGCGATCTTTGAAAGTGCTGAGTGGAGCGTGAGTCCGGGGGAATCTGAGCCGGGGTCGGGGAGACAGCAGGGGATCTAGAGAGGGGCGCCGGAACCTTTAGATGTTTTAGGCCCTGTCTTCCCAGGCTGCCACTTCCGGTGTGTCAGAAGTGCTGGGGAGCACGCGCAATGGCAGCGTAAGGTTGTGTAGGTTGTGCACTGCCCACCTGTAGGGGGCGCCATTCACACAGATCCTGTCCACTGGGTGAGAGGACCCTGCAGGGGCTGACCTTGAGGATGGAGCACCGGGACTGAAATGCCCCTCTCAGGTATCAATCTGAAAGCAACATCACTTACCCAAAATGGAAGGGAACCATTAAAATATAGTAAAAAAAAAAAGCTATTAATTTTTAATTGACCATTGTTGCTTGTCTGAGACTCTGAGCAGGAGATATGGGATTTGTTTTTGACTGATGATATGTACAGAGGTGCTAAGGAGACATCAGTACCATCCTGAGACTTTCCAGATCAGCGCAGTTCCGGCAAACTTGCTGCAGCGATGAAAATACGGTCCGTCTGCACTATCGGTTTTGGAACCATGGCCATGTCGGGCCACGGAGGGCTGGAAATGTAGCTAGTGAAGACCTGAAGCTTTGATTTAATTTAATTTATTTAAGTTTAAATTTAATTGGCACCATGTGGCTAATGGCTACTGTATTGATCAGAAGTTTCTAGAAGGTGGGAAAGTAGATTGAAAGAACAATGTTCTTTCCATGTATTTGGAGTCATGTCATGCTGTGCCTGTGAGTGCCACCGAAGGTCATCTTGGGTGGTATTTATGCCTCTCGGACCAAGGTGAACACCCTTTTAGCTTCTGCTTCGTGCAGGTGGGGAACTGGGGCTCAAATGGGCACAGTGACCTGTCCAGGCATACGTCCAGCAGGCCAACAGATGGGGCCAGAAAGGAGACAACAAGCTCAGGTAGACCAGACAATGTATGACTTACACAGACAGCAAGGGCAAGGTCAGCATGGTGTCAGCCTCCTGTGTCCCTTGTCCCATAGGATGGCACAAACACAACAGGGGCCATGTGACAGCAAGAAAGGTGGGCCCCTTGCTGCTGGGGGGGGCCCTCCATGCTTCAGCTGTCACCTGCGCTGTACCCTCCAGGGTGGTGAGGAGGAAAGTCCTTTTCTCACGGGAAGCAGGGAGGCAGCTGAGCACCACCCCATGGAAGGGAGGTGGATGAGACCTGGCATATGGCAGCTCCTCGCAAGGTTGCCCATCTTCCCACATTCCTGGAGGACCACATGGAGTCCCTTCAAGGCTCATGTTAGCCTGGGGTCAAGCCTTGCCCACAGGGCCTACAGGGACACATGCAAGGCTTCAGGTAGCTGCACGAAGCAGTTCCTTCCCCGTGGAACACCCAGCGAGTCAGCGGGCTGCTCCGTCTGAACTTGGTTTCTCCACCTCGGCGTGATTGATGGTTGGAGCTGGATAATTTTCTGTTTGGATGGGGGCCATCCTGTGCTTTGAAGGAGGTTGAGCAACATCTCTGGCCTCTGTCCACCAAATGCCATTCGCAGACACCCTGTCCTGCCTCCTCCCAGTATCTTGACGAAAAATGTCTGCAGACTTTGTTGAAAACCTCCCTGGGGGGCACAGTCACCCCTGCATGATAACCATTGGTCTAGAACTCTGGGTGAGGGAGGGGTCTCTTATCTCTTGCACTCTCCGCCCTCTGTCCGCAGGTGGGTGGGCTTTGAGCACGCTGGCTTCCAAGGGCAGCAGTACGTGCTGGAGCGGGGCGAGTACCCGTGCTGGGACGCCTGGAGTGGCAACACAGCCTACCCTGCCCAGAGGCTCACCTCCTTCCGGCCTGTGGCCTGTGCTGTGAGTCCTGCTACCGCCTCCTCCCAGGGAGGCCTGAGCCCCTCCCGTGGGAGCTTGGGAACTGGATGTCCAGGAGTTCGATTTCTCATGTCACTTCTTCAAGCTGTGGGACACGGCAGCCCCTCCCTTCTCTGAGCCTCATTTTTTTTTTTTTTTAAATCATGAAACAGGGTCCTAGTACTCACATTGTGGGGAAAAAAGAGTGTTCAGCATCTGGGCAAACCCACCACAAACATTCCACCCATCACCACTTCGGTTATAATAGGAGCAGAGTTAAGATATGAAGGAGACCCATGGATGCTGTGCACCCCCTTTTTATGACTCAGGGATAGCGGGGAGAGCTGGGTGCCAGAGATGGCAGGGCGAGGTGGGGAGGCAAGTCTAGTTCTTGCTCCTGATTCATTCTCGGTGTTCCCGATTTTATATTTGAGCTGCTGTTTATGGACTGTGGGTGGAGGTGGGTGTTATTATTCCCATCTTCCAGATGAAAAAGAAATCGAGGCTCTGAAAGGTGTATTATTTCTTTCTTCAACAACTTTTATTGATTTAAAGTCACATAAGGCGCACATATTTATCATCTAAAATTCAGGAAAAAACCCTGATATGGCAGAGTAAGAAAATAAAAGTCACTCATACCCACACCTCTGAGATAGCAGCCCATCATTTATAGTGCTAGAGGTTTCAGTATCTGTGGCTAGATCTGCAGAGCTACACACACATACCATTTTGTTAGAACAATTAAATCATAACAAACCAAAGGCTTGGAAACCAGCGTTTCTCACTAGGCAGATACATCACCATGATCCTCCCAGGAGACTGAATCTAATTTATAACATTATTACATTTATTCGAGCTCCGCAGAATTCCATTTTGTGAGCAGGGTCATTTGTTCATTCGTTCCACAAGTGGCCCAGGTCTTGCGCTGACACAGGACCCACGGTGGCCCCTGACAGAGGCAAACCCATTGCACTTAGTTCTCAGAAACAGTCCTGAAAAGCAGGTAGGTTAGTTCCGTTCCGGAGACTCGCAGACAGACTCGGAAGTGCTGCGTGACATGTGTAAGCTCAGGGAGCCGGTAAGTGGAGAGCAGGATTTGAATCCAGATCTCTGCAGCCTTCTCTAAATCACAGCGCAATAGGCCGGGTTACCTCCTGATCCCTGCTGTTGGATATTCAAGTTGAGTCCTTTTGTTTTTTCTTTTCTTTTGTCTTGTCTTTTCTTTTCTTCTCTTTTTTCTCCTCCCCTCCCCTTCTCTCCCCTTCCCTCCTCTCTTCTCCTCTCCTCTCCCCTCCCCTCTTTCTTTTTTCTTTACCTTTTGTAAAGTTTCTGCCCTTTCAAAAGGATTGTAAGGAAGACTGATTTGGAAGACAAGGGCAGGGTGGGGGTGGGCAGCAGAGGCTCCTGGGCTTGCAGCTGTGCACCTGATGGTCTGACCCTGTTCTCTGTGCCTGCAGAACCACCGTGACTCAAGGCTGACCATCTTTGAGCAAGAGAACTTCCTGGGCAGGAAAGGAGAGCTGAGTGATGACTATCCCTCCCTCCAGGCCATGGGATGGGATGGCAACGAAGTGGGCTCCTTCCACGTCCAATCCGGGGCGTAAGTGGATCCAGAGCTCTGAATGGCAGGGAAAGGGAGGATGTTGGGAGGGTTAGGGACACCTGTGACAATAATGTGCTGATGACTTTTGGGCTCTGATGCCCACATTCCAGAGAGGACACTGAAATAGGGAGATATCAGGCGGAATTTCTGGGATTGTAAGCAATGGACACCCAGGGCAAACTGATGTTAAGCCTAAAGGATATTTACTGACCCCTGTAATTAGCTTCAGGTACAGCTGGATCTAGGTGCTTCAGCAAGGTTCTGTTATTCTTCCCCTCTTGCCCTGCCCACCAGTGTGGCTATATTCTTAGGCAAGCTCTTCCTGTATGAAGGCAAGGCAGCAGCTCCATCCTTTCACTTCAGCTAGCCCAAGGGAAGTTTCTTTCTCAGTGGTCCCACCAGATTCCAGGAAAGGTTCTTATTGGCCCAGCTTCCATCATGTGTTCAACTCAGAACAGATCACCATGTCCACAATCATTGGGTGCTCTGATTGGCTAGGCCTGGTCACATGCTTATTGCTAGAGTGAGCATTTTCCCACACTGGCTCAGAGGGGGAAGGGTGAGAGGCTCTAGCACCAGAGAACAGAGGATGCATGGCCAGCCACAACTCACAGGTGGGTCAAGCAACTTGCTCCAAGTCCATCAGCAGGGGGGTGACTGAACCCAGCTTCAAGTCCAGAAATGACTGTCCCTTCACACCCTTTTTACATAGGAGATGGCAGGTGAAGGCTGACGTGTGGGCTCCTCAGTTGGGGAGGACATTTGAGCCACCTGTTGAGGTGTCCTTTGGCTCCTGGTAGGCAGGGGTGAAGGTGGGCGGTAGGTGAGGTAGGGTTTGTTTTTTTTTAAATTTTTTCAGACATCACCAGAGAATTACATTGTTTCAGAGTAGGGTGGACCTCTTGTGATTCTTAAGTCTACTCAGAAAAATGAGACAGCAATTTTTCTCCAGTCCTGGATAGCATAGGGGTCAATGAATAGAAAGAATTGGCCTTTTCTTGGAATTGCCTTTGGGTAAGGAAGGCGGGGGAAAGAATGACTCCCCATCCATCTATCCATCAAGCATTTATAGAGCTCCTCTCCGTGCCAGCCACTATGTTAGGCACCCGAGAGGACAATGAACCAGGCACACACCCCTCTATCCCTAGGGGCTTAGTGTATGTTGAGGAGAGGGACGTTTTACAAGTAGTCTTTTAATGACCTTATCACCTGAGGCTCCAAAGCTACAATAAGGGACTGTGCCCTAATTTGGAGAAAACAGTGAGGACCACCCTGGTGGAGAGATGACCTGAAGGATAAATACCACTTGGCCGGGCAAAGAATGGCTGAAATGGCGCTCCTGGGACAGGGAACAGTGTGACCAAAGGCACAGTGGTAGAAAGAGCAGGGCACCTTCTGGACCCCGAAGGAAGGCCGTGATGGCTGGAATGGGTCTGCAGCATGGGTCTCTTCGTCCCTGTCCCCACCACCATGCTGGGGCCTCTCTAGGGTAACAATCTGCCTCTCTCCTCCCCCAGCTGGGTTTGCTCCCAGTTCCCCGGCTACCGAGGCTTTCAGTACGTGCTGGAGTGTGATCACCACTCAGGCGACTACAAGCATTTCCGGGAGTGGGGCACTCACGCCCAGACCTTCCAGGTGCAGAGTGTCCGCAGGATCCAGCAGTGACCAGCAGGGCGGGTGCTGAGTGGTGAGCCCGTGCTCGTCTGGAGCCGAGGTGCTGTGGGAGCTGATACGTGCTCCTCCCCCTGCCGGTCCACGTGGACCCAGCGCCTACGGGCGCCAGTCCATGCATGCGCGCTCAGCACGAAAAGCTAAAAGTAGTAAAAAAGTAATAAAGAAAGGTCCAGTGTTAGCTTGTGTGCTTCGATTTTATTAATCCTTTTCCAGAACCGGTGTTTAGCTTTGTTAATTTCCTCTATTGTTGTCTGTGTTCTATTTCACTGAGTTTTGCTTTTTAGTACTTCTTCCTTCTATTGACTCCAGGTTTACTTTATTTTTCATTTTTCTAGTTTCCCAAGGTAGACTCGAACCATTAAGTTTGGCCCCCTTTCTCCGCCCTCGCCCTGTACAGCCACTTAGAGCTATAAATTACGAGCACTGCACGAGCTCCTTCCACAAATTATCATTTGGTGTGCTTTGGTTAGCATTCCGTGCACGGGCTGCCGAAGCGAGCACCATCATCTTTCGGTCTGATATTTTCTAGTTTCCCTTGTGGTTTTTTTCATTAACACGTGGGTTAAAGGTGTGTTATCTCAACACTTGGGGCATTTCTCGATAATATATTGTTATTCACTTGTTATATTAGTCCATTGTGGTCAGAGAACAGACTCAAGATTTCAATAATCTGGAGTGAGGTGAGACTTATCTTATGGTCCCGTATGTGGTCTATTTTTGATAGACTTGACAATTATTTAAATCCTGCAGTTATTGGGAATAGCACTCTGTGAATGTCGATTAGGTGAAGTTGGTTGACTGTTGGGATAGATATTCCTATATCTTGGCTGGTTTTTTTTTTATCAGTTACTGAGAGAGGGCTGTTAATATCTCCTACTCCTTTTAGTTTTGTCCATTTTTCTTCCTGATTTTTTTCCTCAAGAATTTGATGCTCTGTTATTTGATACACATATATTTATGATCGCTGTTTTCCAAATACTGTTCCTAGCCAGCGTTTTTTAAAGCCATGCACGGAGAGAGCCTGTTCCGTCCCCTAGCAAAGGGCGGGTGCTGGGCGGTGAGCCCGTGCCTGTCCAGAGCGGAGGTGCTGTGGGAGCTGATACGTGCTCCTCCCCCTGCCAGTCCACGTGGACCCAGCGCCTACCGAGCCAGTCCATGCTTATTCCTCTTCTCCCACATTCTCTCAAGCACACACTACCCTGGAGTCTCACTGCACATCCTCTGCCATCTGTCCAAAGAAAGTCTTCGAGACACAGAAACGCATTTCCGTTCCACTTGCAGCCTAAGTGGGAAGCTCATATTCATTCTCCTTCTCTCTCTCTCTCCTCTGCTCCTGACTCTCTCCTGGTTCTTTATTCTGTAGGTTATCTTTAACAGTCATAAGCCATTTGGCTCTTTTTCTGCACTGCCATCCTCTACCATACAGAGTCTTGTAGAGAAGGGAAGGGGTGGCGGTCTGAACAGCCTGCTGGAAAAGATACCATTATCTGGCGGTACATTTTTAGGAAAGGGAGGGACGTGTTTAGGAACATTTGCACTTAATTTTTAACCCCTCATTGTATCATTCCATTCATTTAAACGATCATCTATCTGCCAGGGATCTACTGGGCACCAGGGCAGGGAAACGGTAAGCAAGACGGAGAAAGTCCAGCTGGATGGGGAAGGCGGACAGGTGTGCAGTGGATTGCAATGCCCTGGGATAGAGGCTGTGGTGGGGGAAGCGTGGAGGCTGCGGGGTGCAGGACATAAGAAGAGGCCTGGGACAGGTGACGGGAGAGGTAGGGGGGCTGGTTCCTCTCGGTGCTTAGCTCACTGCAGACCCCTGCTCTGAACTCCTGTGGGGAGGAGTTGGGGGACTGGATAAAATAAAGTGAGGGGATTAACCAAAAAATGTACATGCATAACACACAGGCATAGACAACAGTGTGGTGATAGCCAGAGGGCAGTGGGGGTGGGGGATGGGTGGGAGTAGAGAAAGGGGGGAATTAGGATGGAAGGAGGCATTGCTTGGGGCAGGGGGCCCAGGATACAGTGTGCAGATGACGATTGATTTTTACACTTGAAACCTGCATGGTGTTGTGAACCAATGGCACCCCAATGAGTTCAACAAAAAAATAAATAAACAAGATTTGCTTTTAAAAAGAAAAAATATAAAGAGTTAAGAAAGTAACCCCTCACACTTTAGTATAAATAACTGGAGAGTGTCTCATCTGTGATAAGAAAGCCTTAGATCTTTGGAAACAAAGCAGGCAATATTTTCTGAGTGAATGAATGAATGAATGAATGAATGAGAGAGCCTCATTGGAATTTGATGATGGCCCTATTAAGGGCCAGCTGCAGTCAGAGCCAAGAGCGAGGCTAGCGACCATGAAAAATGGGACCCCAGATGTGTAATGATGGCTGGAGTGACAGGCAATAAAGAAACGATTTGTCAGGGGCGATTTTGGAAGGGGAGGAAGGAGAGCGTGAAATTATTTTTTATATCTTGCCAGGAGACCAATTTTTCTAGGTTATAAAGGAAAGGGAACTTGAATTATTGATGGTATTTGTTCAGAAGTAAGTGGTAAGCACAGAACACCCATCATCCAGAACACGGCACTCAGCCAAGAGCACTGATCGCAGGATCTGGGCCTGTGAGTTCCAAACCAGTGACTTCTTGGCCCAGAGTAGGGAAGGCACTTGCTCCAGACCACACAGCAAACGTGATCCATATTGCTGCTTCTTCCAGCCTCATCACCCAGCTACTCACACCCAGAGTGGGCAGTGTGGCACAGAAGGTGACGGCCATTTGGAGGTGCACACACCTGGGTCTGAATCTAGGATCCCGAGTTTTCTGGATAGGATCAGCTTCAGGGGCTGCTTTGCCTCAGTTTCCTCACCTCTTCAAGGTGGGGCCATTGCGAGGGTCACGGAAAGGGACCCCTAAAAAGGCACTGTGACAAATAAGATGCGATGCCTTAGGAGGCTTTCTCCTTCTTCCTCACTCGCTCCCTCTGTGGTCCCCTCCACCTGGTCTGTCCAGTCCTTCCTCTTGTCCACATGCTCCTCTCACTGCTGCCTCACTGAGTCCCCTCCCCCACCTCACCTGGAGCAAAGCAGCAGTGACAATGATGGTGGTAGACATGGCCAGATAAAAGGAAAGAAACCACCTAGAATGAAAGATGGTGAGAAGGTGAAGATGCATCCTCTTGGGTGTGTTTATGAGTGGGAGGGAGGGTAGGGGTAATGGAGAGAAGAGGAGGGGAGAGAGGGGTATAGAGAGAGAAAGTCTTTTCCTGCACGCCCTTGGAGAAGTGACTGCGGGGAACGCCTGCCGTCACTAACGAGGACCGAAGCACTACTGATGACACCTATAATCACAGCTCATCTCCACAGCCCTTTGTAGAAAGGAGGGAGAAACAGCATCCATGGAGTGTCCACTCTGCGTTGGGCACAGGGCCAGCACTCCCACATCCATTATGTCTGAGCCTTCCTCACTGCTGCCTAACAGGGATGTGGGCATGGGAGGCCCCCACCTGGCGGGGAAGAGGGGGAGGGGCATGAGTCTTGCACAGCCCCGAGCTGTGGGTGGTGAGTACCCCACCCATCCCTACTTGCTGGAGCCTCTGTCTACAGTTGCCATAAGCACAAGATGAATGGAGGGGAGATATCTCCCAGGTGGGGAGGCCCTGTCTTTCCCTGCCAGGTGCTGTTGTGGAGGCAGGCCTGGGGTTTGTGACAGTTTCCTCCTGGAATGGGCAGTCTGCTGTTTTTACCTTCTGGGGATCTTCAGCAAGCAGCGTCTGCGAGGAGTCCCAGTTTTAGTTTAAAGAACCGCACCCCCTATCTGAGTTAATGCATCCTCAGGGGTTGATTTGCCCTGATTCCTGAGGCGAGAATAGAACCCAGGTCTGACCAATAATAGTCTCCACGACTGAGCCAGGCATGGGCACATGCTCCAATTTAAGCCAATGAGAGTCAGCTCTGGAATCTTGCTTGGGACCATCTGGAGAAAGAAGCCCTCTGTGAACTGGGCGTGTGAAGCGATAGGGTGTAAGCCTGGAACCTGCCACTGAAGGCAGCCTGGGAACAAAACTGGTGTAGGGGAAGGCAGGGGCCAGAACGGGGAGAACAAGTCTAACCATCCTGACGTGTAGACACCCGGGTGCTTTTTGTCACAAGGGCCAAAACCACCCTCTCCTGCTTTTTTTTGGCTTAAGACCTTTTAAGATAAGTTTCTGTCATTTATTTTTTAAAAAGTCCCGACTCTTACTCCCCTAAGCCCACCAAGGAAACAAAGAGCTTACCACTTCCCCTCCTGTCTCCAGCTAGGGTTCCTGGTGACCTTTCTTCTTCTCCGCCACAGCTCGGAAGCTCCCAGTCCTTTACCCTCTGACTGTTCTTGGTGTTGGTGACCACGGTCATTCTCCAGCCCTGTCTCAGTTTCCTCTTCCTCCAAGGGGCATATTCACCTCTTGCTCACATGAGATAACTAAGGCCAACAGAGGCAACTTGACGTGCTCAGGTTGGCACAGAGCCCTCGGGACTCTTGCATCTCTGTCCAGGGTTCTTCCTCCCAGCCCTCTTCATGCCCAGCAGGAGACTGATTTCCTTGTTGAGTTCAATCAAAAGCATGGCACCACCTCCCTGGGGTTCTTCAGGCCGGTCCTGGCCCCTCCCGTCACTGCAGGCCTCTTGAGCGCACAGGCTCTCTCCCATCCTAAAAATCCTTCTCTGGAGACTTGCGCCGCACTGCCACCTAGTGGTGACACAAAAATACACCCTCCAAGGTGCTGTCAGAAAATTGTTCTGTCCTGGGGCCCTTTCCCAGGGAAGAAAGGGATCAATGGGTCAATTTCTGGGGAATTAGAGCTATGACATATGGTGAGAGGCCCTGAGATCCCTTCTCTCTTCTTAATTCCTGCCACAGCCGAGTCTTTGCGCATCTAATTTCTTTTTCCCCTGTAGACCTTGGAAATTTGCAAAACCAATTGCATTTCCTTTTTCCATTGGCTGCCAGGATGCTCAGAACCAATGTCCATAGGATTATTAACAACTGGATACAGCCTTGTGACAGGCTTTTGGAACTTAATTCCTGGTGTTATATTCTTCGGCCTGATTTTTCTACCTTATTTCATATTTAGTCTTCTGGCTGTGCTGAGGACATCTTTATAAAACACATTAAATCCCCTCTTTTTTTGGGGGGGTGGAGGATAAATCTTTCTTATACATTCAGAAAGAGCTTGCCAACTTTCTGCAAACCCCAATGTCCTCTCCTGTAAGGTGGGCATGTGCCTCCTTGCCTCGCAGGGTTGTATGTGGTTTTCAAGAGACAGTTAATATGAGTTCCCACCCCTATTTCCCATCTCTCCGTGCCTCACCCCCAACCAAGGACTCTTAGCTGCTTGCCTGGGGCAGGCCAGGAGGAAAGGGGAGCCAAAGAACAGATCCCTTTATCCCCACTCCCACTCTGTGCTCTGCAGGCCCACTGGGTGCCCCTGTGGGAGCCTGGTCCCCTGAGCCCAGCCCCTGCCTGCCTCCTGGAGGGTTGTTGGCCTCAACGACCCTCCACCTCCCGGCTGCAGGCACTGCAGCACTCCCGGCTGATTCGCAGGAAGCCTAGATGCATCTCATAAATAAAGAATGTGCAGTCCTGCAGGATGGCTGCGGTGTGGCCCTGCAGGGGTGGGAAGGCTGGGTTACATGGAGCCCCGGGAGATGGGGTGGACTGTGCAGGGGCTGCTGGTCAGGCAGGGGATGATGAGAGCCTGGGAAGATGCAATGGGACCAGGGTGGGGTGAGGGGGTCCATGAGGCCAGGATCTGGATCCAGACTATGGGGGCTGAATCTCGGTTCACACCCTTGTAGCTGTACCCCTTTAGCCTCAGTTTCCTCCTCTGTCAAACGGAGATGAAATCAAGACCTGGCACATTAGGCTGTTGCTGCTCTTGCATTTATAGCTTTCAGCCCGGAACGTGAAACACAGCAAACGCTCAGGAAGTATCATTCCTTAGTGTCTTTCCCAAGAGCTTCGCATTGTTTCTGCTATAGGGGCAGGCCCTGAGGGTGGGGTTAGGACTGCATCTGTGTCTGGGAGAGGATCCCAGGCTACAGGAATGGGGAGGGAACAGGTAGAGGCACTCAAGGAGACAGGAGCAGATATTTGCAGCAAGAAGCACACACATAATCACCAGTTCACAGAACCAGGCATATCCCTGCAGAGGGACCGAACATCTGCAGCCATTTCAGGGTGGGTATGTGAGGTGCTGGGTTGGCTCTCCTAAAGGAGAGGCAGACCTTTAGGGAACCTTAGGGACAGTAGGATGACCCCGACAGCACAGCCACCTTGGAAGAGAGACCCTGGGTAAGTCACTGTCCTTCTCTGGGTCTCCGTCCACCTATAAAATGATTTTGGAGGGGCCTTCCAGAACTGCAGCATTCTAAGTTTAGTTATTCTTTTGACAAACATACATTGAGGGCCTCCTGTAAGTCAGACCACGTACCAAGCCCTGGTGATGACATTGTGGAAACATAGAGCAGAGTTCTTCCATGGGGGAATCGCACAGGTGGGTGATAGAGTGTGTCCATGTGTCCGTGTGTCCGTGTGTGTGTGTGTACAACAGACAAGCAAATGAATGTATGATCCCACACTGAAACAGCCCGGAAAGACAGTCGTATGGGTCAATCAAGGAGTGTGTGTAACTAATGGACTTGACTTTCACCCGGAGGTCAGAGAATGTTTCCCGGAGACTGTGAGGCTTGGGCTGGGCTGGGCTGGGCAGCGTGCGGCTGGGGCAGGAGCCTGGCGAGGGATGAATGTGGAGCAGGCAGCAGGGTCCAGCCAGGGCAGGGCCTTGCAGGTAAAGGTAAGAGCTTGCTTTTCACCCTGAGACCAATAGGACATCGTGGAAGGGCTATGGGCTGGGGAGTGGTGTGGTCAGCTTTGCGTTCGAAGACTCTTCTGACTGCGGTGGGGGAACAAATTGGAAGGGCCTGGAGCGGAAGGTCCCAGTAGGGAATGATGGGAACAGAAACTATGGTGGCACTGGGTGGGGTGAGGATGACTTGGTGAAATGTCTAAGAGGGTACATTAAGGGGCTGGGGGTGAGGGAGAGAGGGGAGGATGACTTCAACTGAGGGCACGGGGGTCTTTGTAAAGTTTTCTACACGGCTTCTCTCCCCCACCCCAGTTCTTTTGGGCTCCCCCCTGGCTCTGCCAGCTTCTGTGTTTATGGGAAAGGAGATGAGGCGGGAGGGTGGGGGGTGGGGGGAGACAGCGGCTGTGCTGGGGGCTGCAGGCTGCGCCTTCCTGCTTTTCTCTCGCCAGCAGCAGTGAGTGGCTGGCCGGCTGCAGCACCTGCTGTGGCTGCTGGGAGGGCCGGGAGCAGGTGCGGGGCATCTGGAGGGGGTCTGCATGCAGATGGACAGATGGATAATGAGACGGAATGGATGAGAGCGACACACCCCCTGCCCCCCTTCTCTGTTGTCTGCACACAAAAGCCAAGACAAAGAAGCAGCGGGAAGGCAGGCCACAGCCACACAGCACACACATGCTGGAGACAAAGAAATGGGGGGCGTGGGCAGAGGAGGCACCCTCGGAACCAGGAGCGTGGGCGGGGAGACGCCTGTGACCTCAGGCAAGGCTTCCTAGTCTCTAAGCCTTGCTCTGGGCCCCAAACCTCGCTAGTCAACCTGGACTTTTTCTTAGGGGAAAACAGATCATGGACTCCACAAAGTTGAGGATATGCGTTTAGGTCATGGGGGTGGAGACAGGGGCTGATGATAAAGGAAGTGACTGGGAACATGCTGTGGAGTTGACAGTGACCTGTGTTTAGTCAAACCAACAGCCCGATGCACACATGGAGGAGAGCAAGTGTGTCTGTGGGCAGGACTTGTTATTTACATGCTCTGTAGACAGCGTGGGGCCTGTTTAGCTTCCTAGGCCCCTTACAGTAATTCCCAGGAATAAGAACCCCAAGTCCTGGAAAGTTTCTAATGATGCTTCCAGTAGAGAGAGACAGAGAGAGACAGCGCGTGAGAATTTACTGAGCCCGTGACAGGGTCACGTGTTTTCCCCACTCGGGTCACTGAATTCTTCCAGGAGCCCTGCAAGAGAGGTTATGTTATCTGCAGTTTACAACAGGACACTGAGGCCCAGCAGGGTGAAGGTCCCTGCCCAGTGTCACATGGTAGAGTAAAGAGCAGAAGTGGGATTTGAACTCAGGTCTGTCTGACTCTCGTGTCCACGTCTTGGCTGCTGGCCCTGGCTGAGAGTCCCAGTAGCAAAGAAAGGAAGCAAGACCGTCACGTGGCAGTGGGTCTGGCAGCCCCTGGTGGGCTCCTCCCCGCTACTCCTGCAGACACATGGAGAAAGACAGATGCCTAGTGATGTTCGAACACCTGGATACAGCTGCAGCTGAAACCATTATGCCTTGGACTTGTTTCTGTCCCCTCGAAACTGAAAAGGGCCTGAAAAAAAAATTGGTGATCGAAAGAGTTGTACTTATTTTTTACGTGTTTTGCTTCTCAGTACGTGGTACAGGGTCTGGCACTTGGAAGGTCTTCTCTTGACCTTGAAGACCAGTTGTGCCACAAATGCATATTGTCATAAACTTCTCGAACTTCCTTAATTATGGCATTGACTGCAGTGGCTTCTCCTTTCTGATTGGGCTGTGAGTTCCTGGAGGGCGGGGCCCTGTGTGGCTCAGCAGCCTGTGCTAGCTTGGCACATAGTGGGGGGAACTTTCTCAAACTCGGGCAACCCTGGATTTGTTGAGGCCAGGGTAGGCTCTGCTGGGTAGCATTGGGCAGTGGGAGGGTGATAAGGGAATGAATGACCCACTGGTCCCTATTGAGGATGTCCCCTTGTCACGTGCCTTGCCCAGACCCCCCAGTGGCTTTGTACCACAGACCTCTGTGACTCTGATGGTTTTTCTGGCGAAGGGCACATGCTTGCCCTGCTCCTGGGGCAGCCTGGAGGTGGCTAGGGGTGACGATGTGCAGGGAGCATCCTTCAGCTGTGACCTGTAAGAGCTGCTGTGTAAGTACCCTGGCTTCCTAGACCTTAGGTGGGATAGCGCAGGTGCGCCCCACACAGTATCCCGGAGGACCTCGGCAGGACTGGGTCCTGGCCGCCCACACGACATGCTCGCTGTTGTGGACCAAACTGTGCTCCTCTGAAACTCATATGTTGAAGCCCAAAGTCCCCGCCATGACTGTATTTGGAGATAGGCCTGTACGGAGATCTTTCAGATTAAATGGGGTCACAGGGTGGGGCCTAACCCAGTAGAACTGGGGTTCTTGCAAGAAGAGGACGAGACACAAGAAGGGTGCACATAGAGGGGACCATGTGAGGACACAGTGAGAAGGTGGCTGTCTGCAAGTTAAGCAGAGAGCCTCAGGAGAAACCAACCCTGATGGCACCTTGATCTTGGACTTCCAGCCTCCAGAACTGTGAGAAAACACACCCCCATGAAGTCACCCAGACTGTGGTATTTCATTATCGCAGCCCTAGCAGATCCATACGCTCATCAACGCACCTGTTTTCTCTTCCCTGTCTCACCGCTTCACTCCGTTATCAATGCTTCCTGGGACCACCTCCCAGATAAGCTGCTTGCACTTGAATCCTTGACACAGGGTCTGCATCTGGGATGATCTAGGCCCATATTCCTGTCCATGCCTTGTCTAGCAGGACTGCTGGCCCCCACATATCAAGGCTGCCACTTGGGGCAGGACAGATAAGACTCTGGAGAGCACTAGACTATACTCATACATGGCCATGATCTTGAATGAGGGATGTCCCTCCTAGGCTGAGGCAGAGATGAACTGCTGCTGGACATGCCCAGGTCAGGGTGACTGAATGGACCCCAGGGCGACCCCAGCAAGGTGGTAGGGTCATTGTCCAGCTGCTGCGGGGCTGAGCATCTCTCCTAGGGGAAAGAAGGGGTGAGCACGAATACAGACAGGTTTTTAGAGCTTCTGAGAGCAGCTTCTGGAATCAGACAGTGCTGGTGTTGAACCTCAGCTTCACCACTTTCTAGCTGGCTGACCTTGGGTAGGTCACTTCCCCTCTCTGAGCCTCACTTACCTTATCTGTCAGACAGAGGTGATATCAACCCTTCCCCAGAGGGTATATATGGGTAAAGCACTCAGAACTGTGTCAAGTAAGGGTCAAGGGGTCAAGTTCATTACATCTGAAAGTGGTTACAGACAATTGTTAAAAGGCATATTTTTTTTTCTGGGCCACACCAGACACCATTCACCTTGGCTGTACAGACACTTCCCCCACGAATTCAGGGAGCCCCATCCTCACACCAGGCAGGGATGGCTGCTTGGATGCGTCAAAATGAAATCTTTTATCTGGGTGAAACTTATCGGGGAAACGGCTGTCAGGGAGGAGCTCCCGGAAAGCCTGATGGGAGTGCAGTCTCCGTTAGTAACGTGGCTGCAGGGCAGACAAAAGCTGGCTTTTCCCAGAGCCTGTCCTCAGGGTTTACCGCAGCTGTGGCCAGGCAGAGAGGTGGCACTGTGTGTGTGTGTGTGTGTGTGTGTGTGTGTGTGTGTGTGTGTGTGAGAGAGAGAGAGAGAGAGAGAGAGAGAGACTAGTTTTGGTTACAAGGTGAAAAAGCCCACCCGGCCACCCCTTTAGAACCTCTTGACTAGGCTCACTGAGGAGTATAAAAAGAGGTACAGAGAGGTGTGCACCCACAAAATGGAGGAGAGGGACTCAGACAGATCCTTGTATGCGTATGTTCACGGTGGCACTATTCACAACAGCTGAAAGGTTGGAACAGCCCGAATGTCCATCCGCCGGTGGAGGGGCGTGTAACACATTGGACTACATCCACGCGATGTCCTCTTATCCAGCTATAAAAGGGAAGGGAGCGCTGACACCTGCCACAGCGTGGGTAGCCCTCTGAAACCTTATGCTGAGTGAAATAAGCCAGACTCGAGAGGACAAATATGTATGTTCCCTGTATATGCAATAACCAGAATAGGTAGGTCCACAGAGACAGAACGTAGATTTGTGGCTGCCAGGGGCAGGGGCTGGGCGGGGCGGGGGAGGAACTGGGGAGTGACTGCCTGATGGGTGAGGGGTACTATTTGGGTGATGAAATGTTTTGAAAGTAGCTAGAGGTGGTGATTACACAACACTATGAATGTGCTAAATGCCACTGAATTGTTCCCCATAAAGTGGTTAGTGTTATGTTACGTGCAGTTCACTTCAAAATACACACCAACCAGCCAATGAGAGCTCGGTGGTACCCGGGGGGCTGATGACAGAATTGCACCTGGAACCCTGACCTCTTGGGCCACCTGCATTTCTCCAGGGGCTGCTTCAGAGATAAAGACCCCTGGGTCCCCTCTACTGGACATATTACCAGGGTCAGAATAATAAAAATTAGGTGCTGTGTTAGAAAACCAGGAACAAAGGACAGCAGGCAGGCCCACGCTGGTTTGGGAATCTGCTGGGTATGGGCTCTGGCCCCTCCTTGCATGACTCAGTGTGAAGCTCACCCTGAGTCCGCCGGAGTTGGACATGATCTCCTTGCAGCGAGCCCACAGGAACTTCTACTAATCACCGCTTTTGCCCCGTCCTTTGCCCTACTGTTCTCCTTGAAAGGATATCCCTAGAATCAAGATACTTGGAAATAGGACCCTGGACTCAGCTTTGAGAAGCCCCAGGGGACAGAAGAAGAGTTGAAAACTGGAAGCTGGCAAGTGTCTTCAAGTTTTTCCAAATGGATGTTGGAAACGATAGGCTGATACTCAGGAAATTCGGGGACAGATTATGAAAACAGGTGGCTTGGGAATCCTTGAAAGGAGAGTGATTCCTATGAACCTCCTGTGTTCATGGAGAACATATCATGCTGGACACCACTTCCTCCTTTGTTGGTGGTCTGGTGATCCAGGGGAGGGTCACAGACCTAGTGATGACAACAGTTTGGGCGTGCACTCTGGCCAGTGCTGTGAACTCACCCCATGTTGCCTGCTCCACGAGGGTCTTCTCTGGCAGGACCACTAGCTCTGCCAGGGTGGAAGCTGTGCCTGGGACCTCCCTGGAGCCTTCTGGGTTCGTGCAATGATCTAGGGCCAGGATCATTGGAAATGGGCTACAGGTTTGTTGAATTGCGTTTGGGGTTTCTGAAGGTCAAAGCTGTGGATCCCAGCAACAGATGGGCAGTAGAGAGGATGGCTAGTAAACTTGGAACCTGAAGTGGTGGGTTCAAATCCCCCCTGGGTCCCTTAGAGTGCCTGTGGGCAGCTCTCCTTGCCCCTCTGAGCCTTAATATCCTTATCTGAGCTGTGAGGATGGTAAATAATGTACATGGAAGTATGAAAATTAAAGGAGATAGTACTATAATAAAGATACAATTTTGAGTCCTTACTAAATGTCAGGCACCCCACTACCCTCCCTGGCATCCCACCCATGTTTTTCCTCATTTAACCCCCAGAACCCTAAGAGGAGGATTCTAAATTACAGATACTTTATACACCAGGAAACTGAATTTCAGGAATCAGCTAAGGGGCATGGACAGAGCTGACATTTAAACCCAGAACAGTCTAGTTATAGAGGTCACTGGGATGGTCTAGAACAGTGATGTTTTTAAAAAAAGCTTTTATTTATTTATTTGTTTTAGAGAGGGGAAGGGAGGGAAACATCAATGTGTGGTTGCCTCTTGAGCGCCCCCTACTGGGGGGGCCTGTGTTCATCTGACTGGGGTTGGAAAGCTGGTGCTCAGTCCACTGAACCACACCAACCAGGGCTGATTTTTTTTTAGAAGGATTTTTAACACTTATTTTAGAGAGAGGGAAAGGGGGAGGGGGAGGAAAAGAGAGGGAGAGAAACACTGATGTGAGAGAGAAACTCATGAGTTGCCTCTCCTACACGCCCAGACCTGGACCAAACCTGAACCCAGGCATGTGCCCTGACGGGGACTCCTACTGAGGACCTTTCGCTTTGCTGGATGATGCCCAACCAAGGGAGCCACCCTGGTCAGGGCTGGAACAGTGGTTTTCAACTGGTGGGCCGCAGAATAAAACATGCGATACCCGACTCCTTAGGGACACTGACCTATTTTCCCTTAGATTGTCAAATAAAAAACAACAACAACCGCCAACACAACAGTAGGTGTCTGGTGTGAACGAATCAAAATTATACCTATTTTTTGTCAGCTCGGCAAAAATATATATTTTTTGGTGTGCTGCAGAATTTTAGTAGTTTATGTGTGCCGTGAGACAAAAAAAAGGTTGAAAATCGCTGGTTGAGGACGGTGGTCCTCAAGCTCGGATGTGCTTCAGAATGTTCTGGAAGGCTTATTGAAGCATAAATCTCTGGTCCCCACCGCAGAGGTTTTGACCCAGGAGCTCTGTGGTGTGGCGGGAGAATTCACCTTCCAAGGGGTGTTGACGCTGCTGGTCTAGGACCACTTCCTGGCTCTGGGAGTCGTAGTTAGTAAGGAGTGGGCAGTTAAAAAAAAAGACCAAATTTATAAAAGTTGGGCCAAGCGATGCAGCGGCACGAACATGGGCGTGAAGACCCAGGCTGGGTTCGAACCTTGACCCCGCCACGGGCCGGTGTCCATCTAGCAAGGTAAAACGAAAGGCGGACACCGAGACTGTGCGGGGTAAACCGCTGGTACTCCAGGATCAGTCTCTTCGTCTTCGTACGCCTGGTCCAGGCTTCTGCTCCCCGGTCCGCGGTCGCGCACCGCCAGCACGCCTCTCCATCTCTGCGCTTTCCGCGGCGGGGTCCAGCCTGGTAAGCGTTGCCATGGCAGCGCCGCGGGCCGGGATGCTGGAGGCTGAGCGTGCCTAGAGGCTGGTCCCTTTGTGCGGTGGGGGCAGCGGTGCCCCCCCCCCCACTCCCAGCCGCACCCCTGCTCCCTGGTCGGGACCCCCGGGAGGAGGTAGGGGCTGGAATGCGGTGTGGCAGGGGTGTGGGGAGCAGCGAGGAGGGCCGAGGCAAGGGCCGGGGGTGGGGCACCTCCGCCTGCCAGACGCTCCCGCATTAAAATTTCCTGGGCGCTGCAGCAGCTACAAAGACGATGCCGGCTGCGCTCGGGGGACCGGAGGGAGGGAGGCTGCGGACGAGTACGGGGAGGAGTTTGCGATGGGAGGCGCTTGCAAGGGCTCCCCAGTTCTGCGCCGTGAGCCCGGGCACAAAGAGACCTCTGCACTCGAGCTGCAGGACCGCCGACCCGAGGTGAGCCGCCGCCCCATCCTCACAGCGCCCTCTCCCCAAGCATCCTCGTCTCCACTCCGGGAACAGCCTAATTCCCTGAGGGCAGGTCCCAGGTTCCTAGGGTCCCAGGCAGGGTTGAGGGGATGGCAAACGCTTCCCGAAGTGCCCCTAATTTGATGGATGAAGAGCCTCTCCCTCCAGCCTGCAGTTATCAAATGCAGCTAAGACGCCGGCTTGGGTGGGGCACGGGGTAAGGGAAAGGGAAGGATGCGCTGGGAATCCAGTGAGGATGGGGAACAAAGACCTTCCTCTCCCCCCACCCCACCCCACCAGACAGACATGAGGGGACCCTGGACCTTTTCGATCCGCCAGGTTAGCCGTTAACGGGTCCAATCTTGCACAGAGCCCAGTGGTCTCAAAACTGGGGGTGGGGGGTGGGTCAGTGGAGCAGGGTCCTGGAGCTCCCTTCCCTCAATTGACACCCCCCCCCCCCCCCCCGCGCCCCACCACCTCCTGCCAATGCTCCACTTCTGGGACTCAAATTCCAGATGTCCAGCGTCCTGTGTGTGGCTCCAAAAGGGCGGAGAGGGACAGAAAACCACGGATAATTGTAATAACCATGTATCGGTGCATGCAGAGCTTACTCTATGCCAACAACATGCTCAGTGCTTTGCATGGGCATCACAACCGTCCCATTTTGAGGGTGAGGAAATTTAGGTCCAGAGAGGGTTAGGTGCGCGTCCAAGGTCACAGAGCTAGTGATTTTGAATCCAGGTATGTCGGACTCCAAAGCCCAGGTTACACCCCCAAATGGGGCTGAGGAGACCCCAGAACCCACCAGCTCCCTGCCCACCTCCCTTCCCCTCCAATACATTCTCTGGAAAAGCTGAGAATTGGACAGGGAGTCGTGGGGGGGGGGCAGATCTCTCCTCTCCCCCAGCGGAGGGCCCTGGGCTAGAGAAATTGCTTCTTGGACCGTGCCGGGCGAGGCCCGCGGAGCCTGGATTCCCCACCCTCACCCCAGGCTCCAGACCAGGGGCTGCCTGAGCCGGGATTGCTGGCGCGCACACGCCACTGCAGTGCCGCGGCGGGGAAAACGCCCCCACCTGCTGCTGGGGGAAGAGGGGAGGGAGGCAGGAGGGCGGGGAGGGCAAGGTGAGTTCACGTGCTGGAAGCGGCTTTGTTTTTCCGCGGTGCCAGCCTCAGACCGAGCGCGACCCAGAGGCGCAGCTCTTTACTTTCCAAAGCACATTCCCATTTGGGAGCGTCTTGGGGCTTCTGGATCGCTGGGCGTGGGGTGGGGTAGCGGGGTAGGGATGAGTAATTCCACTTGACAGACAGGGAAACCTGAGGACAGCGGTGCTCAGACTTCAGGGGCGGTGCTTCAAATACGCAGACGTGCGGGCCACGTGGCCGGGGATGAGTCAGCAGGACTGGGTGGGGCTGGGTATCTGGGTGTGTGCTCTGACCTCTACCTCTCTCTCCTCTTGCGGGGGACCGACCGTCTGTTACGAGAAGAGGTCCCCACCTCTCTCTACCCTCATCCCTCGCCCAGAACCATGTAGCAGTCTGGGCAAAATGGTTTCCTCGGAGACACTTTGCCAGCACCTAGCTTTTGGGTGGCATTGAAAATCCACGCCGAGTTTAGGTAATTTCATGATGAAGAATTTTGAGGTGACATTCCCTGTGCCCCCCAAGGCCCACCTATTTTATTACGGAATGACCCTCCACGGAGAGAGATTTTGGAATCTGCCCTACATCCTGCGTTTCCCACCCATTCCTCCACTTTTTAATGGAGGAGAGAGCTCCAGTTGTGACATAATTCTGCCGTGAGCCCTAGAAGAACCACTCTCTCTGCCCGCTTCCAAAGGAGAATTTTATGATTTTTGGTGGTTTTTACGCATTTGATAAATTTATGAATGTCCATGCTAATTGTAGGAGATTTGAGGAAAAAGAAGGGAAGAAAACACCATAGTTCCATCACCCAAGAGTAACTTCTGTATTTACCGTTTTCATGGATCTTCTCCTGGCACCTGTTTCTATACTGAAAATACTCATCGGGACGCAGTTACATCAAATGCGTCTCTCTGTGTTCTTATACCCTCTGCAGAAATCGTTGCGAGGGGGTTGGCGTTTCAAGAAGTAGACAAACACGCTCGCTCTCCTCACTTTCTTTTGCTGGACCTGCTGGTTGTTTTCTCTTTGTTTCCGCCTCCATTTTTAAGTGTCTCTCTCTGGACCCGATCCACGCTTCG
The DNA here is from genome assembly GCA_007922815.1 of Macrotus californicus. Classification (NCBI taxonomy): domain Eukaryota; kingdom Metazoa; phylum Chordata; class Mammalia; order Chiroptera; family Phyllostomidae; genus Macrotus; species Macrotus californicus. Next base: position 263,792 of record VMDR010000257.1, read on the forward strand.
CGCAGGGCGGCTCTGTGCTCTTTGCATTCCCTCCTAGAGGCCGTGCAGTGTGGCGGGGAGAGAAAGGATCCTTCTCTCCACCTGCTCTCTGGCTCAGCTTCAGTAGGAGGTGACTTCCCTTATCCGAGTCTCAGTCTTCTTATCTGTAAAGTGGGAGTCAGGGCCCCTGTTTTAAAAGGCTGAGGCTATGAAGCAGTGTGTGTAAAATGCCCGACACCCAGTAGGTGCTTAATAAAGACACTGCTGCTATAGTGCAACTGCTGTGTACACGCTGAGTTCACTTCCAGGGCCCCTGAGTCCCGTGTAGATGCTTAGTTATTTGCTTTCATTTGTTTTGGGCTGTTGGTTCCTCGGGGCGAGCCTTGGGCTGTGTGAGTAGGGTGTTTCTGGAGCACTGGGCCCATTGTGCAGGTTCAATGGGCTGGCGAATAACTTACAGCAGAAGCCTTTGTTCCCAGGGGATCCTTCCTCTCCTCTCCTCCCAGGGCTCATCTGTCAGCTGGAGCTCTGGAACAATAGCTAGAGATACTCAGGCAGAGGCAGAGGCCTGCTGAGGGTGACATCTGTCTCCCCATCTCTCTGTTGGCTGATTGGATCAGATGCGGCAGGTGTCCCCTTCTCCCTTGTGCTGCCAGGTGGGCCCCTCTGAATGATACATGAAAGGGAGGGAGGGGCTGAGCTGTCGTGTGCTCAGGGGTGTGGAGTAGATCATTCATTAGCCAACTCTAGCTACTGTTCCATAACCATTTACCAAGGCTCTCTCGCTGGACACTGCGTCATCCATGGTAAGGCTGGGAGCTGGGCATCACAGACGAGAAACTGAGGCTCAGGAAGGAGAAGTAACTAGCTCATGGTCACACAGCAAGTTCACTGTAGAGTCAGGATTTGAACTTGGATCTGGTATAACTCTGAAACCCATTTGTAACTACTACACTATTCTGCACTGCACTACAATACCACCTCTCCTGAAAGTGGACTAATTGTCGAAATTGGACAGATTGTCGAAGTAATTAGTGTAAACCCATCTGAGATGGTTCTTCACAGTAATACTAATGTTGATGACCAGCGTTGGCCATTGACGCATACCTTCTTCAGGCCTTTTCCCATTTAAACCCCACCCCCGCACTTGAACAGAAGTCTTCTGCCCCGTTGGGGTCCAGCAGGCCTGTGTAGAATCCATTTGCGCCATTTCCTCTCCGAGTGATCTTGGAGCAAGGCATTTCACCTTGAACCTCAGTTTCCTCATCTGTGAAATAGGGACAAAATATCCAGCTCCTGTTTTGTCAGGTAGATAAAGGTGCTCCCAATTAGTATCTGTCCTCAGGAAACGTTAGTTGACCTTCCTTTCCTTCCTCTTCACTTCTCTTCTTCCCTTACTTCCCCCCAGCTCAGAGGTTCCCTTGACTGAGGGAGATTTGAGTTCCGAAGGGCCTCTGTTGTGTATGTTGTTTGACTTCATGTACACATAGCACATTCTGCGCCTCTGCAGAAGCCTCTGTTCCGTCAGCGTGTCTCCTGCGCGCACAGCGTGTTATTCCCAGGAGCTTCCTTATTTCTCAGCACTCACTCATCCAAAGCAATTTAGGCCAGCGTTTCCCGTAAGCCTCCTATCTCTGCTGTTTTATTCCAGAGTCAGGGAAAAACCCCAAAACCCAGAGGGATCCTAAGATGCAACCGAATGCATATTTTCCTGGCAGCTGTTCATTACCAGGAACAGTGCACAGAGTTTAGGGGGAAAAAAATGAATAGCCTCTGGGTGGTGTTAATGAGCGGTGTGCACAAGGGTAGTAGAATAGAATGCAAGCGGATAGTTAGTATTTATCATCCCATTTAATCCTCATAATAGCCTTGAGGGTCAGGCACTTATTGTCTCCAAGTTGTGGGGAAGAAGCCAGGCCCAGAGGGGTGATGCGCTTGTGGAGGCGGGCAGAGCAGGACAAGGGACCCTTGCTGTGAAGCCCCTGTCATTCCCAGTGTGTTAGGGTGTTTCGATTGGCCCTGGCCCGACCTAGATACCTCCCAGTTTCCTGTTTTGCTTCTGCTCTGCATCCGAAGAGATCAGTTTTTGGCACAGGCTGTGATTTCAGACCAGGACCCTGGAGTCTACTTGCCAGTGTGCCCATGGGTATGTACTTACCCCCCACCCCTCTCTCTTTCTTTCTTGATGACAGGTGGAGGCATCTCTCTGCCCACCGGTGTAGTTCCAGACACGTTCGCAAGGCCACCGTGACCCTCACAGCATCAGAGAGTAACCAAGATGACCCTTCCTCTCCTCCGTGCGCCCGTGGGGCAGTAGAGACCAGCACTATGCTCAGGCCCCTCTACCATGAAATAAATCCATCTGTGCTGAGACCTGGATCTCAGAGGTAGGAGGAACCTCCAGGATTATCTGCGCTCCAGCCCCTCAATCAAAGCTTCTCCGATGGGGCACCTGACTTTGGCTTGAAGTGGGTCAGGTGTGGCCCATGTGGGCTAGTGGACACTGAGATGCTGGACCCCGGGGTCCTCCACCAGGTCTCTGTATGGCTTTTTATCCAGCCCTCCCTGGTTCTTGTCCTCTGTCATCACATTGAAACACGTTTTACAAAAATAACCTTACTGAGGCATAATTTGCATACAACAAAATGCACTCATTTAAAGTGTGCATTTTAATGTGTTTTAATATACATACATCTAGGTAATCACCACGACAATCAAGATAGAAAACATTTAATCCCCCTACAATGGCCCCCGTTCAATCATCTTCCAGCCCCAGGCTCGGGAAACCCTGGTCTGCTTTCTATGCCCTTGGATGAGATTGCTCATTCTAAAGCGCCGTGAATACAGAAACCTTGGTGTTT
>VMDR010000257.1:266731-300740 GCA_007922815.1 Macrotus californicus
CCCCCCCCCCCCCCCCCCCCCCGTCCAGGGGCACCCACGCCACTGGAAAACTATGGCTCGTATTCCTGGGACATCAGTGTTCCCCAAAGATTGACTCAACATTTAAATCATTAACTGGGGAGAGTAATTTTTGGAACACTTACTGTGTGCCAGGCACTGGCTAAGCCTTGGAGAATGAACTTTGAGTCACATGTTGGTATGTAGGGTTGGGGGCCATAGACTCATCCATGTTTATCTGATCTCAAAGCCTCCTTTTCTTCCCTCCTGCACAGCTGTCAGCCTGACCTAGGAGCCGACGTTGTCCTTGAAAATTCTGTTGTCTTATTGACCTCAAGGATGGGCACACGAGGGCCAGGAAACCGGGTCTTTCTGGTCACACAGTGCTCCTCTGAGGGCATCTTTGCAGAGCACAGCAAGTTCCTGGGGCAGAATTGAGAGAGGGGAATTTCTGAGTGCTTCTGGATGGCCGAGGCCACGTGGGGAGGCAGCCTTGCAGATAAGTATTCAAACTTACCAGCCCACAGCCTCCCAGCCTGCCCTCTCCTGGTCTGTGCAGGCAAGTGTCCCCAGGTGGGAGGGGACATTGGTGATGTAGCTCATTGACTTTTCTTCCTCTGTGCCACAAAGAAAGAGCTTGTCCCCATGTTCTGGGGCCCCACAAAAGGTAATTTTCACACCCCACTTTTGGTGTCAAGCCTAGTATTTTATAAACTCCACTGTCAGGAACTGCCGAGGAGCTGAGTTGAGTTGCATCGTCTTGAATACTGGTGGGTGTGTCAGAAGGAGGCTGGGGACTGCTGGTGATTTGGGCTGGCCCTTCTGTCCTTAGTACCAGCCCTTTGTCATCGTATTTATAAAACTCTGCCAGGGCTCCTTTGCCTGGCAGTCGAGTGGGACTGCAGCCACTGCCTGTAGGACACGTTCTTCTCAGTGCCAGTCCTAGACCTGCGCCCCAAGTCCGGGGCGCTGACAGCAAGTTCTGAAATATGTGTGGAGGGCCACCCACTCTCCTAGCCCAGGTCTGCCAGCCGATGAAGGTGGCTTATCTGTCACTCAAAGCAAAACCTGGGGGATGGTGTGAGCCAGAATTGGTGGGCATCTGATGGAGGGGGCAGAAAAATAACTGGCTGAGCACCAGGGCCCTGTTCTTTCCTGCCCACTGCACTACCGTGGGCGACTGTCAGGGCTGGAAGGGTCCCATGGTTCGGGGAGGCGGGGACAGACTTTCCAGGGCTACACAACATGGCAGAGCTGGGATCCGAACTCACCACTCCTGACTCTGTTCAGTTTTTCCTGGGTCCCATTTCACTGTTGCTGGGGACCAGGGAGGTGGGTGAAGGATGTTCTGGGGTGGGAGGAGGGGGAGGTGATGTGCCTGGGCCCTGCCTCTTGGGCTTTTAAGCCTTCCTTTTGTTAGCAGAGAATTCTGCCCAGTCCCGGGTCTGGGTCTGGGGAGGGGGCCTGGTTGCAGTTTTCTCCTGCAGTGTGGTTGGCTCTTTTGTCTTCCAGGATGGGCCTATGGGAGTCTACGTGGGAGCCAGGAGCTGGTCCTGGGCTGCTGATGTGTTGGCTGGGTGCTGCCAGGTGAGCCTGGGTAGGCATGAGGGAGGGAGGGTCCACTGAACTTATTTCATGGAGGGAGATTGTCTCCCCACTCAGAACCCTCCCCAGGTCTGGCCTGGCCACATACCTCTGCTCTTGAAAGGCAGGCTTATTCTGTGTGGTCTTGGTCAGGGTGGGTCGATGGCAGTGATTTCAGCATGTTCTTTCATTCAGCACACACATGGACCAAGCCTTTCTCCCAGCCCGATGATCCAGAAGCAAATACTACAGACATGGGTCTGCCCTTGCAGATGATCGTGTAAGAACGTGCCTTATCACAGTCTCAGCGAGGCAGTGAGCTCCCCGTCCTCGGAGGTATGCATGCATGTGTGCGTGTGTGCTGTGTATTTTGGGAGGGCTATGCAGAGGTCTCCTTGGTGGGAATGTTGCAAAAGGAACCCAGGCCTCCCAAGGACTCTGAAGGCCCCTTCTGGTCCCTGGCATCCTTGGCCCTCGTTCATGATGCCCACAGGGCCGGTTCTGGGTTTCCATGATTGCTTCCTATTCTCTGAGCTTGTCCTATCAAGGTGGATGTCCACGGCTTTTATCACTTCCTATTCTTCTAAAACTTAGTAGCATTCAGAGCCTTCACCTGCACCCTGTCTAGGTGTTGAAGGCACAGGAGGGAGCCTGGGGGTCTCTGAAGGTGTCCTCCTCCAATATGCCATCAGGTTGGGCAGATGTGAGGTGCTGGGGACGGAGGCTGTGCCCTTACCCTAACTCGCTGTGCCTCCCCCAGGTGTCCCCACAGCTCCAGGACTCCCAGCCTGGTCTTGTCGTTGGAGCCTACGTGACTCTGGCCACAATGACACAGGGAGCGGCCCTCGGTGGTTTTCTGGAACCCTGGATATTTCTCCCAAGACCTTATTCTTCCTGACTCCTGGGATGGAGCCTCTCCTGGATGGATACCTGGCCCTCCTGGTTGATGCTCAGTGAAATGGGGACCAGGCTAGGGAGGCTAGCTCAGGGGGTGTGAGGGCAGCCGGCAGCTCACTGTCCCCTCTGCAGCTGCCTGGACCTGCCTTCTGGGCCTTCGCTTCCTAACCTTGTGCAGACTTGGATCCTCCTTGAATTTCTGCTGGTCCAAGCCAGCCTGGGCAGAGGCCCCACTGACCACACCCTCCCCAAGGCCAGATCCCAAAGTCCCTACAGGATGGCAGGGGCAGGAGCACGGGGTGGGAGTCAGGAGCAGCTGCCAGTGGGAGGGAGGGAGGGCAGAAGCAGCTCTGCTCAGTCTGTTGTGCACCATCTGCCTTGTGACTGATGCTCGTCGGCGGGGGGGGGGGGGTACTTTTCAGGTGGGGGCATTTCGTGGTCCTCTTCTTTCTGTTGGCCTCTGGGAGTAGGTGGTCAGGGCCTGGGAGGGGCGGCTGTGGGGGTGGGTATGGGGGTGCTATCCTGAAAGAGGAGGGTTTCCAAGACAGGAGAAGACCCAGCCCAGGGGCTCCCCAGGAGACAGACACTGGTCCCTTCTCCCACCACCCAAAGGGTGTGTGCGGGCTGGACCGCAGAGCCCTGCTCCTCAGTTCTGTCATTGTGGGGCGAAGGCAGGGCAGGCCAGGCCCCACACTCTCCCATCGCGCAGGTTCACTCACGCCCACTTCTCCATTCTCCATTCATCCCAGCCCTTCCAGAGGGGCTGGTCCTAGTGTTTGTACGAGACCCGCCCTGGTACTTCCTTAGGCAAGCTTAAAACTAGACGTTGCTTTCCCCGCATGGGGAGGGGGCCTGTGTCCGTCAGCCTGGGCTGCTGTTACAGAATACCACAGGTGGAATGGCTTAAACAGCAGAAATGTACTTTCTCACAGTTCTGGGAGCTGGAAGTCCAAGATCAAGGTGCTAGAGTTGGTGTCCCCCGAGGTCTCTCTCGTTGGCTTGCAGGTGGCCGCCTTCCTGATGTCCCCGTATGGTCTTTTCTCTGTGCACATGCCTAGAGGTGGGGGTGGGAAGGGGTAGATCTGGTGTCTCTTTTTCTGTAAGGACACCAGTCCTACCAGATTAGTCTTACCAGCTCCACCCTAATTCAGCCGTTAATGACCTCTTTAAAGGACTCATCTCTAAGCAGAGTCACATTGGGGGGTATGGCTGAAACCTATGAACGGGGGGAGGGACACCATCCAGTCCATTACAGGCAGTCCCCACAAACATGGAAAGTTGGGCCATTTCTCCTTCCCAATCCCCACGCTCACAGGGAGGGGGAGGAGAGGCAGAAGTGGAAAGTTGTAACAGAGCGTGGGGGGCCTGGGCTAGGGTGGCCCCAGGTGCCTTGGGGATACACAGAACTGGCTGGACTCAGGACAGTGAGGAGGAGCCCCCAGGAGAGAGAGCCTGGGCTTTGGACTGAGGGCGTGCACTCTGCTCTACCACCTTGGGCATGTCCCCTCACCTCTGTGAGTCTGACTTCCACTGTAGCAGGGCATCTGCTCCCCTGGGGGGAGGGTGGTGGTTGCGGGGTTGGATTCAGCGAAATCAAGTGCTGGCACAGGGCCTGCCTTTTAATAAGTGCTCACTAAATGTTCCCACTGCCCCCGGGAGTTTAGATCTAGGATTTGCCTTTTTTCAGTGCTCTGGACTGTGAAGTCAGCATCTTCCAATCCAGAGGCATTTCTGACTAGCCCTTCCCCTGCCCATTTTCATAAGATCCCTCTCTGAGCACCTTGGGAAAGTGGCTGCATTTCATGGCCTCCGCAGTAGCTCCAAAGCTTCCTAGGATATCTAAGTTCTACTCCTCACATCGGTCTTGAGCATCTACTGGCAGCCCTTCCCTGTGCGGCCACTGGGGAGAGGCACAGGTGAAGATCCAGCTGTGGTCCAACACGGAATTTCACAGCCATGCTGAGTGGGAGAAAATCTGCTCCCCAGAGAAAACTGGAAAATGGGGCAGAAACCAGACTACTGAGGCACAGCATCTGAGAGCATGGGTGTGGGAGTGAAACCCTGGAGTGGCTGCAGCAGCCTAGACGGACTTCCCAGCAAGGCCGACCCAATCAGGGCATTGAAAGTTGAGAGAGATGTAGCTTAGCTGAGAACTTCCAGCGGGAGTTTGGCGGGGGGTGGGGGGGACAGTATGGAATTAGAGCAGAGATTTCCAAAGTGAGTTCCAGGGGATGCCATTGCTCTTGGAAAAAAAAAAAAAAAGAGTTCAAATTCAGTTTCTGTACTGCAGGACTTATCAGAGCCTTTAAAATGCTGGTGGAAAGTGAATACTCAAGGACAGACAGAGGATGAGGTGTTTCCCCCAGACTTCAATGGGCAGAATCTTTCTCTCTCAACAGGGTGTCAGTTAGACCTGGGAAATGCTGAGGTTTTTGTGGAAAAGTTGCAGCAATGATGGGAGAGGCCATAAGGAGGCACACGCAGGGGCTTTGCAGCATTGGCTGGAAAGGCCATAGACCAGGAGGGGTGGGGAAGTCTGCCCTTGGCTCTGGCTGTTGCTGAGTTGAGGGCAGTGCAGGGATGAGGTGGAGACAGGCTCGTGACTGGAGCAGCCAGAGGCCCAGCTGTCGGTGACCTGAAGAGAAGCCCGCTGCACACAGTGGTTCTGGGGCTCCGGCCCTTTCGTGGGAAGGTGTGGTGTGTGCACATGTGAGTGTGAGTGTGACAGGAGCCAGCCCTCTGGGAAGGGCCTGACCAGAACCAAGCAGGGGGTTTCTAGCCAAGACAAACGAGGTGTATTTTCAGGGGAACTGAAATGTTCGGTGGGAGGGTCTCTGAGGCCCACGGTCGAGAAATCAGGAAGCAGAATGCTTCTGGGCAGGGTCAGCGTGGATGGTCTTGGTTCGGGTGGGGCTGCAGGGCCAGGAGGCAGACCCCCTGCCCTGGTCAGGCCAGGCTCCCTGGCTGGTGGGAGCGGGGGGCCTCCGGAGCTGCAGCTGGAGGGGCCGGGCAGCGTTGCATGGTGTGATTAACCTACTAACCAGGGCTCGGCCGGGACGCTGTGGCGTGTGACGAGGTGCCTGGCCTTCTGCCAACCGACTAACCCACTAACCAGGCCCGAGCATGCCCTACTAACTCCCCGCAGCCTGACCCTACTAACCTTGCAGCTCAAGGGCCTTTCGAGGGGCTGGGACGTCGGGGCGGACGAGGCTCCGGAAGGCCCTGCCCATGGCCTGGGGTCTCTGTGCAGACCCACATTCCCGAGCAGGGCCTGCAGGGGGACTCACGGTTCTGCCACTCCTGCTGGGAGACTTCGAGCAGTCACCTCCCCTCTCTGAACCCCATTTCCTAAGCAGTGGTTTGGGAGTCCTGGTCTTTCCCTCACGGGGTTCAGTGAGGAGTCCCATGAATATTAAGAACTTGACAAATGGCAGATACTTAAAAAAAAAAAAGAAAGGGGTTGGGGTGAGGGTGGGCGGCCCAGAAAAGCTAGTTGACCATGACCCCTGCCTCGCCCTGGGCCCTCTGGGTGTTCTGCACATAGACCCTTCTGCCTGGGGCCAGACACGCTTTGAACCCCTAAACCGTCTCTCCCCTACTCTTCTTCCTCAGCCTTCTTTTCTATAGGCGGCTCTTGTGTTCCGTTACTAACCTGTCTAACCTGGAGGGGTCTCAGGTGCACCCCGACCATCCCTTAACAAACTAACGGACCCGCGTGCGTTCTTCCTTTTCTCCTAGTGACTCCTGTGTGTGTCTGCTGAGGTGCCCCTGTCTGCTGGTGCTGTGCTGTGACTTACTAACCCAGCCTCTACTAACCCCGTTTTCTCTTCTTACTAACCCCAGCCCTGCCGAGCTCTGGGCCCCCTCGGGGGCTGGTCCTCCCTCCTTTTGGCAAGCAGATGTCCTGGGGCTGGCCCTGCAGGCAGATGCTCCACTTGGCTGTCCCAGGCAGCTGTGAGCTCAGAGCCCACTGGGCCAGGTCTGAGGCAGGGGACAGCCCTATTGACCGTACCAGTGGCCTAGAGGAGGAGGTGGCCACGTGGATATGGGAGGCTGGTCTCCGTCACGAGCATCTCTCTTCCATGCGGAAGTCTGGTTGCCATTGGGAGTGGGCGGGACCAGGGAAACCTCTGGGGTGTGCGTGTGTAGGCCTGTGGGTCTAGAGTGTGGAGCTCTGGGCTTTTCCCAGCCAAGGGATCAGAGAGAAGGGGTTCGTGTGTCCTTCTTTGGAGGGAAGCGAGGGTAGAATTTTCCCCTTTGGAAAGTTGGTGTTGCACAGGACGTCAATGGGGGAGACGGGGGGTGTCCCACACTGGAAGTCAGCAAAGGGGCTCACCTCACACTAGAAGTCAGTAAGAGAGACTTCCCTGTCCTGGAAGCCAATAAGAGGGTTTTTCCCATAGTGGAAATTGCTGAGTGGAGCATCTACGGCAGGAAGTCAGCCAGAGAGAGCATTTCCCATATTTGAAGGATGGGAGAAGGGAGTTTTTGGCCTCCTGACAAGGAGGTGAGAAGATATGGCCAACAGATCGGTGAGAAGGGTTGCTCCTGCAACGGGAAGTTGGCTAGAGGGGCCCTTCCCATACCAGAGACTGGGATGTCTGGGTGTCCCACACCGGAAGCAGATAAGGGCAGTTTATCTTATGGAAGTCATTGAGAAGGGCTGTCCATGCTAGGAAGCTTGAGAAGTCAGGGAAGAAAGCAGAGATACTCTGGTTTGGAGTTTGCAGGAGCAGGAAGTGGGAAGCAAGAAATGAACCCCTGGGCCCCACAGGGTCCTGCAACCCCTCCGACCAGCCGGGAGCTCGTCCCTGGCCCCCTGGCCTGTTCTGACCCACACCCTGGCCCCAGCCTGCCTCACCCAGAGCCCGCCAGCCGCTACGCCAGGGCCACACCTGGGGGTGACTGCATACCTCACCTCCAGTAGGCACCTTGGTCTCTTTGGGCTATTCTCTGGCTCCCTTGCACTAACTCTTGCTCTCACCCAGCTAATCCCTGCCTTGCCCTGGCTGCCCCTGGCAGGGTTGACCGCTAACAGCCAACCCTGCCCATCTGGGGGCTCCAGGCTCTCAGCCTGGCCGGCTCTTAATTAACCTCACCTTCAACCTCAACTAACTCCTGCCCTCCTGGTCTGTTCCTTTCAGCAGAAACTAACGGCTTGTGGATTTCCTTCTGACTAACAACAGGTCTAACACTTCCTTACATCACTATTAACAGCTTGGATGTCGGCATGGCTGGGTCGGGGCTAACACACATTTGGAGTCGGACTAACACAGGGAGAGGCATAGCTAGTGGCATTGGACTTGGTGCCTGCTCTGGGTCAGAACCGTCTGAGGTCAGTAGAGAGCGAGGTGCTGTAGAGGAGGTGCAGGGTGGGGTGTGGCTCGGGCTTGATGGAGGAGTGGTGTCTGCTGGGTTGGGGTCAGAAAGCAGAGTCAGCCTTCCGAGGTATTGGCCACTGGACACATTCTATTAACCCCTCGTTATCTGCGTTGGGGTTTTGGTTCTTAAAACAATAGCCTCAGAGCTGTAGTAGTCAAAATGAGTGGAAGCAGCTCCTGGAAGTGCCCCTCTGATGTGTACAGAGACCGTGCCCTTTTCCGGCCCAGGGCCTAGAGGCCTTGATTCAGGGACTCTGGACTGTCCCCCAAACTTTGGAGTTTTGGGAGCCCTAGAACATAAAGCTTTAGATGGGAATATTCACCTGTTTACACCTTAGTGTAAATTAGCTCAGCTTCCTCGTCTAACTTCTATGCAATGTAGTTGCACTGAGATGAGATTTTGGCCGGAAGGGAGGGAGTTTGGAAGGGCTGAGGGAGGGTGTTTGGGAGCAGAGAAGGGAAGCCACAAGGCCAAGGGTTCCTGGGGTGGGGGTGGGGGGCAGGTGGCACCAGGTCGAGGGGGGCATGGGAAGTGGGACCAGTTTTGCTGGCTCTGTCTGGTAGTCAGGGTCTGTGGGGGCGTGCAGCTCATGCAGGACCTGGACCATTGGATCAGCTCAGGGACAGCGTCAGAGGCCAGCCTGGAGGCCTTGCAGGCAGATTGCGTGGGTCATTGGATGCTGGTCTGGGCAGCCATGGGCTCAACTAACCGAGTGGAGCTGGCAGTGAGGCCTGAGGTGCAAAGGGAACAAGGGGAGGGTGCACCAGCAGGAGCTTGGAGAAGGTGCACTGGCTGCTCGCAGGACAGGGGACGGGGTGGCGTCTGCACTGGGGAGGCACATACCTGCTGCCCTCTAGTGGCTGCCTTGCCCCATTTCACTTGAAGCAGGAAGCTCAAAACATCTCCCATTCCAGGCAACTGCTTTCTATTTGTCTACAAAGATTTGATGCTAAAAAAGATTTGATGCTGTTGAAGACCTACTCTGTGCTGAGTGCTGCTCTGGGTGCTGGACCCACACAGGAGCTTTTCCATTATGGCGCTTATACAGCTCAGTGCGGGGTGTGGGTGCCATGGTAGGGACTGTGGGGCTGTGGGAGCACCCAGGATGTGGACAAGGACAATAACATCCTGTGCCAGGCACAGTGCTGGGCATCGGGGATGAGCGGTGATTGTACAACATCTGGTCTTCAGCGCTTTCAGGCTAGTGTGTCGGGTGGGTGTGGGGTGGTGAGGGCTGTGGGCAGTCAGGGTGGCCTTTCCGCAGAGGGAGACCGCTCAGCTGAGCCCTCGCTGTGGGGAGTGTGGTGGGGATGAGTTCCGGGCAGCAGGAACGGTGGGCACAAAGTTCTGGGGATCAGAGAGGGTCTGGAAGGTTTGTGCGGAACGTAGCAGGAGACAGGTGGGAAGTGGACATGTACCCAGCTGTACTGCCAGGGAGAGCGGGCTTTGCCCTGAGGGCAGCGGGGGCCATGGATGTGGTCTGGGGAGGGGAGGTGTTGGATGTGATGTTCAGGATGGCAGTTTGGCCCAGGTGGAATTCTGAGGAGCTTATCAGGAGTTCTCGTCAAATTTTAGGTAACTGATTAGAACATTCTGAAACCAGGAGGACCCTTAGGTACCCTGGTTGGAGGTGGCACTGTGATGATTAAGATACAAAGAGGGTGGTGTTCATGCTGGGCAGTGGCGTGGCTGAGACAGTACTGCCTCGGAAGAGGGGCAGTCTCGAAAGCATGTCCTCCCAGGTCCCTGGGGGTACGTGGCTTCCACAGGAGATCTGAGGGGGGTTGGCCATGAGCTGCAAGTCTAAGAGAATCTCATTGGCATGGGACCCATTTGTCCTGGGCAGCTGCAGGGGGGACCTGCTGGCGTGGAGGGGTAAACTTCCAAGAGGCAGATCCTGGCCCCGGGGAGGACAAAAATGTGTCTTGGTGGGTAATGAGCCTTCTGGCCCTGGAAACAGAACAACTGGAAATAGGCCACCTTTGAGACCAGTGATGGCAGTGAGGGTGTGTCCTTGACTTCACACTGGAGGAGACCAAGCCCAAGTGGGTACACCGTGTGTTCCCCGCCCTTTCCCCGCTTCCGGACCTGGGCTTGCTGATGTTCACACTGGTCTTGAGCCCACTAAACTCAAGCTCATTAGAAGAAGGATCTCATGAGTGGGGGTGGGGTCTGAAAAGGCATCTTAACCCTTTGCTGGGCAGCACAGGGGTGTGACCACTGAGCACCCTGCTTGAGGGCTATGCGGTCACAAGTGCTGGCATGTGGAGCTGCAAGGGTGCCTCAGCCCCACAAAGGACCCCAAAGGACTTCTAGAAAATCTTTTCAGGGACCCATTGTTTCACTTTAACAGGCCAGAGAAGACATTTTCCATGTCAGTGCCTCCTGGGGATGTGGAAAGTGGGGACAGAAATTCTGCTGTAGATTAAAAGTCGGATTTTTACATGGATCCAGCCATGGAGTGTAAACTCGGCTTCTTGTTTTTACCCACGAATGTCACATCTTCTGTTCCAATGCCATTTTGATATTAAAAACCAATTCATACCCAGAGGATGCCTGTTTCTTATTTGGCTACAGGGACACATGGTGTCGGGGAGGGAGGGAGCCAGTGGTACTTTCCAGGGGCAGGAGTGAGTGGGCTCTGCCTGCCCTTTTCCATGACCATGACCTTAGATGTCAATACAATCGGGTAGTTTTGTTTTTAATTATGGGAAAACGCGCCTAGCACAAAAGTTACCATCTTACTAATTTTAAGTGTAGAGCTCAGGGGCATTAAGTACATTCACACTGTTGTGCAACCCTTACCTCTGTCTATCATCTATCATCTATCTATTATCTATCATGTGTCTATCATCCATCTGTCTGACAGCCCCACTTTGTGCCTAGGACAGTGCTTCAGAGAAAAGCCAGGTTCTTCTTATCTGGGAGCTTATACTTCACTGAGAAGGTGACAGAGAAAATAGAGGTCAGTGTGTGCTGATGTCAGGCTGGCAAATATGTGACACTCACCTTGCAACTTGCCCTTCCAGCACCCGTGGCAGACATTACTGGTTGATCACCTATCTTGCTTAGGGAACCTGAATGCCTCTTCAGGATCTTCCTCAGAGTAGTGTTCTGGGCAGCCAAGACCAGTCTGCTGGGGTATATATAAATTGCACTTATTGGGGTGACATTGGTTAATGCAATTATGTCGGTTTCAGGTGCACCATTCTATAATCGTCTGTATACTGTATTGTGTGTTCACCATTCCAAGTCAAGTTTCCTTCCATCACCATTTACCGCCCTCAACCCTTTACCCTCTTCTGCCTCCCCCCACTGCTGGGGTATTTTTAAGAATTTGGGCCCTGGCTGGTGTGGCTCAGTGGATTGAGTGCTGGCCTGCTAACCAAAGGGTCACTGGTTCGATTCCCAGTCAGGGTACATGCCTGGGTTGCAGGCCAGGTCCCCAGTAGGGGGTGCACGAGAGGCAACCACACACGGATGCTTCCCTCCCTCTCTTTCTCCCTCCCTTCCCCTCTGTCTAAAAATAAATAAATAAAATCTTAAAAAAAAAAAAAGAATTTGAAGTCATTTCTAGGATTGAGATTCCTGACAAACCTCAGTTTGAATCTCAGCCACTCACCTGCCGTGAGCTCTTAGGGCTGACTTCCCTTCTCAGAGCCCCGTCAGGTCTGTAAGATGGGCATGACTCTCACCTGGTGGGACCGTTGTGAGGAATCGCAGGGACCTGCTCCCGCAGAGCAGTGCACATGTTCCCCCCAATTCCATTCTGAGTTAGCACCAGGTGGTGGTGGTGGGGGGCTGGGGGTGGGTTGTTGGAGAAGAGGTCAGGGGGAGGTGAAGGGTTGGGGTAGTAGGGGAAGGCTTCCTGGAAGAATTGGTACATGAGCAAAGCCTTGAAGGATGGGGACAATTAACCAAGGGAAATAAAATGGCCATGGTGTCGCAGAGTGCTTCAGAACAGTAGATGGGGGTGTGGGTGGTGGGCACCCCACAGGAGGTTACAGCCCAGGGTAAGGGGGAGAGGCTGGTCTGCACAGCAGCGCTCAAGGTGCGGTTAGAAGATTGGGGAATCCCTCAGGGTTGGCAGGACCTGAGGGCCAGGAGAGGCAAGCGCCTCCTGTGTGGTGAGGGCCAGACAGAGGGCGGAGAGGGGTTGCTGGTCTTGTGGAAGCTCTGGACACTGGGGTGGGGAGGAAGGGGGCTTGGAGGGGGTGCAGAAGCAGGCCAACAGCCGGCGGGACAGCACTCAGAGGCTGCGTGTAAGCACACTCCCGCACACACTGCGCATACACAGTTCCCCACAGCTGCTGGGCTGTGCAGCCAAAAGGACACGGTCCCTGTGCCTGCAGCCCTGGCTTCTGGCTTTAATTCTGCCGCTTTCCAGCCTGGGTGATCCTGAGGAGGCACTTTCTCCCTCTGGGGTTCAGCCTCTTCTGTAAAAGAAGCAGTTCATATAGGGGACCTCTAAGGTCCTTTTGGCCTCAAAGGACTAAAAGATGCCTAACTAGATGACTTCCTCCTACTCCTGGTGGCAGCTTCCAGCCACCCACTGGTCTGTTCTCAGCTCCTCTCTCTCCCCACCCAGCCGTGTTTCCTGCATCCTTCCTGTGTACTGGGCGCTGGCCTGGACTCCGGAATGCTAGCCTTTCTCTTTCTCTGACACACCTATCTGATTTTCTCCTGAGCATCTTTGCGCTGGCTGCTCCCTTTGCTTGGAGTATGTGCCCCTCTGTTTTTCACATGGCTGAATTCCGTGTGGCCTGCAGGTCTCAGCCGAGCATCGCCTCCCCAGAGACATCTCCCCTGGCCACCCCACTGCAGCAAGTCTGTCACTGTGGTTCTCAAAGACTTCTGTCTCAGGAGCCCTTTCCACTCTTGCCGTAGAGGAAATGATCCCTTCCGAGTCTGCTTGGGCACCGCCCTCCTGCAAGGCTCAGCTGGCTCTCCATTTCATTCATTCAGCAAAACGTTCTTACCTTGCACACGTGCCAAGCCTGGTGCTGGGGGCCCAGGGGACGGGACTGACTCTGGCAGGCACCACCCATGCCCGGGTGGGGCTCACGGTCCGAGGGAGGCAGAAAGTGAGCACGTCGATAAGAAGTCACAGACTGTGCCCAGCTCTCCAAGGACAGGCGGCACCTCGCAGGGGGAGGGTGTGGCAGGGGCGAGGAATCCACACAGAGCCTACCAAGTTAGAAATTAGAATTGAGATGTTTTAAAAGACGTTTTATTATTTCATTGAAAAATAATTAACTACAAAAATAAACTCACTGCATGCCAATGTAAAAAACATATTCTTTATGAAAAATAACTATTTTCAAAACAAAATGAATTTAGTGAGAGGCATTACTTTGCCTCTTTTTTTTTTTTTTTGGTAAATCTCTTTAATGTTGAGCTGAATTGAAGACACATTCTGCTGGATGCTGCTATCTGCTTCTGCTTTCAATCTGTTGCAATATTACGTCATGTAGCTTCTGGAAAACTCCACCATACACTTAACTTGTGAGGGAGAGAGATGAAAAAGGCAAATTAATATCTCTCTGGGTCCCCAGACCTTCGGACCACATCTCGAGGACAGCTGTTCTGCAATGAGGCCTGTTCACTGCTTGCTTAAAACTTACGCCCACCTTCAGTGACCTTGCTTACTTGTCTGATGCCTGTCTATTGTCAGTCTCCCTGTTTATGGCCGGCTCCTGGACAGCAGGGTCCCAGAGCCCCATTGCAGGCCCCCAAAGAGGCCAAGCCAGAGCTGCAGTTCTTGGGCATGGCCAGAAGATGGTGGTATTGCTCCAAGACCAACTCTTAGTCTCCATTCTTGGAAACCTGGTTACTCTCTGGGGGTATCTGGGAATGCTCTATGGGGATACTCTTTGGATTCCAGAGCTTTATGGCGTTGGGTAGGACCTTGCATGGGCTGGGGAAGGAAGAGGCTGGAGAGGATGCCACTGAGGATGGCAGCTCTGTAAAAGCACTGCTGATTTCTGCTGAGGGTTCTTAAGACAAGCCAAGCCGAGTGACGTCCCCTCTCTAAGCCCGTTTTCTTCTCTTCATAGCAAACTATGACTTTGACTTCCACTTCCTGTGCTTCTCTTGGCAAGGGACACTTCAGATGAATCACACTGATGATTCTGGGAATGCAGGGCCCTCTGGTGTTCTCTTCTGGGCAGGCCCATTTGCTCCCATTTGACCTCCAGGCCCCTGGCCTGAGCCCCCCCGGGTTGACATAAAAGGCTGTCGTGGCCTCTGTTCTGCATGGCTGGTACATGCTGACTTATGAAGGGCCCGGAACAGTCTGAGAGGTGGGTTTCACTGGCCCCATTTTCACAGGACGACACCAAAGCTCAGAGAGGTGAGATTTGCCCAAAGACGCACTGTTGGAGGACGGGGAGGCCTGGCTTCAGTATGATTATCATGCCTTGGGGGGGGTATCCCCCCCCCCATGCCGACTCCTTCCTCTCAGTAAGGTAGACCCCAATCACCCTCTCCCTGTGAGGTGGTCCCTGACCTTGGAGAGCTGAGCACAGATTGCGATTTCATATTTACTCTGCTCATCAACTCCCTCCCCTGGGAGCGCCCCGAGGGCAGGGATCATGCTTGCCTGCTTCATGCCTGTCGCCTCGGAACCCAGAACCATACCTTCAAAGTGTCAGAGGTCAAGAAGATTTTGTCGAGTGAATGGAATGGGGAGCCAGTTGAAGCCTTGGGAGTTGGTGGTGCCCAAGCTGATGCGGGCGTGGCCAGATCCACTCTTCACTGACTGTCACTTAAGGCTGGTGATCTCACCTTTTGGAGCCTCGGTTTCTGCATCTGTAACATGGGGATAACACTGTCCCTATAAGAGAGGGCAGACACAAAACATTAGCATATGATGGGCCCCCGATCCCTCTCTCACATGTCTGTGATTTCTTCTGACCCTGGGCAGGTGTGCCTTGCCAATAGAATCCAGGAGGAAGGTAGACAGGCCTGAGGACCAGACAGGAGAGCGACTGGACCATGTTACCGAGCAAGCTGGCAGGCAGCACAGCTAAGGCTTGAGCCTCCTCGTGCCCCCCAGGAGCTGCAGGCATGGGGGCCAGCTCCCTGTCGACATTTCTCACCAGGCTCATGGCCGATAAACAGATTCTTCCATGCAGAGTGCCCACAACATGGTCAAAACCACATGGCAGGGGGTTACAAGGAGTGAAGCCCCTGTGGAGAGCTGGGTCTGTGGAAATGCACCCGTGGTTTCCCCACCTCATGCTAGAGGCCTTTCTTGTGGGAAGGAGGCTCCCTCCCAGAGGAAAGCTCTGGAATGTAAGGAATGCACTGGAATCTCCAGCCTGGGCCCCAGGATGAGGGTGCCTTGGGAGCTCCAGGGAGGTAGGGGCATTTTCCCAGGGATCTCAGGGACCGGCGGGCCACCGGGCCACCAGGGAACCCATTCCAGACATCACCTCTTGGCACTGGGGTCAGGCCTCAGCTGCCTGGAACTTTCCCAGGTTCTTAGGCTGAGAGTGCTGGAGCCCCTGCTGGGCTCCCCGTGGTTTTGGATTTCAGCCTCTTCCCCAGCACCAGCACCCAGGGGTCGGGGGCCAAGCCCTGTGCTGGGCCCTGAGGTATAGAGAGAAATCGGGCTGAGCTCTGCCCTGAGCCACCTGGAGGTGGGAAAGCTCTCATTTCAAATCTTGACTCAGATACTCAAGTCGAGGACAAGTCACTTTCCCCGTGCCCCTGTGGGTAAAATGGGGGTGATAACACCCCCTCCTTCTTGGGATAATTGTGAGGGTGAAAGGACCCCACACGTGTGGTGCTCCCGGTGCAGGCTAAGCATGCAGTAGGCATGTTGCAATGGTGGTTGGTTGTGTTTTCCAAAAACGGCAGCAACAGTGTCTTCTACCCCACACGCTCTTCTGATACTGAGACTTCGGCCCTCCTCCCATGGGGAGGTCAACTCTGTTCTCTCCCCTTGAATCTCTGGGCGCTTGTGACTGGTGGAACCCAGCTGCCGTGACGTGAGGAAGCCCAAGCAGCTGTGGAGAGGTGTCCTGTCCACGGCCCTGGCTGAGTTCCCCGTCCCCCCCTCCCCCCAGCTAGACAATTACATGAATGAACTGTCTTAAAGGTGCACCTTTCAGCTCTGGCTGGGCCTCCCCAGCGCATGCGCATGGGGCAGAGACACAGTGTCCCCAAGAAGCCCAGC
Source organism: Macrotus californicus (assembly GCA_007922815.1). Classification (NCBI taxonomy): domain Eukaryota; kingdom Metazoa; phylum Chordata; class Mammalia; order Chiroptera; family Phyllostomidae; genus Macrotus; species Macrotus californicus. The sequence goes on from VMDR010000257.1 coordinate 282,774, forward strand.
CCAAGTGGCAGGTTCAGGAGCAAAAGAAATGACTCTCCTTTTAAGCCTCCATGTCTTGCCTAATAAAAGATAACCGATATATTTCAATTTTGCTTCTTTCTCAGCTGAACTCAGGACCATTCCCCTCCCGTGAGCTTTCTTCTCTGCCAGCATCTCCCTGTCAGTGAGGACCCCACTGTCTCGTCTCTGGGTGCCTGAAGAACTGTGGGGGAGCATCTTCTGCCTTCCCTCTCCCTCTGTTACAACCTTTGCCAAGTCTTCCCTCCTAACTGTCTCTTGGTTCTGCCCACTTTTTCCCGTCTCCCTGCCCTAGTCCAAGCCAGTGGTGCTTCCATCTTGGACGATTACAGCAGCTTCCTCACCAGGCTCATGGTTTCTCACGTAGAACAGGAATCTAGATATAGAAGCGATGCCTGGAGCAGGTAAATCCTAGTCTTGGGATTTCATCTGCCTCGCACCTTGGGTCTCAGCTCCTGACCTGTATTTGTCTCTTCCTGGCCTGTTCTCTTTGTTCCTCACATGAGCCCAGGGGGAGGCCCTGTGGCCACCACATCCTGTCTGTGCCTGACACCCCCCTAGGCCGGTGGGGGAGACAGGTGTTAAACGAGGAAGCAAACAGGGTAGGTGTTTCCACCACCGTTCACTGCTGTGAAAGGAATAAAAGCAGGGGATGGGACAGTGTGGCCCGGGGTGGACCAGATCAGGTAGGGTTGGAGGTGGCATCTGAGTTTTGGAGCTGGGGTCAGCCATGTGACTTTTGGAGGAAGGGACAGTGAGCCAGGGGCACCAGCCAGGGCCAAGGCCGTGAGGTGGGAAAGGGTTGTTGTGCTGAGGGACAGGGGCAGGGCTGGGAGCAGAAGGCTGTGGGGATGAGCTGGTGGAGGGGCAAGCAGGGGCCCAGGGAGGAACCTGTTGGAGGGTGTGGGCAAGAAATGGCAGGGCCGTGATGCCTCTGCCTCCTACTCCTGTTCAGCTGCCCTGCCTGTGACTTTCGGTCTGCTACTCTTTCAAAGGTCCTCCCTACTCACTTCAGCATCCTGAACGTCGTTGGGAAGCCAAGCTTAGGTGGGAGTCAGGGCTTCCCAGCACTGTCCTAAAGGCTGACTGGGCCACCTGTCACTGTGGCCCTCAGTGACCCTGACCACACCCTCACCCCTGACCCACCCTGCCCTCTCTGGAGGGGCTGTTTTCCCTGATGGTGACGGCTACAGCCCCACAGTGCATGGCCACTGGATGCGTGTTCCCATCCAGAAGGACCTCCAGCAGGCCACTTCGCCCCACTGAGCCTCAGTTTCCCCACCGGTGCCACCATCAGGTTGGTTCAACAAGAAGACACCCCCTGGGGGGTCTGTGCATTGTGAGGTGCACGACCTTTGCAATGGAGGAGGCCCTCCAAAGTTATTCGTTTGCGTGCTTTCCCAGCCAGGTGGCTAGTCCCTTGAAAGGCAAAGACAGACACCATGGTCCTCCTGGGGGGAAGTGCCACGCACAGCGCTGGTGCCCATGAAAATTGACCTTTGGTTCCCTGCTCTTTAAGCTCCCCTGGGAAGCAGGGCCTCAGTGCCAGCATCGCCTGCCCCACAGCGACGTCCAGCTTCAGCCGTGCTCACTCCCTCTGTCCCCTTGGACTCCGGACTTGCTTCTGGCCAAGCATTCTGAGCTCTGACTTTTGTTGCTTTAGGTGGCTCTTTCTGTCCATTCAGACAGACCAGTGTGCTTCCCCAAGTGCATCAGGATTTGCAAGCTGGGGGGCTCATTAAAAATATCAGCCCCTTTGAGTCAGAGCCTCAGTGGGTGGGCCCCCAAAGCTGCCTTTTTAACAAGCCACCTGCCAAGTAATTTTTATGCTCGTGGATGCTTTGGAACCCCTGCATCTCAGCGCAAGTGAGCTCCTGAGCAGGGGCTGCCTCTAATATTGTGCCACACCCCCGGGTTCCCTGCACCAAGCCCATGCCCCGTAAGTGTGCGCTGAGGGAGAGAATGAGGTTGTAGCAGGGTCTGAGGGGAGCGACTTTGTTCCTTGAAGCACCCTTCACCCCGAGTTGGGCAGGAGGTTTTGCCATGGGTACAGTTCCCCGGTAGGAATTCCCCTACTCCCCGCTGTATAATCTGCTCATTAATGCACAGTATTGTAAAAGTGATCTATAATGAGATGCTAACCGAGTTTGCCGTAAAATTGGGTGGGCGAGGTCAGGAAGGTAAGCCTGGAGCCAGCTGATTGTTATGATCAATCAATAACCTATTTATTCCCCAACATTTCTATTAACCTCTGCCAGCCCATCACAGTTTCAATTTGGAAGGCTGGGGTCTGCTGTGCTGACTGGACAAGTCTGATTGAAAGCGGGCCCCTGACACGACCCCAAGGGCAGAATCCAATTAAAGTCATTTTCACTTGTAGATGAATATTTTTAGCGTGCTCTACATCCCGGGACTCGTCATTCCTGGCAATAACTAACGTCTGGTGACATGAGCAGGTGGACTGGCACTGCCATAAATAATAATTGTGATTAATTAGCTTGTCACGTCCAGGGATGGCTTTGGGGTGGCAGTCGGTGCCACTTCTGGGAAGTTCTGCCACCAAATGCTGGTGGTGTCGGCCTCCCTGAGTCGTATCACTGGAAGAGCCTTTTCTAAGTAGGGATGGAGTTGATCTGTCCACTCTGGGAAATGTGAAGTCCTTGAGGCCAGGTGCTATGTGTCATTCACTCCAGCAAGTCACTCATCATTTGGCACCTCCACCTTCTGTTCTCGGGGACTGACCCTTCCTCTCGCTATGCACACACGATCACAGTAGGAATTGCTGTGCTGTGCATCACGGCTCCACCCGTGGACACTGTGGATTGGGTCGAGGTCAGGGCCAACTCCGTCTGGGCCAGCGAAGAAGCCTCGTCGTCTTACCCGTGGATGCTGTTGAGTGTACTGGGGTCAGAGTCAACCCCAGTGGGGCCAGTGGAAGCCTTCTTTGGGAGGTGGAACTGAGGTTTAAGGGCGGTGGTTGCACTGGCCCACTGGCCCAGTTTGGGTATTCAGGGTAGTGTTGAAGGCCATTCTCTGGGCTGTGGACTGGGAAGTACTTACAAACGAAAGGAGAGAAAACGCTCCCTAGTTCACCCAAGTCCCTATTTCCAGCCCTCTTTTGAGACCTGTCTGCATTTCAGCTCAGGTTCTATGAGTCACTCCTGCATTTTTATAATAATTACTCTTTCTCCCTCCCTCCCCTGCTTGAGTTAATTTGAGTGAATCTGCTCCTTTTTCACCAAAAATGTCCTAACAAATTCAAAGCCCAAGAGATGGCCGATGTCACACTGGAGGCTGGTGGCGGAGCTGTCCTGTGTCTCTCAGCTCTCTAATGCAGAGCCCTTTGGGGGAAGAAGGAAGTAAGGACGAAGGAGTAACTCACGTTGATGGAAGATCTTCTCGGTGCTTTGGAGAGTTATCTGTTGAACCTCTTCAACCAGGTAGGTAGATTTTATTCTACTTTATTTATTTGCAGACAAGGAACCTGAGGCTTGGGAATGTTCAGTGACTTGTCCAGAGAAGAACTGGTGATTTAAAAAAAGTGATTTGGACCAATATTATGATTATCTAGTTACCCCATGCTGCTTTGCTGTAAACACGAGGATCAGGCTGATGGAAGAGTGAATTAGCTAGTGTGGACCCTGCGAGGAACTTGACCAACCAATCGGAGGTCAGCCCCTTGAAATCCTGCAGAAAAGAGTCAGGACCAAGCGTTCAGACGTGGCCAAGTCCCCCTACTGTTAACGTTCATCTCCTTCTAGAACCCACTTACCACTCTCTGATTGCTCAGGATCCCCTCAGAGGAACCACCCAGACAGCCCTACCTCCAGCCTTTGCAGACTTGTCACTGGTGGCTTCCCCAAGTGCCCTTCCAGCCCCGGTACCTGTGTGTCAGGACAAGAACAAAGCCAGATCTCCCAGAAGAGGCCCCGAAGTCTGGGTGGACCAAGGTGCGTGATCTGCTTTGGGGTGCTCGGTGATTTTTTGTCTTCTGACCCTGGGCTGGGGGTGTGTGTGTGCCAGGCTCCCTTTCAGGTACACACCTGGATTAGACTGGGGTTTCACAGCAGGTCTCCTAATGGGGACTGGATGATAAACACAGCCAGGACTAGGGATGCAGACCCACGTATACTGAAGGGATGGACGTGTAACAACATGTCTGTTCAGGAGTCCCTATCTTAGTGAACTTGGGTTCCTGTGGCAAAAGTACCCTGGACGGGTGGTTTAAACAACCAACATGTGTTTCTCACAGTCCTGGAGGCTGAGAAGTTCAAGATCAAGGCACTGGCAGATCAGGCGTCTGGTGAGAGCTTCCTCCTGGTTTGCAGAGAGCCTCTCCCCATTTTTTCTCACAGAAGGGGGAGGGGAGGGAGAGAGACAGAAACAGAGACAGAGAGACGTAGGCTGGGCTCTGTATAACAGGGTACTGTCAACTGGGTGGCATATAAATAACAGAAATTAATATATTTCTCACAGTTCTGGAGGCTGGAAGTTTGAGATCAGGGTGGCCTTCTGGAGAGTTCTGAGTTGCAGACTGCCAAAGCTTCCTCATTTCTCCACGTGGTAGAAAGAGTGAGCTAGCTCTCAGGCATTAATTTCATTAACGAGGGTTCCACCCTCATGACTTAATCGCCTCTAAAGCCCTCACTTCCAAATAGCATCACGGGATGGGGGGGATTAGACTTGAACATGAATTTGGGGGACACAAGCATTCGATCCTTAACAGTCCCACATTCCAGTCTCTGGATCAGCTCAGCTGACCCTCAGAAATCAACCCGGAGGCCCTGGAACACTGGTTTCCTGAGCCTCAGTCCTGGCGATTCCGATTCAATCGGCCTGCGGTACATTTGTCTTTGTGAGATGCTTCCCAGGGGGTCCTGGCTGGATTTGGAGACCCACAGGGCACAGCATTGCATTGAAGGCACCGATAAGTCTGGCAATAAAGACACCTGTTGATTTCATTGGACACAGTTTACCCGTCCCTTGGACACATTTTACTCTTTTCTTTTATTTTGGCAGAATAGCTGTTTGTAGAGGGTCTGCTGGTCAGAGAGAGTCAGCCAACATCTTTCCTTAATAACTCTATACACATAATTCCAGTGATTCTTTCCCGCCTCTCCTGCCATGTTGCTGAGTCCCCTGGGCTGTTCTCTTCCTGAGGGCCAGGGTAGTTAGTGTCTGCTTTACAGTGCCCCCCAAACAGAGCCTGAGAAATGCATATCTCTTAAAGCTATATCTGAATAGAATAATTCTCTGCCCACCAACGCAACGCTGATACTCGGGGGAGTAGCTTAGAGATGGTGAAGTCCCCTCAATCTTCCCAGCTTGGAATCCTCTGATTGCATCCCACAGCTGGTCAGAGTTGGGGAGCCTGGAGAACTGCCTGTGATTGACAGCGGGGGGCACTGGGTGTTAGCCACCTGGCTCCTCCTTTTCTGAGCTGCTCTTCTGCCATGACCCTGGGATTTGCCTCTTAACAAACTGGGTTTCCAGGGACAAGCCCCGCCGAGAGCTTCGGATAGGATGGGATGTTTCCTGTGGCTCTGGTTTCTCGGTTTTTGGCCACCAGCGGATTGAAGAGAGCTGGACTGAGGCCACGTAGACGGGCTTCTCTGCGGAGCGGAGCGAGCGCCTGTGCTGGAAATCGGGTTAAATTCAGTGTGCATAAACCGTTCACAAAGGCTCTTTCCACTCCAGGGGCATAAGACCCCCTAATCTCCAGTCTAAACAACGAATGCACAAAGGGCGGCATACTCATCCCAAAGGCATTCAGGCATCTGGAAGTTAGGAAGAGGCTGGACCACCCTCGGAGCTTGGACATTCAGGGGTGCCCCGAGGGGGCAGGGGACCCAACAGAATTCTGCCGGGTGTGGTGGCAAGGGGCCTGGTCAGTTAAATCGCCTCCCCCTCCACACAGAGAACACTTAGCGTGTACCAGGCGCTTTGAATTACATCCTCACAATAGCTTTGGCACCATTATTTCGTAGTATAGCTGAGGAAACTGAGGCACAGAGAAGTTAAATAATAATGTACCTGTCACGGACCCCACAGGAGACACAGGTACATTCACCACTCACTAGTTCCAGATTTTTGTCATCCCAAAAGGAACTCCCATACTCATTAGCCGACACTCCCTGTCCCCTCCTCCCCCCCAGCCCTAGGTCTCTGTGTCTTGGCAGTCCAATGTTTCACGTCAGTGACATCCTAGTCTGGGTATTTCATGTAAAAGGAGCCATGCACTATGTGTGTGGCTTTCTTTCATTCCGATGATGTTTTTAGGTTCACCCACGGTGTAGCAGGCACCAGTACGTCATCCCTTTTTGTGGCTGCGTGATATTCCATTGTACGGATGTACTGCAATTTGTCTATCTGCTCACCCACGGTGGATGCTTGGGCTGTTTCTATCTTTTGGCCATGGTGACTAATGCAGCTGTGAACATTGGCTGACAGTGTCTGTTTGAACACATGCTTTCAATTTTTTTGAGTGTATTTCTACACACCCATGCACACTCTAGGTTCAACCTGAAGAACAACCCAAGCGTTTTCCACAGCAGCTGCACTATTTTACACACTCACCAGCAGCGAGGGATGGTTCCAACTTCTCCATATCTCTGCCGACACTTGTCATTGTCCTGTCTTGGATTCTAGCCATCCTGATGGGTGTAAAACGACATCTCATTGCAATTTTGACGGGCATTTCTCTGCTGACCAACGATGTTGAGCATCTTATCAGGCACTCTGGTCTTCTGCATCGCTTTTTTTGGAGGAAAAAAAATTGGATTGCTTGTCTCTTGTCTGTACGAGTTCTTCACATCGATTTGTTTTTGGTGACTATGATCCCTGCCCCCAGAGGGGCTCTGGCTGGATCTGCAGGCCTCAGGAGTGGCCTCTGCTTAGCAGGGACGTGGCTGTAACTGTCCTCCCCTTGAGTGGCCCAGGCATGGATTTGTTCTCACCAACTTCCCTGCTGAGAGCGGAGCAATAGTCTCTTCTCCCACCAGCCTCGGCTCTCCTTAAAGATGGCTCTGTGGGCTCCCTGGAGACTGCTCAGCTGGCTCCCTGGGGAGTTTTCCGGCCAAGAGGAGAGCCTCTGGGGAGGGGCATGGGGGCCCAGGTCCTGCCTCACCTCCCACTCCCACTGGGTCAGAGACTCAGAGGCCCTGGTTTGAGCCTAGAATTCTGCCTGCATCAGGCTCCTGCACCTTCCGGCCTCTTGGGGAGGCTTAGGGACAAATTAGGCAGTCAGTCCAGACAGGGGAGGCTTTGAGCACTGTGGAAGGAGTCAGAGGGCCCCCTGTGCTATTGGGGTCTGGTCTGTAACCACCAGACTGTGGGGCTTCACCAAAGTCACCAGAAGTCCCTGAGCTTATCTCTGAAATGGGCCCGCATCTGTGTTCGAAGAGGCTGGCTTGAACTTTTCAGATCCAGGATTCTGTGATGGGTTTAAAAATGCTTCCATTCCTGACGTCACCTCCTCATGAGGGGCTGCTGAATGGTTCAGAGCTGATGGTTTCAAAGCCCGTTGCAAAGGCACTTGAAGAAACACTGCTTCCCCAGCATCCTTGCAGAGGCATCAGTGGTCCAGTGCCTGGAGGGTGAACCCAGTTCTGGGTCAGCCCCAGACCTCACGTCCCCTGCCTTCCCTGACTCTCCTCCGTCTGAGGCTCTGGATGAACAGGGGCTGAATTTCCTGGTGCTCTGAGTGACCGGGCAGTGTGGCCACAAATTTGAACATCCCAGATGTAATTTTTGAGTCTGGTCAGCTGCGTCTTGCAGAGGGGGGAAGGAAGGCGCACACGTTTACCTGCAGGACGGTGCCACACGGCTGCTTGGGTCCTGTCTTCCTGCTTTATGGGTGCAAGGTCTGAGTCACGTGCACATGGCTGGCTGCCCCTTTGTCCCCCACTGTGGCTCATAGTGGACTCCCCCCAACCCCAACTCATTGACTCATTCTCATTGTTTCTTGCCTCTTAATTATAACATAACGCATGCTTGTAAAAGAGGGTCACGTGGTACAGAAATGTGTAATAGCCTGGGAAGTGGGTCCTTTCTGCCTCACCTGAAGCCCATATTCTAGGGCGGCCAGTGTGGCATGTGGTGTGATCACTTCCAGCCTCTGTGATTCCTATGATGCACTTAAACATACAAGTATGTACATGCACATAGTATACATACACACACGTACACAGCTATACAGTGTGCGTGTGCACATAGTATACACACATGTACACACATACACAGTGTGCACACACACACACACACACACACACATACACATTTTTTGGCACCCAAGTTATACAATACACACTGTTCTATAAACTTCCTTTTCATTTAACAGTATATATGGGAAAGTCCATATAGATCTCCAGCATTCGTTTTTACACGTTTAATTTTAAAGAGGTAATCTATGCACTGTTAAAATATATATTATAAGATATATTAAATATATGTATGTGTAATACATATGAATATATTTTAAGGAACACAGTGAAAACTCTCCCTTCTACTTCTATGCCACCACTCTGTCCTACAAGTAACTATGGCTCTCAGTTTCTTAATGTCCTTCCAGAGTTTTTATACATATATATGCAAATATATCTACATTTTTATTTTACTTCCTCTTTTACTCAAGAATAAGATAGTAGATATACATTTGTACACCTTGCTTTTTTCCCACCTAGCACTGTATTTTGGAGATATTTCCATTTTAGTAGTAACTCTTCTCTGTCTTTCTTACCAACTGCACATAGTATAGAATTCCACTGTATGGATAAATTAAAGTGGGTTTCATTCTTTCAGAAATTATTATTTTAATTCATCAAATAAGTACTACACGTACAGGTACAAAACTCAGAAGATGCAGTAGTATAACCATCAAAAAGTCCATTTCTTGCCGTGGCTGGTGTGGCTCAGTGGATTGAGCACTGGCCTGCGAACCAAAGGGTCACCGGTTTGATTCCCAGTCAGGGCACATGCCTGGGTTGAGGGCCAGGTCTCCAGTAGGGGGCGTGTGAGAGGCAACCACACATTGATGTTTCTCTCCCTCTTTCTCCTCCCCCTTCCTCTCTCTAAAAAATAAATAAAATCTTAAAAAGAAAAAGCCCGTGTCTCCTACTTCGGGGTCCAACTTCGGGGTCTAGATCGTTCAGTTTCTCCATCTGGAAGTAAGTGCTGTGGCAAGTGCCACGCTCTCCTTCCTCAGATGGGCTGTTCATGGTGTGTGTGTGGACATACACGTGCATACACACAGGCTCACACTGTCTCTTTTTATCACGGCCTCAGACAATGAGGCTGTGAGCAGCCTGCACAGACACCTTTGTTCAGGTGTCGAGAAGAGGTCTGTGCCCATCATCAGTGAGTTCAATGGCATGTGTAGTTCCAATTTTGATGGACAGCCCATGTTTTCTTCCAAGGAGGTAGCTACATACGTCTCTATGTGGCCCCCTCCTCAGCGTCTGGGCTGGCTCAGAAGGGCTGAGAAGCAATGGGAAGTCTGTCTCCCCATCCTCACGAAGCTGTCCTTTCGTGTCCCTCCTTCCCGGGCTTGTCCCCTGTCCAGGCTTTAGGACCAGCCTCCTCCTGGAATGTGCTTGCTCCCCACCCAGTGGAAGCCCCACTCACAGGCTCTCTGTATTACTTAGTTCATATGTCCCAAACAGGCTTCTCTGAGAGTAAATAGGTAACAGCTCCTCCAGCCAAATGCTTCGGCGCAATGCCATGTGACACAGTACTGAAACAGCTGTCTTCTCTGTGGACTTGTCACTGCCTTTAACAGGCTAACATGCATTGGGATCTCCAAGAGGTCTCAGAGTGTATAGAGCACTTTGCCCACATAACCTCAGAAATGCTGACATGGCTTGGGACTGCTTCGTTGTACTGAAGGGGAGTCTAAAGCCCAGAGAGGGAAGGCGACTTGTACGAGACACACAGCAATAGCGGAGATCTGAATTTCCAGCCCTACTGAGGTAGTAACAGCAATGAAGGGCTCACTGCCCCTTCCTTGCACTAGCAATTCTAAGTGTGGAGCATCCAGGTGTCCTGGTGCCCTTCAGGGACAGCAAGACATATGAATTCACTAAATTTAAAATAATTGCATAATATCCTTCAAAAGTGCTAAGACCACGAAAACAGCGAAAGATGGAAACTGTCACAGGTTGGTGAAGACCAAGGAGGCAGGAGGACTAAATGAAACACATTATCCTGGGTTAGAACTCCTTTAGCAAAAAAAAGAAAAAAAGTTGTGGGATCAAATGAAATCTTCAGTACAGTTAATAATAGGGCACCAATGACAAGTTTGTAGTTTTGATCAATGAGCTACGGTTATGCAAGTTGTTAATGCCAGGGTTGGGGGGGGGGTGCTGGGTGACAGACACACCTGAACTGTCTATATTATCTTTGCAACTCTTCGTACATCTAAAATTATTTCAACACCAAAAGTTAAAAATGCATACGTTACTTATGCCAAATCAAATACCACCATGCACTGGATTCAGCCATGGAAAAACAGAAGCAAGCCCAAACTATGTAGAATGCTCTGTGAAAATACCTCTGGAAAAATGCTCCAGCATGGTGACCGCCTTGGTCCCATGGGTGAAGCACCCCTGGGGGGCAGGCATAACAGGGAGAGAGAGAGGATTTCCATAGTTTATCCTTTGATACTTTCTGGATCTGGAACTCAGTGGATGTACTCTCTTTCAGCGGTTAAATTTTAAAAATAATTGAAGAGAGGAAAACTCTAGTGGAACCATGTTAATGTTTACTGTTTGGGGGGCAAATAGAGTGAATGGACACATGCCTTGACTTGCCACTGGGTTATGTTGCGATAAACCCATTAACCCATTGCCAGCTGAAAATATCGTTAAGCCCCAAATGCATTTAATACACGAACCTACCAAACGTCACAGCTTAGCCTAGCCCACTAGAAATGTGCTCAGAGCGCTTACATCAGCTTACGGCTGGGCAGAGTCATTTAACACGAAGCCCATTTTCTTGGAGAGAGGCGACTCTCTCATGTAATCTATTGTGTATATCCCTTTCACAACATTGTAAAGTGGAAAAGTAGCATGTCAAAGTCTCCCAGGTCGAGCCAGAGCCATGGGGAATTGGAGACCATCTGGGGTTGTAACAATAACCACTTGTTGCTGTTGCTGTCTATTGGCGTCCCTGTTATGGGCCAGGTACTCATCTCACGGGGGCCTCCCAACAACGCAGGGCCCCATATTTCAGGGAGGAAGCACCGCTGGCTCATGTTGTCACGTAGAAAGTGACAGGGCTGGAATTGGAGGTCCAAGCTGCCTCATGCCGTAACCTGAGCTTTGAATCACTCTTTCTGCTACTACGGGATTTCTGTCCACATTGGAGGTTATGGGTGTAATAGACAAGACAGGACCCACAGCTGGCTGGGGGCGGGGGTCCCAGGGTGTATTCCCTCAGCCCACACCAGGCTGACTTCCACATTTCTGCATTTCTTTCTCTCGGGGGCTCTTTCTGGCCACTGGACCTGCTCTGCCCATGCGCTGGTCAGTTGGAAGGGCTGGTGAATTATGTCCCAGTCAATGACTTACAGGAGTTGGTGTGTAAATCTGAGCTTCTCTACCAACCCCAGGTGACAGTTCACCCAGTGTCCTTTGAGTGACAGGCTTGAGCCCTGTGCCCTCGGTGGTGACCTGCTCCATAACACATCTTTTCTCGGCTACCTTCCCTTCCTTGTCTTACTGCCCTTCTCTCCTACCACATGGGCACCTGTATGCAAATATTCACTCTGAGTCCACTTCCGGGAGCGCCCACTTTAAAATAAGCCCCTACTCTAGTCTAGAAGAGGTCGCGAAGTCTTCCAGAGTAAGTAAATTTCATTTATTTTTACACTAAAAAAAAAAAGAGAAGACTTTACAGTCAGTGAGATGCTCAATCCTAGGTATACAGGTAGGTCCATTTGATAAAGCAGGCACTGTGTAGCCCGCACCCCTACTGAAGACAGCATGTCTGGCACCCCAGAAAATTCCCTTGTCACCCCTTCCCAGGCAGCTCCCCACCCCCAGACACCACCACCGGTCTGATTCCCAGCACTGTAGGTTGCTATCTTCCAGTCTAGGACCTGTAAATGAAATCACACAGAAAGTGCCCTCTGTGGCTGTTCCCTCTGACTCGGCAGGACGTTTCTGAGACCCGGCTACGCCACGGCCTGTGCCAGCAGCTCGTTCTTTCTCATTGCTGTGTACAACAGATGCGCTGCAGTTTGCCGCTCCTTCCCCTGTTGATGGACACGTGAGGGGCTTCCGGCTTTTGCCCACCATGAATCAAGGGGCCGCGCACATCGTTGCCCAAGGGTGCTTCGAGGATCTGTTTTCATTTCTTTTAATTCCTTGGAGCAAGATTAAATGGTCATGTGATAAGTATATACTTAACTTTTTAAGTAGCTGCTAGTCAGTTTCCCAAGTGCCTATACTATTCTGTATTCCCCCACACCACCCCTGCGCATCCCCGCCGACCTCTGGCGTCCTTGGTCTTTGACGAGCTGCCCATGCAGCGGGGTATGGAAGGCAGGTGGGCCTTTGCAGGGCGGAGGGGCACGGGCTCCCAGGGCATCAGCATTAACCAAACAGCACCACAGTGGCCAAATACAGGTGCTTTTTTGGGACAGTTTCAAGGATTTGTGAAGCTCCCCCCATGGAGAGCCAGCTCTAAACACCTTTATGCACCCCCCCCACCCCCACATTTCCCACTCAGCGCTGAGGACAGACAGCAGGCCCCCCTTCTCCCCCAGCGCGGCTCGGGCCAGGAACAAGTCTAGCCCTAAGCCTGTAAGTCTTTCAGATGTGAGCAGGTGGGTTTGCTGTTGTTTTGGTTGTTGTTTTGGCTTTGAGAATTTTTTTTTTCTGCTGTGTTAGACCAAGGGCACCACATTATTTATAGAGTACAGGCGATTTTATGAGAAGTTTAAAAGCAAACCCATCTGTGCTGAGCTATGACGGGTTGATGGGTCAGAGTCTTACACTCATGCATCCAGTGAACTGCGGAATGAGGAGTCGGCACCAACAGTGACTGAGCTCGCATCCCGATCTTCCGGCCACGCTGGGCTTTCCAAGCCCGCTTTTTGAAGGCTCACTCCCCCGTGTGAAGCCATCCATGGGCTCCCATCACCAGAATAAAATACATGCACCACAAACCCGCAGGTGCTGTATTCTCCACCTGTTTCCTCTACATTCCCGCTCCCTTGGCTGTTGGGTTTCTCAAACACACCAAGCTCGCTCCTGCCCCAGGGCCTTTGCACTTGCTATCTCTTTTCCCAGAACACTCTTTTTCCTGCTCTTTATGGCTGGACCTCTGAGGTCTCCGCTTTGTAGCATTTTTGGCACCTCTTCAGAGATTGTCTCTCCTAATCATCGAATCAAAATCATTTCCTTATAGAACTAGACTCCTAGTCCTTCTGTTAGAAAGAATCTATAAGAGACATCGCCTTCCCCTCCATCAGTCTTAAAGGACAAGAGGGAAGCGCCAATGAGTCACCTCTGATACGATGATGCCATCTTACCCCTGCTTCTGTTGGGAACATGGACGCATCAAATGCAACATCCTTCCCAGGGCAGCCCGTTCCAAGGTAAGATAATCAGTCAGAATGGTGTGATTTCCTTTGGAAGTTATTTTCACAGGATGTGACAACCATTTCTAAAGTCTTAAGAATTGTTCGGGATCCCTTTGCTCACAGTGTACTTTTAGGGCAAGTTGCAAGTCATTAACTGTTGGAAGTATTCACACAAGACCTAACAGTCACACGTACGGCACTGAAAAAGGAGATGGTGTGCTCCTGAGAATGTTCTCAATTTCGCATCTTATCAAATCCGGCTCTTGGAGCTTTGTTCTCGGATGCAGGAAGGCATCTGTGCCTTAACCACTGCAGGGGGAAGCGCCTGCCCCTTTATCTCCTTCTGGGACCCTCTCTGTTCACTGTTAAGGACCTGCAGTGTCAAGGCCGGGCCCTGAAGTTCATTATTTGACATTCTAACAAAAAAGCTGGCTTCTAGAACTCAATTTTACTGGATGAAAAATAGGGATTGTATTTAATAATAAAACAAGGGTCATATAACACATTTTTGAAAGAACTCATCATAGTTTATTTTACTTATTTATCTGGTTGCATCTTTTCGGATTTCCTTATTAAATGGCTAACTCCATGGGGGAAGGGCTATGGATATCCCTTTCATAACTGTGATCCCAGCACCTAGTGCAGGGTCTGGCACATAATAGGTGCTCAGTAAACATTTGTGGAATGAATGGATGCGTATGTGGATGAATGGCGGGCTTCTTGGACAAGGATACCAAAAGCATGCCCCCCTCTCCCTTTGGGATGTTCACTGTGTTGTCTGTGGGTAGGAAGGGGTCTTCAATTCTCAGTAAGTCCCAGTGCTTTGCCAGGGAAGGTGATTTCAGGCACGTGGACACACACACGTCTCTTCCCACTCTTCCATCTTTAGACCCCACACAGCCAAGCCAGCACAGACCCGGAGAAGCCATCCGCCACCACCATGCAAAAGGGCGACCTTGACTCCTTTGGGCTCCTGTTTCTGGGATAGCAGCCTTTTTACCCTCAATCTCCTGGAGATGTTTCAGTCACAGACTGGGGAATATTTGAAAAGGATCACGTGACCTCCAGAGAGGCGAGGCTCTACATCGTAGCCAGAGGGCTCTGGGGTCCTGTTTGTCCCATTTTTGCTGCATGTCAGGGTGGCCCAGGGCTCATGGGGATGCAGACACCACCTATGCCGCTGGCCTCTCCAGGGTGAACCTTCTGGAGACATCTAGTTGTCAGCTGACTCTTAGAATCCAGGCACAGCTGAGGGGCTAGCACAGGCCAAGGGCTGTCAAATGGCATCAGGGCTCCCAGATTGGGCGATCCCAGATTTAGCAAATAAATTACAACTTTCTGGGCTGAGGAATAAAATTAGAGAAAAGAAGAGAAGCGCCCTTCCTCATACAACAGTGCCCCCCCCACCCCCAATTTTGGCTTAGCTGGGCCTGCTTCTTGTGCTTTCTTGTATTTGAGGTAGGTGGAGCCCTGTCTCAGTCTGGGCCCCCCAAAGCAGAGCCTGAGATGGGGGTCCGAGTGCCAGAAGAAGGAATGAGGGAGTGGGAGACAGGGAAGGAGGGGAACCAACGTCCGGGGACTTAGGGGGCTGTTATCGCTGTGGGTAATGGGGCTTCATCCTGCTAGACACCTCCGAGGAGCTGCGCCAGAACAGACTCAGGACTGTCCCTCTGAGGGACAGGAAGAGCATTCATCCCTCAACTGCCATCCCGGGGTCCCCCGGGAGTGTGAGCTCCCCTACTTCCTGGCTGCACACGCTGGAGCTGCTTCTGTCCCCTTGGAGGAGACCTGAGGCAGAGAAGGAGGCAGTTCCCTGGCTTGTCCTTGACATGAGACATGCGGAGCTGTGTATGGAACAGGGACACGGAGATCTGAGGTGGCCAAGGGGCTGTGATGTAGGCACACGGTCTGTCACTAGGTGTGAATGCTAAGGACGGAAACAGAGTCAGCCTAGAATCACAAACAGGAACGTGGGCTCTGAAGCGAGGCTGCCTGAGCTCAAATTCCAACACGACTCTATGGCGCTGGGGCAGGTCCTTAGCCTCTAGGATCCTCAGTTTCCTCATCTGTACAATGGGCACCACCTCGGCTTCTCCGTCCTGGAGTGGATGTTGGTGAGAATAAGACACAGGAAGCTCTTAACAGAGCCA
This sequence comes from Macrotus californicus, assembly GCA_007922815.1. Classification (NCBI taxonomy): domain Eukaryota; kingdom Metazoa; phylum Chordata; class Mammalia; order Chiroptera; family Phyllostomidae; genus Macrotus; species Macrotus californicus. Next base: position 298,524 of record VMDR010000257.1, read on the forward strand.
TGGGCAGAGAGGAAGCTCCCAGCGGGCATTCACTGTTGTCCGTGGTGTCTCAGCATGAGTTTCGAGTTCCAGCCGGCTGGCGGGAGGAGGCAGCAGATGAGGATATGCCTTGCCATGCTCTGTGATGCCCAGGGAAGGCAGGAAACAGAGGGCAGAGGAAGAAAGGCAGTTGGGGACACACCCAATGGACCAGGACAGAGTTAGCCACTTTAGGTACTTGTCCCTGGCTCGTGTTGGCTGCCCTCCTTTCATCAGTGAGTTACTGGGAGCGGGGATGCTCCCCCCGCCCCTTCTCCTCCTTCTCTGCCTCCTCCCAGGGTCCTCACCCATCTCCCCGGCCCCAGCCCTTCAGCCGATTCTCCTTGTTAACCATAAACACAAATCCTGTTATCTCCTCTCTCTCCCAGCACTTGCCCCTTGATTTAAGCTGCCTTCTCTTCCCCTTTCATCAGCCCTGGGCCCCTCCTGTCGTATATCTTCCCGTTTATCTACTTCCCAGATCGATACGTGGTGCGGGAGGTGGCAGGCCGCCTGCTCCGTCTCCGGAGCCCGCTCTTCTTCTTGGGCCAGTATTTCTTGTTAAGCTTCTGTCTGGCCATGTTCAGTTTCTCATTAGGTTTCTGCCGGGCTGTGGCCGTATTTCTTGTTCCTCGGCGGCACAGCCTGGCGATCCCTAGTAATTCTTGAGTGGCGAGATGGAGAGGCTATCTTGAGAGGGCTCTGGAATCCATCTGGCTGTGGCTTGAAGAGGCATGGGAAGGGCTGATGGGTGGCGGGACGGTGCGAAACGGCTCCCGCCGCAAGTCTGGTGGGTCCCTCTGTCACACTGTGGGTTTGCTGCTGTGCCAGCTGCTGCCACTGCCACTTTGTGTCATTTTACCTCTGAGTCATTGAAGCAGGTCCCTCCTGTGTTCCCCCATGTCCATGATCCCAGGCTGTCCTTGGGAAGAGCCCACCTCTGCCAATAACTCAGTTGCGGGCAAGTCACCTCTATTCCTGCCTCTGTTTGCCTGCCTGTGAAATGAGGTGCTTTCTTTTTCTCTTTGTTTTGGTCCCTTTCTTCATTTATTTGCTTAACAATCATGTAACATGTAAAGTGTATTCGTCATGTGCCAGATAGCCTTCTAAATACTTCACAAACATTAACACATTTAAATTCTCCTAGCCGCCCTGTGACAGAGACAAGCACTGTCTCTGTTTTATACCGGAGAAACTGTGGCCCAGAGAGGCTACGCAATTGCCTATGGCCACACAGCTAGTAAGTGGCAGAGCCAGGATTCGAACCCAGGCACTGGCTCCAGAGCACGTGCTCTTGAGAGGTGGCTCTGCTTGATGGTCTTGTGGCCTCCACACAGTTCCAAACGCTGGCACGGTTGACTCCCGTCATTTTCACTATTTACGGCCCATGAAGCAGTGCCACACACTGAATTAGGGCGCATCGAGCCGTCACTCCTAGGGGGCCTCCGGGGTTAGGTTCCTGGAAGTCTGTGGTCACAACATTTTCACCAAGTGATCAATACATAACCTTGTTTTATGTGTGCTTCTGTTTCAAGATACCTGAGTTAATTTATTCTGTCGATTCATTAACATTGAATTCACGGCCAACAGTGCTACAGCTCATGCCGGGAGGGAGGTTATCTCAGCCACGTATGTCCTCGGTGAGGCACATCACAGCTTTCTTGCAGTTAGGGACGCCAGACAGCCCTTCAGCACTACGCCTGGGGGCCGTCTTAAACAGCAAAACCAATCAAAGGAAAGCCAGAAACAAAAGCCGCAAAAGCACCAGAGGAAAACGTCCAAATGCAAAACACGTGGCCCTAGACGGACTACGGCGGAAAGGACTCTAGTTTGTAGCCTGAGCTCGGAAACGAGAGAGCAGGGTGTCACCTCGTTCAGCCTCCGCCCCAGCATTCACGATGGGCGACTCCGTTTTTTTGGCCGCTCTGCATAGGCTCACAAAGGACCACGAATACTGATTTTGCGGCCACACACACATATTTGCATGTTGGCGAATTTGCAAATACAAAATCTGTGAATAACGAGATCGACTGTATCATGTATAACCCCCCACTTCAAATACCTTCTAAGGCTCCCTAGTGCCTCTTGTATCAAACAGAAACTCCACCTGTCTGCCTTTCAAGGGCTTTCATAGTCCGGCCCCACTGTATCTATGAAAACTTATTTCCCTTAATTTTTTGGGTTCTTTCCATTCTCCCC